>CM021108.1:552737156-553341308 GCA_007115665.2 Sequoiadendron giganteum
CCTTCTTCCCCTCTCCCCCTCTCCCTTCCCCCTCCTAATTCTCTATCCCTCTCTCTCCCCTTCTTCCCCTTCTTCCCCTCTTCCACTCTCTCTATATCTCTCTCTATCTCTCCCTCTCTCCCTCTCTCTCTCTCTCTCTCTCTCCTTTCCTCTTCCTTCCCCCCTCTCCACTTTCCCTCTCCTTCCTCTCTCTCCCTATCTCCATCTCTCCCCCTTCTTCCCTCTTCCCCTCTCCTTCCCCTCCTCTCTCTCTCTCTCTCCTTCCTCTTCCTCTTCCTCCCACTCTATCTCTCTCTCTCTCCCTTCTCACCTCCCCATCCCTTTCTCTCTCTCTCTCTCCCTTCCTTGGACCCCTGTGTCTCTCTATCCCCATTCTTCTCCTTCCTCCTCCTCCTTCCTCTCCTTCCATTCTCTCTCCCTCTCTCACTTCTTCCTCTTCCTTGGGTCTCTCCGGTCCTCTCTCCTCTTTCTCCTCTGTCTCTCTTTCCTCTTGGGTCTTCCTCTCTTTCCTCTCTCCTTCTTCTCCTCCACAGGTTCTGTCTTTCCTCTCTCTCTTCCTCTCCTGGTTGTGTCTCTCTTTGTCTGTGTCTCTCTCTCTCTCCTTCTCTCTCTCTTCCTCCGTTCTCTGTCTCTCTCTTCTTCCTTCCTTTCCTCCTTGCCTCCTGGTGTCTCTCTCTCTCTCTCCTTCCTTCTTCTCTCTCTCTCCTTCTTCCTTCTCTCCATTCTTGTCCTTGTCTCTCTCTCTGTTGTCTCTCTCTCTCTCTCTCTCTCTCTCTCTCTCTCTCTCTCTCTCTCTCTCTCTCTCTCTCTCTCTCTCTCTCTCTCTCTCTCGTCCACCCTACACCTCCTAATTACTCTTGGGTCTATGTGTGCCATAAATCGGATATCTGTTTCAAATCAGATATCTGATTTGTGGCACCAAAATTTTATCGCCACAATACATTTTAAAATGTTTTCAAATATTGTCCAACCCCAAATCGGATATTCGATTTTTTTTACTTCTAAAAATCAAATATCCGATTCAAAACAGATATCTGATTTGTAAAACTTAGGCTTGGGCATTGCTATGGAGCAATGTACTGACACCCAACCCAAAAGAAAGTCAACTCAGGATTTCCACATTTTTTGGTGAGTGAAAAATGCTACTTTTTCCTATTGCCACTTTTTGGCCCATCATGATCCTACACATGCCCATGATAAAAGAAGTATATTTTACCGCGAGGGTGACGAAGACGATTTTGTAGAACAATCATCTCGCTAGCTCTTTTCGAGATCTCTCTGCCTGCACACATCAAAGAGGGAAAGTGTTGGGGTTGTTTAGGGGCTTGTCTTAGTCAGACCCCCATTTTGGTGTTTCCACCTCCACAGACAACCAAGATTGCAATGATAGAAATAGAGATAAAGAAAGGAAATACAAGCTACGTATGCAAGAAACACTACAAAACAGTATGTGCTTACTCAACCGAATACGATAGAGGAGATGAGAGGAGCTTACCACCTCTGTCCAAAGTGCTCAAGGCTTGTGGAGGAGTGAATGAGAGTAACTCAAGCCTCTGCTGTCATGGTGTATGTCCTTTGCTCGCACTATCAGAGTAATGGAGTGGTGGATTGTTGCAATGGAGTGAAGAATGTTGCTACAAATCTTGAAGATGGATGCTCAAAGCATGGGGAGAGTGTGCCAACTTGCTCAAAACTTCTGTTGAAGAGCACAATGGATGAATGGATGAAGAATATGAAGGAGAAGATGAAAAATGACCATATTCAGGTTGGCCAGCCGAAGAGGGACGTTACTCTTCAAATTCCAATTGGAATTGTAACGCATATGCAATATCCAACTGTACGAATCTACCAAGGATGTAAGCACACTGCACGGACATATGTGTGCCACGCGAGCATCCCCGACAAAAACTCCCCCACCGACACACAAAAAGGGTGCCAAGTGGATTGCAAGTAGCGATTTCGGTTTTCTAAAGTGTAAAGGGGTGAAAGGGGAATTTGTGTTAGGGTTGCAAATTCACGCTCATACAACATCATAAACAATCATCAATTATATTTACGAATGATAGGTATCCGTAGCAATTAACAATAACTAGAAATTGCTTGTCCTATTTTATTTAGATAGGAGTCATTTTTAGTTAAAATATTTTGATGAGTTTATTCTTGTTAATTAGCTATACTCAATTGATATAGGAAGTCTAGGATTCTTGAATGCATATATAGAGCCAACATCATCATAAGTATACAACTCCCTAGTTGATAATTGAATGAAGCCCTCTTTTGAACAATGAACTTCTTAACTTTGAGACCTGTAGGTTTGTTAAGCTGCATGTATGATCATCTACATTAGTTAATTAGACATTTGGGTAAGCTCTACATTTTTGGCATCGTTATCGAGGATGGTGCTAATTTTGAAATTCCTATTTATGTTTTAAATTTACCTTCAATGCTTTCATAGATTAGTAAGTTTTTGTTTCTAGCATTAGGAGCAATAGACACTCACAAATCAACCAAGAACTATTCACTAATAATGTGTAGAAACAATCATTTGAAGATAAAGGAACTATTATATGTGGAGGTAAAGAGATGCTCTGGGAATATTTATCCCATCAATCCACAAAAAAATTGAAGATATTGGTGTAAATGAAGAACCTATTAATGGAATCAATGAAAGAGAACCATCTCTCAGACTAGTAGCTACTCCAAACTTAGGGGAGACTTTCATAATGAATCTTAACACTATGGCAGAGGAACCGGTAGAAACTCTAACAGAACATGTGAAATTTGAGTTTTCAATAATAAACCAAGAAAGGATTACTACTCTCAAGAATATACCCCCTCGACCTTGTCAAGTTTTTATGGATTGGTTACTGAAGACCCAAACACATTCTTTTTCGAATTTTCCATTCTATGTAGAAGCTATGATTATACGACAGATGCTCACAGACTAAACTTTTTTCCATCCACATTGAAATATGTTGCCTTGTGATGGTTTATTAGGTAAGGAAGAAATGAAGTACCTAACTAGGAGAGAATGGAAGCCAAATTCTTGTAGAAGTACCAAGATTATTGTAGAGAGACATATAGGAAAAGAGATGACATCTTCAGGATGGTACAAAGGGAGGATGAACCACTTGAGGATTATATGGAAATATTTTAATTTTTTTTGAGTAAATCACATCAAAATATACTCTCTCTTGATTCATTAAAGATGGTATTTTTGTGAAGAGTATATATGAGGATTACATGGATGCTTTAAACCTCAGAGGGGTAGGGGATATTTCTCAACTTCCTTTTGAGGAAATCTACCAGGTATGTAGAAACTATTCAAGGTCATTCATGAAGAAGACCAAGGTTGATAGAACCTTCTCTTCCAATAAAACATCCATTAGTCTCTAGGGTGGAACTCGGTAACCTTCTATCTAACATGAAGGAAGACATAATCAACCATCTATCTACCCAATTAGATACCTTACACATCAAGAAGAAAAAGAGGAAGCAAAGTTATCCCTTGTTGAATATTATCCACATTACTTCCAAAAGAGGGTAAGATACAAATATAAGAAGATTTCCAATAATACAAAGGAGAAGCAAGGGAGACTAGAATTTCAAACCCTAGAGGATGAGGAAGGCCAAATATTTTATATTTCCCATTGAACTTTCCATGACAACAAAGACAAGGTATGCCTCAAGATACATTATCTTATAATGTGTCCTTTCATGCGGTAATACAAACATATCTAATTGGAACAACCAGCCTTGGAGTAATATGCAAAATCAATCCTATCCAATAACCCAATCACCTAATTGGGCTACACATCAAGGGATATGGCCACCACAACTTTACCAAGCCCCAAATTACAATTCCTAGTGGCCACCCCAACAAAACCAATATCCACCACAGTGGTATGGGAACTGATAATATCAAAACCAAAACATTAGTTATCCACAACCACATCAATCTTTGCAGCCGCGACAACCCACCATAATGCCAAACCCAACCATTGTAGCCCCAATGCAACCTAAATCACCTTAGTTGTTGGCTCAACCTGTACCAAATCTTAACAACAAGCTTATACAAATGAGGCCATTCAATACCCAACCTATGGGGTTAAGGTAAGTGATATCCACCTTCATTCAAGAAGGATGCTTGCTAGGACATCATCTCCTCACATTATAGAGATTATTGATGAGGATCCAACAATGGAGAATATTGATAATCAAACAAAGAAACCTAAACACGGTAAGACACAACAAAATATCACAACTCTGGAACCACCATTTTCAAAAAGATTAACAACATAGAAATTCCATTTTGAACCTAGATATGATTTGTTGGGATAGCTTAGAAATATTTGTGTAAAGATACCCATGATTCAAGTGATTAAATAAGTACCTATATATACAAAACTATGAGAGAATTATGCCTTTAAAAGAAAAACAAAAAAGGAAAGAACCCCAGACTATTCATGTCTTAGGAAACCTGACTGGCATCATTTTAGGCAATATAGTTGTCCCAAAATATGTAGACCCTAAGAGCCCATTTATCAATGTGTAAATTAATGGCACTCTTATAAAAAATACTCTAATGGACCTAGGAGCAGCTATCAATGTAATGACCAAAGAAACCATACAACAACTTTAATTGATGGATCTCCATCCCACACCTACTATTCTACAATTAGAAAATAGGCCAACTGTCAAACTAGAAGGTATTATTGAGGTTTTGGTTATCATGCTTGATTAATGAGAATATCCAACAAAATTTATTGTTTTACAACCTAAAGAAAACCTTGTAGGATACCCCTTAGTCCTAGGAATACCATGGTTAGCCACTGCAAATGCATTCATAGGATGTAGGTTTGACAACATGATAATCTCCAATGGGAATGTGACCAAAAAGTTAGTCCTTTACCCACTTGCACAACCATATAAAGACTTGGAACAAACTATATTGCTTGACTTGGAAGAAGATGACCAATACTCTTTACAAGCACTCAGGACTATGTAGTTTAGCCCAATGATTTCAATTCAAGATGAAGATTAAGTCCTTTCTCAAATTACGTAGAACTCGTATGGTAGGGACCCATAAAAACACTACTTTCTTGCATTCTTACACTACCCTTTACACAATATTATATCTACAAATGACTTTAAGTCTACTTCTCAGCTTTTCCATACACTACTTCCTCATAGTTGCAATCTCAATCTATCATGACTTGATGTTGCTTATGTCATGACTTCTACCTTAATCATAGAAATCACAATGGGTAGAACATTAAATGTCAATAACCAATTGACAGACTCCCAACAATATTTATTAGTTACAGTGCTACAAGCTCATACAACAATAATTACATGGGACTATCATGACATGAAGGGAATAGATCCTAGCCTATGCATGCATAGAATTTATATTAATGAAGGTTGCAAGTCAATTAGGGAAGCACAAAGAGAAAGAACCCAACTATGCGTAACATAGTCAAGACAAAGTTGCATAAATCGTTGGATGCAAGATTCATTTATCCTATATTAGATATCCAATAGGTTTCCCCATTATTAATTATACCAAAAAAAGGAGGTAAATAGAGGGTATGTGTAGACTATAGGGAGCTAAATGAAAAAACAAGGAAGGATCACTTTCGTCTTCCTTTTATTGATCGATTGTTGGATTCACTAGTAGGTTAGAAATATTTCTCTATCTTAGATGGGTTCAATGATTATAACTAGATAAAGATAGGTCCAAAAGATCAGGAAAAGACCACTTTTACCTACCCATGGGGTACACATGCCTATTCAATTTTACCATTTGAATTGTGTAATGCACTTGCAACATTTTAGTAAGCAGTCTATACCTTAATCTATTTTTATTTTCCTTTGTTAGACCTTTAGTATAGTTTTAGTGGCTAAAGTGGTGAGATCTTGCCACATGTTCCTAGAATTTATTGAAATTAGAAACATGTCATCATGATAGTCACCTAAACATGCGACAATTAGAAGAACTCTATTTCAATTATAAGTTGATTGGAATTAATGTCAAGATTGAGTTTGGGCCCATATCAAATGAGACGATCTACAAAAGAATATTTTATGTTCGATATGCTTCCTAGAACTAACCGAGAATTAGTGCATGAAGTTAAATTCATCTAGAGTTAGGAGTTAGTGCCTTGGTCAAAATTTTAAAGCCATGTATCTGTATTATGATGGGAACAAAAATTAAGTTAATCAAATAGTTAAGTGCAAATTTTATTAGTTGTAATTAAATTTTTAGTAATTTTGGGTTTCTATCAAAGATAAATATGACATCAAAGGATATTTTTTAGTTTGATCCCATGGATCCAATTTATCTTTTAAATCCTTGGAATTGAGATAGTTTGAAGTTTGTAAGTTTTAAATTCTTAAGATCCAATAGTAGGGTGTGCAAGTTGTTGCCAAGTGTTGTAATTGCATACCTTGAGAACCATCAAAACCCTCAAAGATATTTTGTTTCCATTGTGGGTTTGAAATCCCCTCAAATGCAACTAGTAAATAGATGTCATTGTTTTACAAGTTGAATGTGATGTCAGAGGTAAAGCCTAGTTAAGTGTAGCTATCATATTTAACCTTGTGTCACACACCTTTTGTGATTAAGAACCCTTGATAAGGAAGTGGATATTATATAAGAATCCAATGTGATGTAAGGTCAATTCCAAAGGAACAGTAGTTTAATTCTAAACATGAAACAAATATTGTAAAGAAAATTGAATTCTATATAGATATTGCATCTAGTGAACCATTCAATATCAGATGAAACATTTTTACTCTTAATAAATCTAATACAAACGTAAAAATATCTGACTAATATAATTCAATTTAATATAAAAAAGATTTAAACTTTAACAATAGATTAAAATACTAATATAAAATATTTATTTAATTATTAAAAATAATAATTTTAATCTTTTGAAAAGTATTAAATGTAGTAAAAGATTAAGGAGCCGTATCTCTTTCAAATCCCCCCTTAACCACTAAGAGGATAACTTACTAAAACAAAGTACATAAAACATGGGATTATTTCAATTTGACTAAGTAATATTAATAGTAATCACATCCAAATAAACCATCACAAAATCATCGTTATCATATTATTAGTAACCAGGAAAAATACAATACAAGACGAGCAGTAAATTATCAAAATCTATTACAATTTATTTAATTATACAATTGGCAACAAGTACAAAATTAGGATCCATACAATAGGTAGAATCTCAAAAATATGAAAGCTCCATTGGTGTTTTTAATTTCACAGTATGCTCATGAGGGGACCAATGCCTCTTTCTCTCAGCCACCAACCACAAGATATTCTCTGTCCATCTGCCGGTTATTCTTGACTAATTATATCTCAAAAGTCGGTGATTTGGTTCTAAATATATTTCAGTTAAAGTTGCTAGAATCAAATGTACAGGCTTTTTCAGTAGGGGATTCATTTGATCCTTTTTCTGATAATGGCAAAGTGGGTTTGATTTCAACAGTGAAAATTCCCTTAAAATTTGGTGGGCATGCTCAGGTAATACAATTAGCTGCATCAATCTAATACATTATTGCTAAAAATGTGGAAACGTTTAGCATCGATGGCTATTTGGCGCACTGAGGAGATGGCACCCATTATTCCTACACCCGTGAATATAACCATAATAGCGTTGTTTATCCGGTAAGTTGAGGAACTAGGAGCAAGCTTGAAGCTCTTGCAATAGAGAAGCATGGGAAGAATGAAGTCGAGGGGAATAAAGCCAATGGCTCCTACCAGTGCATTTATATCTCCGAAAAATGGCAGCATGGCTGCAATCACCGCACAAATTACTATATACACTGTTCTCAGCAACAGCCTCGGAATTAAGTTTCTCACTGCGAAAATTCCCTTCCTCGCATCTGCAGATTTTTTCTCCATGATCTCGTATGCTACTTGAGAATACACCTTATTTACATTTACACACAGATCAAATTCTGCTGTAAAGACAAAGTCAAGAATTTAAAAGAAAGTAAAAGTGAGAGAATGTATCTTACCAGTGCTATTGCGAAAAGCTGGAGGAGTACGAAGACAACAGAGAGGCCGAGCAGCCATGTGGATGCGAGGGCGGGGCCTTCTTTGGGTAGCAGGCTCTGCAATATGTTCGACTGCGCTGTATTGCCAAATGCCCAGTAGCCCGATACTGCGACGCTGTAGCATGCCACAAGCATTACGGCGTAGCACATGCATAAGCCTTTAAACATCTTTCCCGTCGCCGGAGGAGCTACAGTCGCCTGCGCGAATTTACACTTTTCATTAAGACGATTTTCTTTTCTTGAATAATAGTCAGCTCGTTCACGCTACTGGGCATCGGGATACAGAAGATTCCATTATAACAATCCAGTACAGAGCTACCTACCCCATTAAAAAGCATTGGTCTGCCGACAACTAATATCCATATTCCTGTTAAATTGCCTTGGTGAAATTGAATTATGTAAAAAAGTTTATAAAAATCATGTCTTGTTTTATGTTCGTAAATGTAGAATAATTATCTCTTGGACCATATAACTGATTACATAAGATCACTTTTGGATTTAATTATCCTAGTTTTTTAATTATTATATCAGATCACATTTAACTTTCATTTTTCAATCTATGAATAGATTTAATTATGTTAGTTTTTCAATTTCAAACGTAAAATTTCAATTGAAAAACTATCTTCAAAACATCAAATTCTAATTCAAAACATTGATTGAAAAACTAGCACAATCAAATCCAAAAACAATCTCATCTGACCTTAAACATCTATGAAAAGAACTAGTACAAACTTATCTTAACTATAGAAAACTCATGTCCCACATTGTAGAATGTATCTAATTACCATCGACATCACTTCAGAAAAATTCACTGTCGACAAATTCACTTCTAACAATTCATCGTCATGACAAATTCATCTTCTGGAAAATTCACCACCCACAAACTGTCCACGATGAATTTTCCACAAGATGAATTTGTTGATTTTTCCTAGAACCCAAGCTTACAATTCACCAAGGGCCCACCAAACCAAAATTCAATTAAATTAGAGTTATGCCTATGGTGAGAATTGGATGGAGGAAATTAACCTGAATCTCTGGAAGAATACCGTTGCCGAATACACTTCCGAGGATAGACATGGCGTTGAATGCATTGAATACTCGCACCACTTTCGAACCTTTGAGCGAGTAATCCCTTTGAGGGTGGGGTGGATGGTGCGAATACCCTGCCCAGTAAGAATCATCAACAAATTAATACCCTTCTTTTGACAGAAGAATCTTTTGGGCGAGAAATGATGTTACCTGCATGTATACAGGCAATGACGACGCACAATGTGTACCCCAAGCTCAGCAGCAGTGACCCCAAATTGATGTAGCGGAGGGAATGAAACGACGGGAGCTGAGAGAACACTATTACGATCGCGGCTGCTATGATTATAAAATGATTCAATTTGAGCTGCCCGTGTGGCGCTACGTTTGAGTAAATGATCTGTACAAGCCACAATTACAAGTCCAAATCATGTGAATGAGAGGCGATTATTGTGCTGGGTTTTAAATTTAAAGAAGATAAGTTACCTCCATACAATCGGCGCTGAGCAGGATACATCCGACGCCCACTCCCATGTTGATTGTGGTCTGAATGGAGACCACCAGATAAAACATCCAACCAGAGCCTGTGCACACAATTAAGCAGATTGAGTACAATGTGGATGTGGGTTGTGGAGATAGGATACGAATTTACCGAGAACATCTCTGGCGAGCTCTCTGAAACGAATGTGACGACGGCCCTGCTTCTCGCAGTTATCAAGGACTTTGGACATGAGGAAATAGCTGTAAAATGTGACTGCTGCAGCAGTGGAGAGGGAAAAGAGACCCAATGCCCATCCCATTCCGCGGAAGGCATAAGGCAGAGTCAGAATAGTCGGCCCGACTATTGCCGTCGTCAAGTGAAACCCAGCGTGCCACCATGTCCCTAATTAATCTCTCTAATTAATACATTTCTTACAGAAATAGAAATTGACATTATCAAATTGAATTGAAGATAAGTTTAGCAGAATAAGGTTATGCTTCTATCAAATCAATTGGGATTTACTTGCCACTGTTGCCAAAAAAAATCCTTCCCAAACCAAGTCATTTCAAATCACAAAAAATTTAGTTCCAAGAAATGTTCCCTCTCATTCAAATGACTTCGTCGAGACATGCAAACTTCTCCAAATGCATTTTTTATTAGAAAAAGAAAGACCCAAATAGAGGGGTAAGTTTATCTAATTTGACGTGGCAAACTACTCAGAATATTTATATATACCTCTGGACTGCAGAACAAATTCAGCGCCTGCATCGGGGCTGATCTTCGCCAGAGACAGAAGATTGCTCTCTGCTTCGCTCTGCCCCTTCTCTACTTCCATAGTCAACCCTGCCTTTACCTGCAACCTCTTCAATCCACAGACAAAACAAAAAGACAGACAATCAGAGAATTGTGCAGGAGGTGGATTGAGTGGAAATGCTTCTGACAGCTTATTCTGGCATATCTGTGCTTTCGCCTTTCTTTTCGCTTTTATCTTGGTGCTTGTAAGCAGGCTAGGCTCTACATGAATCCTTCTTTGCTGTTGACATACTCTTAGAATAAGGAGACACCTGAACTGCCTTATATAATAAGTGGACGACTTCCAAACAAACTGGCTCACATTTAGAAGACGTGTGACAATTACTTCTGCCTTAAAAAAGTATAAAGCAATGGCACAGTCTCGCAAGAGGGCTGGATCTGTGGGAGTGGGTATATAGCAGTTAGTGAAATGGTCATCCTAAATTCCTTTCGCATTCACTTGGTACTGATTTATCCTTATGGTATTACAACTCTCCTAACATTTAAGACAAATTTGTACAAATAGTATTCAACTTATATCACTTTTTGAGAGTAACATCAATATTTATTATGTGGAGAGGACAGATAATATATACTCACAAAATTAACATTACAAATTAATTGGTAAATAAATAATTATAAAATAAAATTATTTTTAAATAATTTTAAAGTAAAATAGTTTTTATCGTACAAGTTATAGAAAGGTTCATAAAAAAAAATCTCACAAAATTATTTGATTTTTAAAGTAAGCAATTTGATGGAAAGGGATTTATCTTAGTCATCTACATATTTTTCCTATTAGTAAAAATGGTAATAAGACCACTTCACTACATCAAATTCCAATAAATAAAGCAACTGATACAACAAAGGGAACTAACCAAGACATGATTCCATCTTTGAAAGTCTCGTCTCAAAACCAATTTACCAAAACAAAACTTTGTTATTGAATATGCAAATGTCCACTCTTGTTAAGCAAAGAAAGAAAGAATTGAGCAAAGTGAAAAGCAACTAGTATGTGATGAATCTATGTTCCCCATGATAGGATGGGAAAACAAGAATCAATAGCATTGTATTTTTTAGTTAGGCTAGGCTTCTCTCCATTGTGGTCAGTTTTGAGTTATTAGCATTTTTGTTAAATTGTTATGGACTCATATTTTATGGGTATGATGCACATTCTCTTTTATTTTTATCTTTGTTTTTTATAAGAGTAGTCCAAGCCACAAAAACATAACTATTAAGTAAATAAAATAATTCTTAAATTAAAAAAAATAATGAAATAAAATAACTCAATACTATATCTCTAAGTTTTCTTGATAGATGTACATTATAAATTAAGATCTTAGATTACTAATCATGAAAAATGAATATAAAATGAATAAAGATGAGAATTACAAGTTAAAAACATTACACAATACACATACATGTGTGTGGAAAAAACCCTTCTAGATAAACAAAACTACATAAAGCATCCTTTAATTATAAAAGACTTACAAAACGGCTTATTAAAATATAGACTAAACCTAGATAACACTTTTCCTTACTTCTACGTGGCAAATAATACCTCTTGTACATAGTGAGAATTCATTATACATTTTCAAATTTACCATATTCTCGATAAGAGAGAAGCTCCTTAAATATAGAAGGGATGGCAAAAATACTTGAAATAATATTAGTCAAACCTACTTGAAACTACATGTTAGATTATTAATTAATTAAATGATGTATGGCTTATAAGACGTATAATATGGCATACGGCAAAATCATCGTCATCGATGGAAAATTCACCGCCAACAATTCACCATGACAAATTCATCGTGGGAAAATTCATGGTCATGACAAATTCACCGCCAAGTAAAATTCACCGCCAGCAATTCACCGAGGTGGAAAATTAACCATATTAATATTTTTTAATATATATTTTGAAAACTTTGAAAAAATTTTTACAAAAGTTTATAATTTTCACCTGCATTACAATTTATTCACAATTTTATTTTTTAAATATTTTTTATGTTTATTTTGATATGAATGTTTGAAACTTTGAAAAAAGATTTAAAAAAAATAATATTACAATTTTATTTTTTAAATATTTTTTATGTTTATTTTGATATGAATGTTTTTAACATGATAATATATTAAAAATTGATTTATTGTTTTATTATTATCATAAAATATATTGAAAAATATTTTTATTTTTATTATCATAAATCTCTAAAGTTAATGTGATTAATTTTTTATTCTCATAAATCAAATTATTCTTTTCCAACAAAAAATCAAGTTTTGGAAATATATATTAAAAAACATTAATGCCATTAATTTTCCGCCTCAGTGAATTGCTGGTGGTGAATTTTACTTGGCGGTGAATTCATCATGGCTGTGTATTTTCCCACGATGAATTTTTCATGACGGTGAATTTTCCATCAGTGAATTGCCGGCGATGAATTTTCCTAGAGAATATACATACGATTTATAACCTTATATTAAAACAATATCAAATTGTTATGAGTATGAACCCCAATAAAATGAAAAAAGAAAAGAAAAAAAGATAACATTGGTAAAGTATACTTGTTGCAATATACAAAAGATGTGAGAGTTGTCACTAGACAATGATATTATTTTATCATTAAAATGAATGAAGATTATGTTATAAATATACATGCAACTTATAGATTTTAGAGATAAAAACATGTACATGATACACTATATTGAATATGTCTTTTTAAATTATCATATAAATTTTATTTTATTTTAAATATTTAATAGTTATTTAAAATATAAAACAATAATTTCATAATTATATTTAAATGTTAAATGATATTATAATATATTAATATTTAAGATATATATAATACATATTTATTTTATGAGTATTTATAATTTATAATTTTGTTTAGGTAGGGTTCTTCTTACTATTATGAGATTTTTTAAAGTAATAAGTTTACTTGTACTATAAAAATAAAATCACACAGATTGTGGAAATCTATTGACATTGACTATGTCTTTCTAAATTTAAATATCTGTTAGTCACATTTATTTAACAAAAGTGTTAAATGATATTATAATATATTGATATTTAAGATATATATAATACATATTTATTTTATGAGTATTTATAATTTATAATTTTGTTTAGGTAGGGTTCTTCTTACTATTATGAGATTTTTTAAAGTAATAAGTTTACTTGTACTATAAAAATAAAATCACACAGATTGTGGAAATCTATTGACATTGACTATGTCTTTCTAAATTTAAATATCTGTTAGTCACATTTATTTAACAAAAGTGTTAAATGATATTATAATATATTGATATTTAAGATATATATAATACATATTTATTTTATGAGTATTTATAATTTATAATTTTGTTTAGGTAGGGTTCTTCTTACTATTATGAGATTTTTTAAAGTAATAAGTTTACTTGTACTATAAAAATAAAATCACACAGATTGTGGAAATCTATTGACATTGACTATATCTTTCTAAATTTAAATATCTGTTAGTCACATTTATTTAACAAAAGTGACAGATAAGTGGCAGCAATTATGATAAAAAAAAGTACTGATCCTATGGGATAAGAAAAATGGTGGCAACCATTAAAGATGCAACATTTGGTTTTATATCATTCGTACTTTTTTTAAAGGGCAAATGGTTTGAAGTGAATCTTCAATTTAAGATGGCAATTAAACCAACCAGTCAAAATCTAAACACCAACACCTATCATAACTCAAGTCAATTTAGTTAGAACTTATGTGGCCATTCTTTTATGAAGGATAATCATTGCCAATTCCATTTAGTTTAGAACAAAATCTTATGTGAAAATACTAATTTCAAATGACTTTGAATGTCTTCTGCTTGGAACTATATACAACATCCAATTGAGGGGCAAGAGGCTCATGATACACTGCCCAATGTATAGTTTAGCTCACTACCATTAAACTCCACTGCACTGCCCAATGTATAATTTAGTTAACTCCACTGCCGAATGTATAGTTTAGTTCACTACCATTAAACTCCATGGGCCTGGATGATTGGTCACATATATACCTATAGCCAGCATTCAATCTCAACAAAGCTTTTCCTACTCCAGTTCAACACATACAATTTCAACAAGCATGAAAGCATCGAGTTTATAATTAAATGCAACAATGCATGACAGCAGGTATCCAACTTACCAGTTGGTCTACCATTCAATACTCCTGAAAAGCCAGATATAAAGTATGAGATTAACGTACATTCACACTTTTGCAGGGAGGACGGCTTGATTCAAATTATTTTAATAGATGTTGTAAAAATCTACAAAGTGATCAAAGCGGGCATGAGGAGAAGGGAATGGATGGCCCATTATAGCCACCTTTCCATAAGGTGTTATTTTTTTAACATAAAAAGTAAAAGAAAAAAAAATAGAATAAAAGGAGGAACCCTCCAAACTCCACAAGATATAAATATTTGTGATTTTGAAGATTGGGTATTAGTAATTATTTGTTCAAAATGGATTTATTTTAGCTGGAAGCCGGTTGTCATTTTGTTGCATTTCTCTCCATCTATTGCAATGACGAATGACTTCCATTGTCAAATGGATGTACTTTCATTATGCAAGCCAAGGTACTAGTTTGACAAAGTTGCTTAGCCAAACAAACATTCATTCTCTTCATCTCTACTAAATATTTTATCGTCTTTTATTTATTGAACCAACTCCATTGGATAACATGCACTATTCACTTTCATTTGGGATAGATATATTTTTTAATTGTATCATGTATAATAAACGTACATTTTACTTTTGTTTTGATATTGGATTTTTTTTTTAAAATGAATTAAGTATAATAAATGGTTATGACAATAGATAAGTAGGAGGTATTTTCCACAGTGTGTCAAATTGTGGTATTGCTATCAGGATTCAATTGTGTAGTTTTACGAGTCAAACTCATTGACCCATGTTTCATGAGTATTGATTCAAAAGAACTCATATCCCATGATAATGAATGGTCCACTTACCACTCATTGCATCTAGGTGATGCTCACAGAGTTGAAGCATTGGGTCTTCCTGAGAGGTTACCCATCCCAATACTGCTCCATCTCAAGCATGCATACCCACAGATTAAGTGGGCTTAACCTTGGGGAAAACTTTGTGGTTAAGCGCACTTGAGTTGGAGTAGTACTGGGATGGATGACCTCTCATGAAGGCCCAATGCTTCACCTTTGTGAGCATCACCTAGATGCAATGAGTGTTAAGCGGACCATTCATTATAATGAGAGATGGGTTCTTATGAACCACTACTCATGAAACATGGGTCAATGAGTTCGATTCGTAAAACTACACAGTCAATCCTGATAACAATATCACAATTATGACAATGGTTTGATAGTTATATATAATTATAGTTTTTTATTGTAGGATATTTGTAGATTCGGAAAATTTGTAAATCTTGTATAATTTTGCACATTATGGGGTATTTAAACATATTAATTCTTTGATTGACAATTCCTTGCAATATTGGTTGGTTCTTTTGTGATCAAATAAGATTTATTCTAGGACTAATTAGATAAAAGAATAGTCATCACTACATCAACCACTCAAGGTGATTTATTAGATATAAGGATGGAGTAATAATAGCGATTATTTTTTCTTCATGGTTATATGTAATATTTGTAACACATGACATTATATAATAACATGTTTAGGAGGAAAACATTTTGAATTTACCAACATTGGTTAGGATTTTATTATCTAATTTGAATTTATAGCTTATAGTCTTGTCTCTTTTAGTATTTACCAACACTAATTGGTTAGAACCAATTAGTTGTACTATAAAATTTGATTGACTTACCCTAGGAAAAAAGAAGGAGAAATAAACTTAGGATACAATTTTCTACAAAAGAAAGAGCTATTTGAAATCAATTCTAGGTTATTTGAGGAAAAAAACTCAAACTTGCACATATTGTCAAATACAAAACCAATAGGAAGAAATCAAATTAGGGATAATAAAATCTATTAGACACAATACAAAAGCTCTTGTCTCTTTTTGTTGAAGATGTTAATGCCATCCTAAAAAAAAACCTTAAAGAGGTTTGAAAAGAGACATGTAAAAATATGATGAGCATTCTTAATTAGCTTTGATACCATATTAGAAATTTGGATCTTAGGTAAATATTAGTTACAAATAAATATAGAATGAGAATTACAAGACACGCATATTAAACACAATACACAATATATACATGGGAAAAACCATCATCAAGGTAATAAAAATCCCCGTAAATCATTATCTTATTGGAAAACACTTATGGAATGGTCTATTAAAGCATAGACCAAACCTAAGAACACTTCTTCTCACTTTTACATAATCAATCATTTCTCTTGTGCATAGTGATAAAAATCACTATAAATTTCTAAAGTCACCATAATCTCAATGTGAGAGAAGCTCCTTAAATATAGGACAAGGGGTGGAAAAAATACCTAAAGATGTATTAGTCACACCTATTCAAAACTACCATTTATATTTAAATGGTGTATGCTTTATAAAGAATATGATATGTATAAGGTTTTATTACCTTATATTAGAACAATATATAAATTGTATAAGGGTATGCTACCTAATAATATTATATTATAAAAATGTATTTAAGATATCTATGCTAGTAACTAGCAATTATATTTGTATCACATATAATTTCAATGCTATAATAGATATTTATAGTATGGATAAATACATCATCATCCTCTTTCTTCTTGTCATATTTAAATTTTTGAATGACAATTTTATAGAGAATATAAGTTTTGATATGCTTGTTGTTAGGGATGTATTCAAACCATTTAAGATATTCAACTTGCTCCTCACCTTGACCAAACATTTTGAAGAAATATTATGCAATAAATAGCCTTAATAAATATCAATAGATAGGATTCAAACATCCTCTTTTTAACATTTCCATCAAGATCCTAGGTGAACAAATTATTATGTTTTCTTTTTCTTTTTCTTTTTTCTACTTTAAAACTAATTATATAAAATTAGAGTACATGCAAGAAACATTAGACAAGATGTTAGATACATATGATATACACAATAAGTATATGTTTTCTATGACAGTGATTACAAAACATCACCATGAATAAACATCATCCAAAAATCATCAAGAGAACAATAGCTATGAAGAGGATGATGATTTTTATTAGTTGGTTTGATACTTATGATTCATTTTGGAAAGACAAAGTTGATTCATAATGCTTTATTTCAAAACCTAAAAATATGGTTGAATTATTCCTATTATGTTTAAAACTTGAAAGAATGGCCTAATGAAGACCAATAGTGAAAAATCAAATGGACACCAAATGTTAGATTCAAGAAGAGTATACCCTATAGGTAGGAACAAACATAAGTTACCACAAGATCAAGGAACAAAATTTCAATATAATCAAAAGTTGGGTAGTGACTCTAGAAACGCATGCTTGTGAAGAAATATGGGTAATAGCAAGAAGTTGAGTCGACTTCTAGTGGAAGTGTCATTTTTCAGCTTTAAAATAGATACCCATTCTTTTTTTAGAATAGGAACCCATTTTAAAGTGCATACTCATTCCAAAATGTTTGAAAATCACAATTGATGTTTCTCATTTGGATTTAGGCTTATAAAAAGCATGGTAACCCAACCTTTAGCCTTTGACCTACAAGTACAAGGTCAATGACAATATCAAGAGAAAAAGTTGACTATGTCAATATGACTAATACCTGGTTTCTTTCAGAATTATTCTATGAAATTAAAACCCATTTTAGATGAGATTGTGCAAATTCTAAATATGTAATTTTTTTCCAATTGGATTATTTTTTCTATTTTTTGATGAAATTGGTCCATAAACTTGAAATGTCATGTTTTTTTATTATTTTAATAACTTTTTATTAAAATAATTTTTTGAAAAATAAATTGTACATGAACAATACTTAGACAATTCTTTTCAATTTGAATTTTTTTTTTTCAAAAAATGATAAGTTTAGGCCATCTTATGCATAGCGTACACATGGGATTTTCAAAACAACAATTACGTCCAATAAAAAATTAACAAAAAAATATATGTTAAAATAATTAAAAGAAAATATCATGAACATTATTCAATGTGTTAGAGATCATTTCCCAAAAGGATTCAAAAAAATGCAATTATTTAGGTCAAAATATGGATGACATACACATGCATGGTATGGTAAAAAAAAGTGACTTTTAAATCGTGGTTTCTAGACATGCCTATTGAAAATCAATGTGCCATCTAGGTGTTAAAATAAATTGCATGTTTGGAAACTAGACTTCGAGTACTACATTTCATACTATTGATTTTTTTTAAGATTCATTCTTTAAGTGCTTCAAAATTTTAGGTCAATTTTAAAAAATTCTAAAAATCAAAGAAAACACTTCCGCTTTTTGGCCAAAAAGTGGACTCAACTTCTTGCACACACCCATATGACTATAGACACACCCATATGCCTAGTAAAGTTACAATAAAAATATACATGTACCACACATAGATGAGAGTAGATGAATGCGAAGTGAGTATATGTAGTGGGATATATATGAAGTATATATGGGGTATGTGCATAGAAGTGGGGGACCAAAAGGGGGTCAAAACTGACCATTGTTTTTTTAAAATTAGTAAATAACGATCTTGAATGAGAAATTCAAGACAACCACACTTAAAATTTGAAGATGTAACAAGAAAAATGCTAGTAATGGATAGTGACGAGCCATAAGAATGTCTAATTTTCTTGTTGTATTTCCATCTTTTTATCTCATTTATACAAAACTTTAAAAGACATTACCAAACCTTTTTCATATACTTTAAGTATTTCAAAGCATTTGAAGATGATATATGTTATATTAATGAATGTGTTTGTGAACTTTAAATGTCTATGAGTTTAATAGAATTTCATGATTGATCATTAAGGGTGCTGCCACAATAATGGGTTACACTTTTTGGAACATCCTGATTTTTGTTGAAATCAAATATTTTAAAAAAATATAATGATTTAAGCCTTAAAAAGGTTCCATTTTAAGGGTTTTAATTAAAGAGGGTTTGATCAAACCCACTTATATCAATCCCCCATAGATAGAAAGCCGCTATTTTTAAACCATACCTATAATGGAGTCTCCTCTACACCTATCAAAATGCTGATAAAAAACCACTTTTGATTTACCTTTTATGGGATCAAATTAATTTATTTAATATTATTTTTTTGTAAACATGTAGTCCTTATTATAAGCTTCCCAAAAAGTATAATTTTAAATATATTTAATTTTATTATTATATTTACTTTTTATTTCTTGTGAATGTAGGTTTTTCAATGAACATCGAGGTCTTTATTTCACACATACGGAAAAATAGGAAAAGAGAGAATTTTTTTTCTTAAAAATGCATGTACACTAGCTATTGATGTCCTTATTCCAAAAAAATAATAATAAGTTAATTCAAATGAATACAAAAAAAGTTGTGCAGCTGAAAGTATAATATATCCAAATTATAATTACTCTGATTTAGAAAATTATTTAAAAAATATATATGCAATAAAAATAATGAAAAAATATCCATCCACTAGATAATGGTGTAAAAACACTGTATTTAAAAAATTAGAATTGTATGCTTTCTATAAAAAAATTTGTGCAGTTGAAAGTAAGCATCAGTTTTTGAAAATGATGTTTAGAAAAAAAAAAAAAAAGTTAATAAAAACTACATAAACTAATTCACAATTTATTTTTTAATTTTATAAAAAATATAATTAGATTCTCAACACAAAATATCGCAAATCACTAGTTTGCTTCATCTTCAAATTCTTAATGTTTTAGCTTCTATAGGCATATGGAAGTGAAATGTTGATTTCAATGTCAAGTTTGGCCAAAAAGTGTAACCCATTATTGTTAATAACTATGGTTATTAACAATGAAGAAACGCTTTGAGAGATAAGACTAGCCCATGCAGTGAAGAACTTGTCAACCCGTAGCAAAAGGATGACAGTTCAACATAGCCAGAGGAATTAATTTGCTACAACATGTCCATATTTCTAAAATGGTATGCAAGTGATTATCAGAGGATGTGAACATGGATGGTCATTTGTCACTCCATATTTTCAATAAATTGTGCAGGAAGAAGAGGTCTATTACAACAAGGAATAAAAATTATAATAAGGGTTGTCTTGTTGGGCACATTCCCAAGTTATAATAGTCATCTTAAATGATGTTGAGTCATTCTTATACTTCTATACTCATGCTCTCAGTAGTAGTTATTTTTTGTTACATTAAAAGACCTAGTCCTCTTCTTGTTTTCATGGGAGACTTGACATTTTCTTTTAAGTTTGTTTACAATTTTTGAATAAATTTACTCTCATAGATCCTATATAGGAGGGTACCTTGTAGAGAAAAGAGAACAACTAGATCGTTGCATGCATTATATTGAATTGTATATTTTGTTACATTTTATTCAAAACTTTTCCTATGATTGGAATATAATAAAGAAGGTATTTCAGTTACATGTTTTCTTGAGTTAAGTAATTAAAGAGATATTATGGATGTAACAACTCAAGAAAGGGCCACTTGAGGTACTACAAAGCCACAATTATTTTAGATGATTAATTAGATTATGCATTGTAAGTTCTAATCTATAATTTGGAGTTTATACTACAGTGAATGTTCTATTGTGATTTTTGGATCATAAGTCTATAATTCATATTTTGTTCAATAATCCTAAATGATTAGTTGAATTAGGACATGTTGTAGCATAAACAATCATCAATTATATTTATGAATGATAGGTACCCATAGCAGTTAACAATAACTAGCAATTGCTTGTCCTATTTTTTTTAGAGAGGAGTCATTTTCAATTAAAATATTTTAATGAGTTTATTCCTATTAATCAACTATATACTCATTCAATATAGGAATTATAGGATTCTTGAATGCAAATGTAGTGCCAACATCATCTTAAGTCTACAACTCCCTGGTTGAAAATTGAATGAAACCCTCTTTTGAATAATGAACTTTTTAACTTCAAGACCTATAGGTCCATTAAGCTACATGTATGATCATCTACATTAGTTAAATAGGCATTAGGGGAAGATCTACATTTTTGGCATCATTTTCAGGGATGGTGCTAAGTTTAGAATTCCTATTTATGTTTTAAATTTACCTTCAATGCTTTCATCGATTAGTAAGATTTTTTTCCAACATTAGGACCAATAGACACTCACAAATCAACCAAGAACTATTGACTAACAATGTGTAGGGATAGTTATTTAAAGATAAAGGAACTATTATATATGTGGAGGTAGAGAGATGCTCTGGGAAGATTTCTTCCATTGATCTACAAATAATTTGAAGATATTAATGTAAACAAAGAACCTATTAAGGGAATCAATGAAAGAGAACCACCCCTCACACTAGTAGCTACTCGAAACCTAGGGGAGACTTTCATAAGGCATATTAACACTATGGTGGAGGAATCAATAAAATATATAGTAGAACATGTAACATTTGATTTTCCAATAAAAAATCAAGGCCTATTGCTCTCAAGAATATAACCCCCCTTCAACTTTGTCAAATTTCTATGGATTAGTTACTGAAGACCTAGACACATTCTTGTTTGAATTTGGTGTTCTATGTAGAAGCTATGATTATACTATAGATTCTCACGGACTAAAAAAAAATCCAACCACATTGAAAGATGTTTCCTTGTGATGGTTTATGGGGTTAGAAAGAAATGCAGTACCTAATTGGGAGACAATGAAAGCCAAATTCTTCCAATTCAAGTACTGAGATTATTGTAGAGGGACATACAAGAAGAGAGATGACATCTTCAAGATGGAAAAAAGGGAAGATGAACCACTTGAGGATTATGTGGAAAGGTTTCATTTTTTTTGAGGAAATCACATCATAATAGACTCTCTCTTGATTCATTAAAGATGGTATTTATGCGAGGAGTATGTATGAGGACTACACGGATGCTTTAAACCTCATAGGGACAAGGGATATTTCTCAACTACCTTTTGAGGAAATCTACCAAGTATGTAGAAACTATTCAAGGTCATTCATGAAGAAGACCAAGGTTGATAGAACTTTCTCTTCCAATAAAATGCACACTAGAGTCTCTAGGGTGGAACTCAGTAACCTTCTGTTTGACATGAAGGAAAACATAATCAGCCATCTAGCTACCCAATTGGATACCTTGCACATCAAAAAGAAACAAGAGGAACTGAAGGTAGCATTTTATGAATATTACCCACATTGCCGCCAAAAGAGGGTAAGATGCAAATGCAAGAAGATTTCCAACATTATGTAAAGGAGAAGCAAGGGAGACTAGAAGTTCAAACCCTAGAGGATGAGGAAGGCCAAATATTTTATATTTCTCAGTGAAATCCATGAAAAACAAGAAAAGGTAACCTCAAGATACCTTATCTTATAATGTTTCTTTCCTAGGGGTAATACAAACTTCTCTAATTGAAACAATCAACCTTTGAGTAATATGTAAAATCAATCATAGCCAATAACCCAATCACCTAATTGTGCTACATAGCAAGGGAAATGGCCACCACAACCTTATCAATCCCCAAATTACAATTCATAGTGGCCACCCCAACAAAACCAATAGTCACCACAGTGATGTGGGAACCAATAGTGAAAGAACCAAAATGTTAGTTATCCACAACCACATCAATCTTTGTAGCCACAAAAACCCACCATAATGCCAAACCCAACCATTGTAGCCCCAATGCAACCTATAGCACCTCAATTGGTGACTCAACCTATATAAGATCCTAACAACAAGCTTGTTTAGTAGGGTTATACTAATGAGACCATTCAATACCCAAACTATGGGGTTGAGGTAAGTGATTTCCACCTTCATTTAGGAAGGATGCTTGGTGGGCCATCATCTCCTCACATTACAGAACTTATGATGAGGAGCCAACATTGGAGAATATTGATAATCAAAAAAATCAGCCTAAACAAGGTAAGACACAACAAAATATCACAAGTCTAGAACCACCATTTTTAAAAAGATTCAAAAACACAAGAATTCCATCCTAAACCTAAATCTGGTCTATTGGACTAGCTTAGAAATTTTTGTATTAAGATACCCTTGATTCAAGCAATTGATTAAGTACCTATATATATAAACTATGAGAGAATTATGCCTTAAAAAGACAAATATAAAATGGAAAGACCCCTAGATAATTTGTGTCTTAGAAAAAATTACTGACATCATGTTAGGCAATATAGTTGTCTCAAAACATGCAGACCTTTATAAAAAATACTCTAATGGACCTAGGAGCGGTTATAATGTAATGACCAAAGAAACCATGCAACAACTTCAATTGATGGATCTCCAACCCACACCTACTATTCTACAATTAGCATATAGGTCAATTGCCAAGATAGAAGGTATTATTGAGGTTTTGGTTATCATGCTAGATTAATGGGAATATCCAAAAAAATAATTATGGTTTTAAAATCTAAAAAAAAAATTTGTAGGTGAACCATAAAATTTGGGTTGCTTTGTATGGGGGTAAAAGACTAGATCCTCTACAAATTTCTAGGGTTTCACCTAGAAGGAAGAGGGTCTTCTTTCATCTCTAGGGGCAACCGATCTTGCGATTCACTCAATGTTTAGAGATTGAAACCCTAAAGGAGTGGGTTGTGCAAATGTGTTGCAATATGCTATGGAAATGTAACTACTTAACCTAAACTAATAGAACTTGTCTTGCTAGAAAACACATGTTGTAATACAATAGAAATGAGGGAAATAAGAGTAAATTAACCTAATAGATCAGAGAAATGCACCTAAAAACCGAAGAGGGTTGAAACTGGGATTGTGAGAGTCACTAGAAAATAGGAAAATCAGAGTTTTGAACCACTTGGGACACTTACGCCAAGTGGGCTGACCTAGTCCCTTTTCGGGAAATTTGCTCTGAGAGTTATTTCTGCCAACTGGGTCCCTGAATCTCAAACTTTCAATGTCTGAAAGCTTCAGTGGGACTAGGTCACCATTATGGGTGACCTAGTCCCTTTCTACTTTTCTGAGAAATCGAAAGTGGACTCAGGTGCCTTAGGTTTGTGTTCTCCTTCTCCACGGGAATCCTGCTTCAAACTTGTGAAATGACCTACAAAACAAAATGTATTTGTGTTTCTAATGTGAGGTTTGCCTTGGTCAAACCCCTAGTTTGTATTTAACCTTGAAATGAAGTAGAAATCTGCATAAACCCTAGCTCTAAGTGTGTTTGGAACTAGGAAAACTTGAAACAAAGTAAAACCCTATTCTATTGTGCTAGAATAAGATGTGTGTAAGAGATTTGAAATGATGCAAGACTCTAAACCCTAGAAATCCTACAACATTACAAATGAAAACAAAAAGGAATGCAAATGGGACGCAAACCTCAAATCTGTAAATGGGTTGAAGGTAGAAGATGGAGACACTTTGAAATCAGTCTTTAGGAATGAATTGGTGGCTAGTTGCACCTCCTCAGCCTAGATTTCTCCATGAATCTCCATAAGAATCTATCTCCAACCTTGTCCATGTGTGATCTTGGATGTGAAGTGAGCTTCAAGACCTGCAAAAAGCCCTAGTTTGCTATCTAAAATATTCAAAGTTTGGTGTGTGAGAGATGAATCTTCTTGAGGAAGATGTTTTACACTTGATTTTTGGAGTTGAGTGTGAAAAAAATGAGTAAGAGAGAGTTGTGAAATGACCTAAAACAAGTATATATAAGCAACATGACCTAATTTTTGGGAATTTTGACCTAAGAAGCCGACACCCATCAGGGATTTTTGATTAATTATTCATTTTCCCGCTTGAAACTTGAAAAATCCTCAAAAAGGACTAGGTCGCCAACTTGGGTGACCTAGTCCCACTAAGGGATTTTTAAGTGGGAACAGTACTTTCTAATTGGTTTTGATGTTGTTTGTCAGAATTTGAGTGATCCCTTGGGTATAACAAGCCTCCAAGTCAAAATTAACAACCTTAGGGGCCTATAAATGTTGTTTTAGGGTGAAAATTAGTGAAATGGGACCTAAAGTAGGACCAAAACAGGCACAAAATTGTCTTTTTCTTCAAAGGTATACAATTTTTGGCAACACAGTAGGATGCCCCTTAATATTATGAATACCATGGCTATCCACTATAGATGTATTCATCGGATGTAGGTATGGCAACATGATAATCTCCAACACTACCATCTTGCACTCTTACACTACCATTTACATAATATTATATCTACAAATGCCTTTGAGTCTACTTCTCAACTTTTCCATACACTACTTCCTCATAGTTACAATCTCAATCTGCCATGACTTGATGTTGCCTTTGTCACCACTTCTACCTTAATCACATAAATCATAATGGGAAGAACATTAAATGTCAATAACCAATTGACGTACTCCCAACAATCTTTATTATGTACAATGCTACAAGCTCATACAACAAAATTTACATGGACCATCATGACATGAAGTGCATAGATCCTAGCTCATTAATGCATAGAATTTATACTAATGAAGTTTGCAAGTCAATTAGGCAACCAAAAAGAGAAAGAACCTAGCTATGTGTGACATGGTCAAGACAAATTTACATAAATTATTGGATGGAGGATTTGTTTATCCCATATCAAATAGCCAATGGGTTTCCCCATTATTAATTATACTGGAAAGAAAGGAGGTAAATAGAGGGCATATGTAGACTACATGGAGCTAAATGCAAAAATAAGGAAGGATCACTTTCCTCTTCCTTTTATTGATCAAGTGTTGTATTCACTAGCAAGTAATAAATATTTCTTCTTCTTAGATGGGTTCAGTGGTTATAACTAGATAAAGATGGCTCCGGAAGATTAGGAGAAGGCCACTTTTACTTTTCCATGGGATACATATGCCTATTCAATTTTACCATTTGGATTGTGTAATGCACTTGCAAAATTATAGTGAGCAGTCTTAGGCATATTCTCAGATTTTGCACATGATTCCATGGAGATTTATGTATAGATGATTTTACCACTTATGGGATCTCTTATGAGGAAGCATTAAATAATTTAGAGAAATTCCTTCAAAGGTTTTAATATCACAACCTCTCTTTAATTCATGATAAATTCTTCATGATGATGATAGAAGGAGTGGTATTGAGACACTTTATGTCTAGTAGGGGAATTTAGGTAGATCTAAATAAAATTGAATTGATTTCCACTCTTCCTATTCCCAGAAGAAAAAACATGTAAGGAGTTTCCTTAGCCATGTAGGATATTACAAGAGGTTTATCAAATCTACTTCAGTAAAATATCAACCCCCTTGTTTTGTTCTTTAATCTAAAGATATTGAATTCAACTATAACATTGCATGTTAAGAATCTTTTGAAGCCCTCAAAATGGCTCTCATAAGGACACCTATTTTGAGAGGGCCTAACTGGACAATCCATTTACATATACATATAGATGCTTCCTATATTTTCATAGGTGTTGTCTTAGGACAAAAATAATGGAATATAAAATATGCAATCTACTATATCAATAAAAATATTCATGTTACAAAACTCAACTACATAGTTACTAAGAAAAAATGCTTGCATTAGTATATGCCATTAACAATTTTAGACATTATATCACTTGATACTCTATTTTTATTCATACAGACCATACAAAAATAAGATACTTAATGAAAAAATGAATGGTTGGAAGTAGGATTGTTATATGGTTATTAATAATGCAAGATTTAGATATGACCATTATGGATAAACTAGGGAAATAAAATGTAGTAGCTAATTTCCTTTCAATGCTGCAAATTAAATCAATAGAAGTATTGGATAATTCCTTTCCAAACGAACAATTTTTTCCCTCTTTGTACAAAAACCATGGTATGCAGATATTGCTAATTACTTAGCTGTGGGAAGAATATCCCCATCTCTCACCAAGAGAAAGGTATCATTTGGTATAACACAACTTTCCTTATTCTTGGGTTTTCAATTACCTATTTTACACAGGCCTAGACAACATAATGAGGAGATGTATAAGGGATAATGAAGTATATGACATAATTAAGGCTTGTCATGATGAGCCTTACAGAGGTCACTTTGTAACAAAGAGGATAACTTTGAAAATATTAAACACTAGTTACTAATGTCCTACACTTCACAAGGATATAGTTAAATATACAAGGAGGTATAACAAATGCTAGAGGATGGGAAGACCTACTAGGAGTGATGAAATTCTTCTCGAACCAAAATTTTCAATTTCAACCTTTGACAAGTGGGGATTGGATGAATTTCATTGGTCCAATAGCTCCAACATCTAACAACAAGGAGTGCATTCTAGTCTAAACAGACTATCTCACCAAGTATGGTGTTCCTAAAGAGATATTCACAAACTAGGGACCTAAATTTACTTTCGATCCGATTGACAAGTTAGTCAAGGAGTATGAAATTAGACATAAAAAATTATACCCTGTCATCCACAAGCTAATGAGAAAATATAATTTATAAACATAGAGATAGAAGGTATTTTGACCCAGATAGTTCAACTACATAGGAAGGTCTAGGCAACAAGACTCCTTGAATCAGTTTGGGCATATAGGAAAACCTAGACTTGACTATAACAGGGTTCACACCATATGAATTGGTATATGGGGATAAGGTTGTTCTACCAATTGAGTTTGAGTGTTAAGCACTTTGCATAACAATAGAACTTGGAATGGATTTATCTGAGGTAAAAAAGGAAAGACTACACAATCTAAATGCTTTGAATGAAATTAGGATGGAAGCCAAATTCACCATACAAAAATTATAAAGAAGCAACAAATCAAATGGCATGATCAATTCATTAAAACTAAGGAATTCAATGAAGGTGATTGGAATTGCTTTATGATTCCAGGTATAAATATGGCAAAGGAAAACTGAAAACACGGTGGCTCGAACCATATAAAATCAAACATAGTTTTTACAATGGATTTGTTTAATTAACTACCATAGATTCATATAGATTCTCATTATTGGTCAATGGAAACAAAATTAAGATTTAAAAATACCATTGCAAAAGGAAAAGTTCTTACATGATCTACAACAACAATTCATACCAAATATCAATCTAGAATTAAATGCATAATATGCAGATAAGGAGAAAAATTCAAGTGATACATCAGTAGATGAGCCACCTAGCTCGCCTAATAATGTGATCTAGGTATATAAATTCTAAAACTATAGTCTTATATGCACACAAATGTACAAGATACCATCACCAACTATTATTTTTGAACATGTACCATAGATTTTTGCGAGACCTATAACAACAACCCCAATGCACATTAATAAAAAGGGACATATTTTTTGCTACCTGTAGCACCTACCTCCACTCCAATATCACTCCACCCATATTCAATAGAAATAATTGTTAAATATCACCTCTTTCATTCTGACATGCGAAAACTAAACTTCACCATGTGTATCATGCAACATCACATCCTATCATTAATAACTCCATATTTTATAAAAAAATCCTTCCCAACATTCAAAATTATTGGACACCTACAAGCATCATACCAAACTACTTTTCCAACACAACTACCCATAATACTTCAAATTAATTTACCATCATTTAAAATTATTATCCCCGTAGCTACATGACTATGTCCAGTTCCACTCACATGCACCACCTTTCCAATGCCAAGTCACACATCCAACTTTGTGCAAGCTTGTGATGATAAGAATGATGATAATGGTCTAACTAATATTATTAGTGCAATATATGTCCAACCTCATAAGGTTCAAACCGCTTTGTTACCTGACATTTCTTTCACACACATTGATGCATATATACATACGCCAGATGGTCTTCTCTATATCATCGAACATATTAATGACAAACCTACACCAAAGATACTCATTGATCTCGTGTGTCTAGAGAATATGATCACTAAGGGATTCTTGTTTTTGAATGAGCTTTATCAAGATTCTTATGAACAATTGAAAGCATGGCTAAAAACTCATGATGGTTTTTCTCACCCTACAATAGGTTTGATAACTCTTCCACTTAAAGTTGGACCAAAACAACTAGATGTATCATTCTCCATCACCCCAATGCCAGACCAATTCCATGTGAAGCTAGGATATCCATGGCTACACTCCATGAATGTCATCTTGTCAATAATCCACAAGTGCATAAAGTTCCCATTTGAAAATAAAATATATACAGTTCATCATAGTGGGTTTTATCCTTTGGCTTCCTAAGGAAAATTTTCATTGGACTATTTTCGGCCTTACCCTATGGAACCTATTAAACCTCATGAGGATTTTTTTTCAAGTCATATCAAAAATTTAAGGCAAAGTGTATAATGAAATTATTCCTTAGCAATATTCCTGATAATGATAAGTCTATGGTTTTTCCTCCCACCCCACAAGTTGTGGATGAACCCGTGTCTGAAGAAAATACACAAGTCATTTATGTTGTGGTTCCTCCACCAATATCATGCAAAATACTAAGATAAAATCACATGATTACCTTTGTACCACCAAAAGAGAAACAAATGTATATACCTAAGGAGAAATCAGTTTCCCAATCCTTGGTGGTCCCTTCAGTTCCTCCTCTAAGGGAAGAAAAGAGACTAGTGGTAGAGAAACCAACTCTTACCCCATCACAAATTGAAAATCACACAAGAATAAACAAAAATGCTAAAGAGAATAAGCATATACATCATGCTATTTCTCATCAATTGAGTGAAAACACTAAAAAAATTACCTGATGCCCAAACAACTATGTAAACAAATCAAGATGAATTACCACTTTTACCGAAACATGACATTTATCCTTACATGTATCAACCAAAACAAATAATAAGACAAGAACATACAAATGACATTGTAATTAAACTAACTATTGTGATAAACCTAGATGATGAGAATGAAGATGCTAAGATTGACGAACAAGTGCATAATGAACTATCTTTGTTGTTCTCAAAGTCTATGGATTTAGATGGGGGCAACTAAAATGATCCTCTTGATGCGAGTGGTTCAGCACATATTGAACCCGGTGATGCTCCTATTATGACACTTGTTGTAGTCCTTTTGGCTAGTTGTCTTCCTTCCATATATGATGAGCAAGATTGGGATGTTGATGATTTTCTTTAGGTCGACTTGCATTTGCAATACCCTATGTTTTCTTTATGTGTTATTTGTGTTTTCTTTCATGTGATGCGATCCCCTATATTATGATTCTTGATATGTCTTTATGTTTGTGAGTTTTCTTCTGAGGACCCTTATTTCTCTGTTGTTGCAAGGATACAAAGGAAATGAATATGTCATGACATTCATCTATTTGTATCCCCATTCTTCTTTATATTGTTAACATTATCCTTTGTTTTTGTCTTGTGTTTTCCTTTTGGGGACATGATGCAAGGCATTTAGAAATTTAGGAATCTTCCACGTTGACCCAAAAGATTTTTATTTTCTCTATGCATCATTCTGTTGAGAAACGATGCCTCAATTATCAACTTTCCCCCCCTTTGAAATAAAGGTCTTGGCGAAAAATGTTCATTTCTACCTTTTACCGCCTTACTCCATGCAGTCTCTTTCCTCACTATAGTGGTCGTGGTATTTCTATCTCTACGGTTGTTCTGGCTCTGGCGGTGTGGGACTAGCGGTTACCGCCCTATCGTGGTCAGTCAATTGACTGACTGCGGTGGCCGTGGTAAGACCACCAGCGACTGGCTGGAGGTTACCACCTTACCACGGCCAACCAAGAGGTTGACTGCGGTGGCCGCAGTAAAGCTGCCTGCGGCTAGCCTGGTGGTTACCACCATACCGCAGCCAGCCAAAGGGTTGACCGTGGTGGCCGCAGTAAAGCCACCTGTGGCTAGCCTGGTGGTTACCACCATACTGCGGCCAGCCAAAGGGCTGACCATGGTGGCCGCGGTAAATCCGCCAACGGTTAGGCTGATGGTTACCGCTCTACCGCGAGGTGGCCTCTCGGCCCCCGCAGTAGCACGGTAAGACTGTCAGCGGTCCCTCTGATCGGTTATCACCATACCGCAAGGTGAGCTCGAGAGGGCCATGGTAGCACAGTAAGAGCTTAGGTGAGCTCGATATGCTTACCGCCATACCGCGAGCTGGTCAAATGAGCTCGGCAGTAGCGTGATAAAGGCTGTGGAGAGCTTGGTGTGCTTGGCGACTAGGTTGACCGAGTTGGACTCGGTGTCAGAAGTCGACAATGAATAGAATGCGGACACGTGGCTCAGTGTCAAAGCATGATTGGTCAGAGACCAAAAGAGTAATTGCAGCAGGTGCAAGTCAACCCAGGGTGGCGAAACTGAACCCAATTTGGGTGAAGGCTTTAATGGCTGGGTGGCTCGATGCAAGAAAATTGGTATGGGCAGATTTTTCGTGTGAATTGAATCTGACATGATTTGTACCTGAGATCAGAGGTTGACGGATAGAGTTTGAACTGTATGTTTTAAATAAGAACATTGTAACAGTGATAAAGAGAGTTAGAAGAATAATTCTAGATTGTTGTTGTCAGCTGATCAAAGAAGACTGTATCTTTGTATGTAGTTGTTTTGTTACTGTAATACAATTAGTTTGGACTTTGTGTGGTGGGTTTTTTACCTGAAAAGGTTTTCCCACGTATATCTTGTTTCAAACTATGAATGCTCAACTTTGTGTAATTTATATTTTTACTTGCATGTATTCATCTTAAGTAGTTTTGGAAGCTATTGAAACTGTTATATGCTTTTCTCCTCTGTTGTATTAGTGTTAAGGGAATGTATTCCACACTGTTGGGTCTCTAGATCCATGCCTATTTTCCCTTCAAATGGTATCAGAGCTTGGCCAGTTGTGTTATCCTTGTAGGAAAGATTAGTTTTTTGTGCTAATATTGTTTCAGTGGGAGTCTTGCATTGTTAGAACTTGTTTCTATTTGAGATGGCGAGTACATCTGGTAGAGTAGATATTGAAAAATTCAATGGCAATAACTTTGAGTTATGGAAACTCAAGATAGAAGACTTGCTTGTGGATAGAGACCTCTAGATTGTAGTGTCTGGAACTAAGCCACAAAGTACAATGCAAGAAGCTTGGGATCTTGCTGATAGAAAAGCAAGAGGTTTGATAAGACTGAGTCTAGCTGATTTTTTTCTCCTGAATGTTCATGAGGAGCAGTTTGCAACTTCATTTTGGAAGAAGCTTGGTGATATTTATTAGGGAAAGTCTGGTAAATAAGTTATTCTTGAGGAAGAAGTTGTACTCCTTGAAGATGGACAAAGGTGCATCTATTGTAGACCATCTAAACTCATTTAATATGAGTGTCACTCAGCGGGCATCTGTAGGTGTAAAGATTGAGGAGGAGGATCATTGCATGCTCTTGCTGTGTTCGTTACGTGACAGTTGGGATCATCTTGTGATAGCCATTGAAAGCACTACTGTTGCTTTCAAGATGGAAGACGTTGTTGCCTCATTGTTATCTGAAGAGATGGGGAGGAATTCTTCAGAGATGGCCAAAGAGGCTCTTGTTGTTCGAGGTAAACCAAAGGAGAAAGGCAAGAAGAAAGACAAGAAGTCAAAATCCAAATCTGCAGGGAGATCAAAGTCTCCTAGTAAAAATTTCAAGGTGAGATGTTGGAACTGTGGGCAACCTGGTCATATTAGGAAGGACCGCAAGGAGAAGAAGAAGAAGAATGTTTCTAATAATGAATCTTCTCAAAGTGACGCAAAAGCCTTCATTGCAGCAACCTTGACAACTCAGGCATCAGATGATGTCTAGTTGGTTGACTCAGGTGCATCATTTCACATGATGTCCAATAGAGAATGGTTCTCTAAATATGAGAAGTATGACGGTGGAAAGGTGTACTTGGCAAGTGATTCAACACTAGAGATAGTTGAAAGAGGAAGAGTCAGAATTCAGTTTCCTGATGGGAGAGTCAAAGGTATTGGTGGCATACTTCACATACCAGGTCTGGCTCGAAATCTTCTCTCTGTTAGTAAGTTAAATGATGTTGGTGTAGAAGTTTCATTTTCTAGTAAGGGATGTAAAATGGCTAGAGGTGCAATGGTGTTGGCTAAGGGTGTTCGTACTGGCACTCTGTACAAGCTGGATGCATGTTCTGTTCTTTGTAATAGTGCCTCTGTAAATTCATGTAATGTTGCACCTGTAGAGAAAGATGATGACACTTCTCTGGCTGCAAATGCTATGGAGGTAAAACTCCCAGCTGAGAAGACTATGCTATGGCATCATAGACTTGGTCACATTGGTGAGAAAGGTTTAAAAACCTTGAAGAATAAAAATCTTGTAGAAGGGCTTGATGATTGTAACCTTGAGTTTGATTTCTGCGAACATTGTATCTATAGAAAACAACACCGTGTTTCTTTTTATTCTAGTCCTCACAAATCTTCTGGTATACAAGATTATGTTCATTCTGATGTGTTTGGTCCAGTAAATGTTCCTTCGTTATCGAAGTCTAGATATTATGTTTCTTTTATTGATGACTGTTCGAGAAGGGCATTTGTATACTTCATTAAAAGTAAATCAGAAGTGTTCAGTCAGTTTAAAGAATTTAAATCTTTGGTTGAAAATCAGACTGGAAGGAAAATTAAGTGTTTGAGGACAGACAATGGTGGTGAATTTTGTTCTGCAGATTTTGAAAGGAATTGTACTGATCATGGAATTAAAAGGCACAAGACAACGCCTTATACTCCACAGCAAAATGGAGTTGTTGAAAGGTTAAATAGGACACTGATGGAAAAGGCAAGGAGTATGCTGAGTAGTGCTGGTCTGGAACAGAAGTTCTAGGCTAAGGCTGTGGCTATAGCATGTTATTTGATAAATAGATCTCCTTGTTCAGCTCTTGTTGATAAGACACCTTAGGAAGCATGGTCTGGTAAGAAGCCCTCTCCGAGACATGTCCGTGTGTTTGGCTGTGAGGCATATGTTTATGTTCCAAATGAAAGGAGATCTAAATTGGATAACAAGGCTGTCAAATGTATTCTCATTGGCTATGGAGTTGGTGTGAAGGGATACAATCTTTGGAGCCCTATTACTGAGAAGGTTTTGTACATCAAAAGCGTGATATTTCATGAGCTAAAACCTTCAGTTAGTGATCAACAACTTGGGACAAATCAGAGTGACAAGAAGAACAAGGATGCAGTTGAAATTCCCCAAACTCCTAAAAGGGAAGAGCTACATGGTGTACCTGAGATTGAGGAGAGCTCAAGCAACTCTAGAAGTTTTGATGATGAAGAACAACCTTAGACTATAAGAAGATCTACTCAAGAAAAAAGGCAACCTGATAGGTATGGTTTCTCTATGTTAGGTTCAAACTATGCCTATGCTTTAATTACCAACATTGATGAACCTGGAACTATTAAAGAAGTAGTTAGCATGGCTGATTCAAAGTCTTGGCTGGAAGCCATGAATGAAGAAATGGATTCTTTGAAAAAGAATGATACTTGGATTTTGGTACCACTGCCTAAAGGGCGAAAGCCTGTTGGTTGTAAGTGGATATTCAAAAAGAAGACAGGTCTTGATGGCAATGTTGAGAAGTACAAGGCTAGACTGGTTGCAAAAGGTTTTTCTCAAATTGAGGGAATAGATTATGGAGATATTTTTCCCCTATAGCAAAGATGGCATCCATCAGATTTTTACTGTCACTAGCAGTTGTGTATGATTTTGAAATTGAGTAGATGGATGTGAAAACAACGTTTCTCCATGGTGAGCTGGGAGAAGAAATCTACATGTCCCAGCCTGAGCATTTTGTTGAAAGAGGTAAACAAAATTTGGTTTGCAAATTAAATAAATCTCTCTATGGTTTAAAGCAATCTCCTAGAATATGGTACCAGAAATTTGACACATTTGTGTTGTCAATTGGATTTGTGAGATCAAAATCTGATCATTGCATTTATTATAAATCTGAGAATGATCATGTGCTTGTTATTACCCTGTATGTGGATGATATGTTATTCATTGGAAATAGCAAGACTATGATTTATGACCTTAAATCTCAGTTGCCTGCAAAGTTCGAGATGAAAGATCTTGGTGCAGCTAGGTACATTCTAGGAATGGAGATTACCAGGGATAGAACAAGCAAAAAGCTTTGGGTCTATCAGAGTAAGTACGTGAAGACAGTTCTGGAGAGGTTTAGCATGGATGACTACAAACAACTTGTTGTTCCAATCATGCATGAAACTAAGCTATCAATTGAAGACTATCCAAAGTCTTCTACTGAGATGGAGGACATGACCAGTGTGCCTTATGCAAGTGTTGCTGTTAGTTTGATGTATGCTATGGTCTACACAAGACCTAACATTGCCCAAGCAGTGGGAGTTCTAAGTCGATTTATGGCAAATCCGGGAAGATCACATTGGGATGCCGTGAAGAGAGTATTTAGGTATTTGAAGGGGACTTTAGATTATGCATTGTGTTACCATGGAAATCTAGTTGCATCACATAAATCTCTCAACATCTAAGTTTATGTTGATTCAGATTGGGCAGGGGACATTGGTAGCAGACGATCCACCAATGGATATACTTTCATGCTTAATGGTGGAGCTATCAGTTGGATGAGCAAGTGACAGGCTGTAGTTGCTTTATCCATGATAGAGGCAGAGTACATGGATGCAACTCATACCTATAAGGAAGTTGTTTGGCTGAGGCGTTTGTGTTCAGACATTGGATTTGATGCTAGGCATATTACAATCTACTGTGACAGTCAGAGTGCCATCTGTTTGGCAAAGAATTTGACCTTTCATGCCAGGACCAAACACATTGATGTGCAGTATCACTTCGTAAGAGACATAGTTGAAGATGGTAGGGTTAGACTGGAAAAGGTGGACACCTTGAAGAATGTTGCAAATGCTTTGACAAAGCCTGTGAGTACTGACAAGTTCAGATGGTGCGCAGAATCGATGGGCCTTGGGGCCTATGATAGACAGTAATTTTTCATGGTATGGAGGAAGCTGGTAATCTTCATCAAGTGGGAGCTTGTTGAGAAATGATGCCTCAGTTATCAACTTGCCCCCCCTTTGAAATAAATGTCTTGTCGAAAAATGTTCATTTTTTCCCTTTACTGCCTTACCATGTGCAGTCTCTTTCCTCACTGCGGTGGCTGTGGTATTTCTATCTCTATGGTTGCTCTGGCTCTGGCGGTTACTGCCCTACCGCGGTCAGTCAATTGACTAACCGTGGTGGCCACGGTAAGACCACCAGCAACTGGCTGGTGGTTACCGCCTTACCACGGCCAGCCAGGAGGCTGAGCATGGTGACCATGGTAAAGCCACCTGCAACTAGCCTAGCAGTTACCGCCATACCACGGCTAACCAAAGGGTTGACTGCGATGGCCACGGTGGCCATGATAAAGCCGCCTACAACTAGCCTGGCGGTTACCACCATACCACGGCCAGCCAAAGGGCTAACCGTGATGGGCACAGTAAAGCCGCCAACAGTCAGGCTGACGGTTACCGCTCTATCGCGGGGTGGCCTCTCGGCCCCCATGGTAGTGTGGTAAGACCGTCAGTGGTCCCTCTGACCAGTTACCTCCAAACCACAGGGTGAGCTTGAGAGGGCCGCGGTAGCGTGGTAAGAGCTCAGGCGAGCTCGGTATGCTTACTGCCATACCGTGAGCTGGTCAAATGAGCTCGACGGTAGCGCAGTAAAGGCTGTGGAGAGCTTGGTGTGCTCGGTGACTGGGTTGACCAAGTTGGACTCAATGTCAGAAGCTGACAGCAAATAGAATGCGGACACATGGCTTAGTGTCAAAGCATGATTGGTCAGAGACCAAAAGTGTAATTGCAGTAGGTGTAGGTCAACCCAGGGTGGCGAAACTGAACCCGATTTGGGTGAAGGATTTAATGGCTGGGTGGCTCGATGTAGGAAAATCAGTATGGGAAGATTTGTGGTGTGAATTGAATCTAACATGATTTGTACCTGAGATTGGCGGTTGACTGACAGAGTTCGAACTGTATGTTTTAAATAAGAACATTGTAACAGTGAGAAAGAGAGTTAGAAGAATAATTCTGGATTGTTGCTATGAGCTGATTAGAGAAGACTGTATCTTTGTATGTAGCTGTTTTGTTACTGTAATACAATTAGTTTGGACTTTGTGTGGTGGGTTTTTTACCTGAAAAGGTTTTCCCACGTATATCTTGTTTCAAACTATGAATGCTCAACTTTGTGTAATTTATATTTTTACTTGCATGTATTCATCTTAAGTAGTTTTGGAAGCTATTGAAACTGTTATATGCTTTTCTCCTCTATTGTATTAGTGTTAAGGGAATGTATTCCGCACTATTGGGTCTCTAGATCCATGCTTGTTTTCCCTTCACATTATTCCATTGTGTTCATAGTTCCAAGAGTATTTGGGGGAATGATGTCAATTCCAATCTCACTTATATTGTAGAAAAGACGTATACTAACCCTGGATCTGTGGATCCCTTAAGTGATTGTCTTTGTGTTTTTTATTGCATTATATTGTGGGTAGCCCCTTATCATGAGTTGGCTTCATTTGGAAACATATCATTAGCATAAGGCTTTTGAAATAAGCTCTCTTGAACTTATCACATGGAATTTATCATTTTTTCTACCTTAAAGAAATTTCTCATAGCATCGTGTTTAGTAATTACTTTAAGGTGGGGGCATACATTCCATTATGTGCTCCACTTTGTTCGCATGCGTTGGACCTAGTGATGTGTTGTCATAGCATTTTGATCATTTGTGTAGCACCTTATTATGGTTATTGGGACTATAACTCTTGGTATGGTTGACATGGGTACACACCTAGTGAAAATTTGTCCTCACTAATCCTTGTGTGTTTCTCATTTTTCTATTGTTGTTAAAAGCTTCACTTAGTGAATGTAAAACTTCACTAGCCCATGGTGCCTTTGGTTTATGATACACCTAGAAAATATCAGACTTTTTTAGCCTACAAGTGATGAATGCCTTGGGTATGTATTCTAGCATAACACAACTTGCTAGCTTGTGATTATCATACCCTCTTTTTGTGTTGTCTTGATGCATTTCATACATGTATTTTCCCTTGTCTTTATGTTGTCTTTCCATAGGATCTTGAATCTTGAGGGCTTGTGCATCCCCCTAGATACATCGTCATCCTATCTATTCAACATTCAAACAATCAAACCTCTCTTGATATATTTTATACTTTAGTGTGATTTTAAGCATAAGTTCATACTCTCATTAAAGTGGGGGCTAAATGTAGCATTGTAAATTGTCACCTACATGATAATTTCACACTATATTTTTCTCACTCCTAAGTATTTGGATCTAATTGTACATCTGATGTCCTAAATTATGCATTCCATGGCCCATTTGGACATTTAACAAGAAAACCCATGTATAAAACCAAGGAAAACATTTAATATTTTGCTCCTGACACTTTACGCTTTCCAAAATAGGGCTAGGAAAAAGTCACCCTAGGCGACCTGGTCTCCCTATTTCGCCTCCAAATTTTAATATGTCAGAGTTGGCATTTTATTATTTGAATTTTAAGTGTCAAATATCGGCTAGTGGGATTTAATTTTTGAGAATTTAGATTAATTACATATAAGTACCTAGTTATTGCATCATTTGAAAAGGAAGTGAAATTATCTAGCAAGAATTAGAATCAAGAGCATTATAAAACAATTATTATCAATTCAAGAGCAGTCAAGAGTAGATTTATTGCAATATTTCATTATTGAAGCATCATGTAAAGTTTTATGTGAGCCGGTTCATGTTTATGCTATCATTTTATTTGTGAGGACTAACCCTTGTAGGTCTTCCAAGTAATCAAGCCAATTTTCAATCAAGCCTTGAGGTGATGTACATGAATTCAATCCTTCAAGAAAATCATATTTGAGAAGTGAGCTACTGCCCATTTTTTATTCATCATCCATTTGTCTTTTAGCCTCTATCCCTCAAAAGGATAAGCTCTCTTTTATCACTTTTTCATTGTGGAGGTGGAAACACCAACACAAGGTTTGACAAAGGAAAGCCCCTATATGGAACAACCCTGCCTCTCTCTTTGAATGTGCAGGTTTCAGATTTGAGGAATATTTAAGGAAGATTGAAGAGCATTTATTCATTGTTGCATTCAAACCCTACAACTTGGTAATATATGGAAACTCAATTGTCTCAGCATTCGACGAAGATCCAATAATAAGATTTGAAAGGAAGAAGGCCCTAATCAGACTCTCTAGGATATGAAGATAGAATTCAAATACAAATACAATGACATAGGCACCATTAGCTACTTAGTGCTCTAAATTTAGCTCCAAATTTTATTTTCAAACATCAAATTTATCTATCAATTTCTAGATTTACTATTATTGCATCAAATTAGTGCATTTTCTTCATTAGTTAGTTGCATCATTGCATTTCATACAAAATTCATTTTCAAGTCCCAAAATTCAAATCTTAGGATTGATTGGCTCACCTTTCAGGTTGCAAGTCAATCTCATATCCTAGTCAACATTTAATTTAATGATAAGGAACCCCACCCATTTGTGAAAAAGGACCCCTTGTAAAATCCTAAGGTAAAATATTAGGGTTCCACTATTTCCACCTTATCAATTTGAAACGCTTCAAAAGATAATCAAATAGTTGGATAAACAAACATCAAAATAAAAGGATTTTGGCTACAAGATCCCACCATTGAAAAAAAAAAAAGAGTTCTTCATATTTAAAATATTCTTCCAAGCACAAAGATAAGTATGATTCACATGCATATGATGATTTCAATATGTTTTTTTTAAGAAATTGGATCTGCTTACCAATGATGTCAAAAAATTGATTAGAATGGTGAAAAACAATATAAAGAACTCAAAACTTTAACCACGTCTGTGGGAGAGATTCATGAGATAATGTTCAAACAAGATTAAATTTTTTATACTTCTATAAAAAAAAGCTAGCGAAAACAAATAGCGGCAATAGTAAATAAGAAAAAGAGAGAGAAAATAAATGTACTCTATTACTTACAAATAATGGGAATTACATTAGAATAAATTTTTGTTTGAAGGTTTTAAAAAGGTTCCTATGGATGCATTTGTGGATACTATATCTTCAAGATCATTTTCTAAAACTAGGTATATATACTCATGATGGTCACATAGAAATTATGGGAAAATTTTTTTTTACAAATTTTATTGAATACAATGAGCTAGATGGTGATGTTCTTCTAGGTTACTTGTTTCTCACAAAATATGAGCCATTAGTTTTCAAAAAGCATTAAATTTCTTCGAAACATGAAGATGGCCAAATAAGGATTCCTATATTTAAAATTGTTAATCATAAATTTGATACAAAAGGAAAAATTAGGAAAGATATGAGAAACAAACCTGTGAAAGAACTAATAGAAGTAGTTTGTAAAGAATAGGAAATTTTCATAGATATCTTTGCCAAAATTATAGATAAATTTGAAAAGGATTGTTGCAGCATACACCCACTTCAGTTATGGTCTTAGGATCACGAAGAATATTAAATTTAGATAAGATCAAAATTCCAAACACTCATTCCACATGAACCAACTTACTTAGTGATTCCACATCTCACTTGGAGCTCATAGAGGAAATTTCATATGCCCTAGAAAAAATATTTTCTCATGTCCAACACTCATGATAAATAAAAGAGTAGAAAATGAGAGAGGTAAGAAAATATTATGTATAAATTATAAACCTCTTAATGATATTATCCTTCCATTCAATCATCCTATACCATTCAGTTCAGATTTAATCAAAAGAGATGCAAATAAAAAGGTTTTTTCCAAATTTAATTGTAAATCTAGGTTTTGGCAAATTAAGGTAAAAGAATCAGATAGGTATAAGGCCGTATTCTATATACCTCAAGGTTTATATGAATGGAATGTGATTCCATTTGGTTTATGCACAACACTAGCTTATTTTTAATTCTGAATGGATCAAGCACTCAAAAATCTTAAGGATTTTTGTGTAGTTTATATTGATGACATTATTATTTTTTTATAATAAGACAGATCTTTTTCTACACTTGGAGGAGTTATATGTACCTATAAGAAAACATGGTATATTCTTATCTGCTAAGAAGATGGTAATTAGAAAAATTCAGAACTCAAAACTGAGAATTGATTAGAATGTTCAAAGAACAATATAAAGAATCCATAACCGGTGTCCTATCTAGGCACTAGTATACAAGACCCCAAAGTAGTTGGACATCGAGTAATTTGGGGCCTTATATGGTAAAAAAATTGTGAACAAAATTCGTTCCCCATATTCTTAGGAGTATAAGTAATTTTAGAGCATGTTCATATGTGTTTCTATTGCTCAAAGATATGATATCTTTTGCATCATTTTTTTCATCTCCAGAAGGTTTTTGGTTGTAAAATCTAGGGCTAAGGAGATTGATCACTCAGTATTTTAAAGTCTTGGGAAGGTAAAAATCCTTAATGAGTGATCTCTTCTTGGTTTTCTCAACATTCCTCATAGGTTAGAGGGTGTTTTTCTATAGTAGTCTTTTGTTCATGTGATGTCACGTGATAGGACATCATGTGTTGTCCTAGTGTGCCTAGTTGCACTAATATTATGTAAGTGTTGTACCTTATATTTCAAGAAAATATATTCCATCTTTTTGAGCTAAGGTTATGAAAAGTTCTATGGTGGGGCATTACATGGTTACATATGTCTATATTATTTCAAAAAAAATTGGGAGTTTTTTGGGCAAGATGTTCTTTTGGCATTGGAAGAATCCAAAAAAATAAAAACATATTAATATAATTGAATACTAGTTTTTTGTACATTATACCGAAGAAGCCCAATCCTACTTCTTTTATAAATTTTAGGCCTATAGCACTTTGTAACACTATATACAAAATATTCACAAAGGCTATAGCTTCTAGATTAGCTAAATTGACTCCAATAATTATTTCAGAAGAACAAGGGGGCTTTGTCCTAAGAAGAGAAACTCCAGATGGGTCTATAGTGGACTATGAAGTTTTGTATTCAATATTAGAGGAGAAAATTCTTGTAGTGATCCTAAAATCGGATATAATGAAGGCCTATGATCAGGTAAATTGGGACTTCCTTTTGGATAATCTTAACAATAGTTGGTATAAGTGGATATACTCTTGTATTTCTAGTGAAAAATATTCGATCATAGTAAATGGGTCCCCATGTGGTTTTTTTCTTCTTCTTAAGGGGTCAAACAGGGGGGATCCATTGCCACATTTTCTCTTCATTCTCATGGCTAAAGGTTTGAGTAGGTCTATTAGTTTTATAAATAATTTTGAATATTTGGAAAGGGGTTAAAATTTCCTCCTACCCAAATCTAATTACCCATTCTTTTTTTGTTGATGATACACTTCTCTTTGGGAAAGAAAATATGAGAGGAAAAATCGATCAAAGATATAGTTTCAAAATATGTAGTTTCTTCAGATCAAATAATTAATAAGGAGAAATAAAAATATCTTTCTAAATATTCAAACATTAGTTCATAATCAAATTGTGAAATTCTAGGGCTTCTCTATTGAATCACTTCCTTGTAGGTATCTTGGTATTCCTTTATTTTCTGGTAAGGAGAAACATTCTTTTTTGGAAAAATCCATTACATAAATTTCAAAGGGAATTCTTTCATGGAAAATTAAATGGCTTTCACTAGCTACCTGAACATAAAAATATTGAAGGAAATGCTTAATGCCATTCCAATTATCTCATTTTTGTACTGAAGATTCCAAAAGGAAAAATATTGGATCTTGATAGAATATATTCAAAATATTTATGTGGGTAGAAAACCTCATGAATAAGAAAAATTACCTTTATTGGTATGGGATAGATTGTATAGACCTAGGGTATTGGGTGGTGCAGGGTTAAGAGACTTGGAATTACAAAAGAAATCATTAGGGGTAAAAATGATTTGGAGATTATACTCTAATCCTAATGCTAAGTGGTGTAAAATAACAAGGTATAGATATCTAGACTCTCTTGAAAGATAGAGGATCTTTACCATGACAACCTTATCAAAATGATCTAAAATATAGAATCTTTTGTCATCATGTAGGAGTGTCATTCTTCCATATTTATCTTGGGTAATACATAATGGAGAAAAATCACAATTCTAAGAGGATGCTTAGAATGGTCACAAACCCCTTAGGCTCTTAGGAAATGGAATTTGATTGAAACAATGCTAAAACACCTATAGGCTCACAAATCAAAAGACTCTTTTTATTAATTTCTTGAAATTTCCTCCTTGCACAAAGTAGAAATATCTAGATTTCTTGCATGTTCCTCAAAGCAAGAAAGGGTCACTTCAAGAAGACCTAAGTTAAAGGAAAATATTTTTTACAAATAAGGAAGATGAAATCATTTGGACAAAATCAAATATAGGGAGCTATAATTTCAAGGAAGGTTATCAATCTTTAATTGATTCAGATAAGGAAGACAATTGGCTATCCAAATATATGTGGGGTCTAGCTTGCCTACCTAAAGTTGGGGCCTTTACATGAATCAGTATTGAAAGAGAATTCTAACTAGCATGAGATTGGATAGATTGGGCATCACTCCTATATTTCCTTATTTTCTGTGTGGTCAAGCATATGAAGGATCTAATCATTTTCTCTTAAATTTTGATTTTACACAACAGTGTTGGAAATGGTTACAAAGTATGTTAGATTGGAATGGTCCATTGCACATATCACTTTTTATAAAAATTCAAAGTTAGTAATCTCTTTTTAAATCCTCAAATTATTCCTACATATGGGAGTTAAGTTGTTCAATCCTCATATGGCATATTTTGTTAGAAAGAAATAACAAACTCTTTAAAAATAAAATATCCAATGTTAAAATGGTAATTTAAAAGAATGAAATCCATATTTTAGAAGTCACTATGAGTTTCACCATTGAAAATTATAATAAAAGGAGGGTATTATCTTCATGGGAGTGTGCTCTTCAAAATAAATGGTTCTTTCTTAAGCCCCCTCCTCTATAGGGTTTAGTTCAATCAAGCATACAAAAGGTTAATAGAAAGGAGATCCAGTGGGTTTCCCCTCCAAAAGGTATGGTTAAACTAAAATTTGATGGGGCTTCTCATGGTAATTCAGGGAAGTCTAGTGTTGGGATGGTCCTTAGGAATCATAATGATAAAGTAATTAAAGCTTCTTGTGAATGTTTCAAGATGGGTCTAATAATGTTGTAGAATTTAACTCTCTTATTGGGTTTGTGTAACATGCTAGTTGTTCTCGCAAGTAAATTTCCTAAGTTTTCACTTTCAAGTAAATAAACTATGTTTCAAACCAATGCAATATTTTTTTAATTTTCTAATGAGAGGAAGAATGAACATAAATGACATAATAGATTTCATTCATTGATTTCTTTTCCGATACGATAATTATCATGATACAATATTTCAAAGATTGTAGATAATTACATACATAGCTCAACTAAGCTTCAAAGCACTAGATATAGATGGTCCAAGAATCTTCTACATAACTTGATCGCTAGTTGAGGAGGTGAAGCATCACTCAAGTAATTTTTTGCCAACCATAGACTCATATGTGGTCCCCCGCACATCTATCATTGGATAGATGGCCCTACCCTTCGATGAAGAGATTGGTGAAGAAACCTCGTAACATTAACCTTAATGAGCTTAGTGATATGTCCTACATAACTAGAACTTGCAAACCTTACAATCCTGATCTAGCATGCATAACAAGGAACGCGGTGAATTGAAAGTTGAACCAAAGGCATACACACTACTTTGGCCCAATTATTCTCACTTATTGCTTCGAGTGACAGTCATCCTATTCACATGCACTACCCTAGCTCATTCTACTTTAGACCATTATATATATGCATAGGTAAACCTTTGATAGGTAATCCCAACCTCTTATTTGACCTATTCCCTTTTCTAAAATTAGATAGCATCTCTACCAAATGAAAATAAGAAAAATTATAAGTTACCCACCCCTTCAATTGATAGCCTAACCCTAGGATTTAACTCATAAGTTATCAAAGTCCATAAATCCATAACTTAACAAGCTATTCCAAATTTGTCATTCTAGTATATAATACTATAGATGTCAATAAAATATCCTCAATAGGAAGTAAATGAAATCACTTATATGGAAAACACATCAATCACAATCTTGCCTCTTTTATAAGAAAATAGAATTTTCTCTATTAAAATTAAACTAGTACCTTTCCAATATAATATTCAAGAAAACAATCTTCAGATTTCAAAGATTAAACTGAAAAGAATAGAATTACATGCCTTTCAATCACTTAATCCAGTTGACTCTTGAAATTACAAGCTTGGCCCCTTCTTATTATCAACTTAGAAAACATTCTCTCTTCACTAATCTCACTAAGACTCTCTCACCAAAATCTCACAACAAAATAACAATCTCATAATGAAAAAAACAACACAAATGGCAACATAATGTTGCATGTGAAAAAGTTTAAGAAATGAGGTGAGAGTGACCTATATTTATATAAAAGAATCAACTTCACAAGGCTACAAATAAGGTTCAAAATATTCCACTTTTCATTCATATTAATCAACTCAGTTCTAAAAAAGAATGGTGGTGAATTCCCATGAAGATAGTCATCGATTCATCACAGCAAATTGATCCAATGATCGACGCAGAAGGTTTAACACATTCAAAAAGCACATATTTTAACACGGCTAATTGGTTTCCAACTTGATATACTTCTAAATCAATTAGACAATTTATATTATGGTGCCAAGTTTGCAGATTATTCCCTATTCACAAGGCCCACAGTTTAGCATTAGAATTAGAATTGGTCGATCATAAATTTGCAGCACATATACAGTTGACTAAGTCAAAGCATGGGTAGTCGACGCATAGTTTGATTGACCTTTTGCATTTATAATTTCCTTTGACTTGGTACATTGTTTATACGTTGCACTATATTTAAATTCTATTAACTCGCACAACAGTCTAAAGTCTCAAGTATTTCATTATCATTTAATCTAAAATGATATATATTCCTTAACATTTATTTGAGTGCTACTATATAGTGCACTATATTTCTCATTCATTGACCAAAGCATATACTTGTATGAATCGACCTTTATAATTTGCATAATATATATATACCAATCGACTTTTATTACTTTCTATATATATATATATATCTATGTATTCTATTATATATTTATTTATTTATTTATTTATTTTTATATATTTCATGTCAACTAAATATGTATACATTTGATATTCAAATGAATAAGATCAAGTTAATATTTCACATATATATATATATATATATATATATCAATATGCATGTATACGTATGTATATATATGTTGACGTATATGTATGGGAATTGATGTTTGTCTTTACATATGTATACATTGATACATGTATACATATGTATATATGTATATATCTTATATATATACACATTTGATAACATAATCACTTAAATAAACAGCTACTATCTTATTGGTAGATATATATGTATGACGTATATATATATATACACATTTCATATTGTCCTCTTGATATCACCATGCTCATAAGCAATCCATACATAGGCATGCATAGGTATGTCTACCTATGTACTCTCATGTACACTTTCTTCATGTGTTTGGATTATCATCAACATGTGTGTGTATACACATATATATACATTCAACGTATGTACATCTCATCAACCAAGCATAGTAATATAAAGAATTACTCGCATGAACCAAGCACTAAACATAAACCAAGAATTCTCCTAAGAGAATTCAAACCCCTTTCTATTGCAAACACATCATGCTAAAGGATAACCTACCAATTCTCAAACATTATGACTTAAATCGACCATTCTACCAGTGAGTGTGTGTATAAGTGTTGGGATTAAGGTGTCTCAACCTTAGATTCCTAATATTGATTTAATTGATGTAATTAATGTATTTATTTGTATTATTTAAATGCCTATGTTGTCATGTCATAAATTGGGACCCATGAGTTGGGTGGCATCCCCGTTGGAGGTGACTGGATGACACATTGTCATCCCAAGTGGACATAGGCAGCCCACTTTGGAATCTATGACATATGAAAGATTCTATGATATGTCATAAGTCATCATTGAATGCATGGATGAAATTTGGTGCCTAAATTGGGTTATGATAGGATGTAAGAGAATCGACTATTTTTAGTCAGTTGTGACAGTTTCTCTTATGGATCCTAATGCAAATTATGTGATAAATTTATAACATATTCTATGGCAGTTGTCAAGCATCTCTCATAAACTATTTTTAGCATAGTCTAGGTGCCCAAGCTTGGAAGAATAATATTTTCATATTAGAAATCTACCAGGGGTATAAGGGAATGTTGTACATGTGTCCAAATGCATTTCTAAGGCATCGGGAATTGTGCCATGTGGATTTGGATGCCCCTCACCTTCTAGATACTTCTTGAAGCTTGTAACACTCTATTTACTGAGTGCCTTGAGTTTTAGAATGAATCATTTGTTTCCATCACCAAATCTAAATCTAGGTTAGTTTTGCAAGATTTTGTTTTAACATCTGTGTTGATAAAACTCTTCCTAACACAATTAAGTTGTGCTCCAAGTTTGGCAATTAGACCCAACCAGTGTGTTATGAGAATGTTGTTGTCTACGGTCATAAGTGTGCTAAAGCTGGCCACCTTATCTCTAACTGCAAATCATCTTTTAATCAAGAGCCTAAGGTGGATAGTACCTTGAAGAATCCTCGACCTCCTGTGGAGAATGTTTCGCCTTCAAAGGAGGTCACTTTGGTCAAACCTCTGGTTGCTTCACCTACTTATGGTGACCCATCATCTAGTCTAGTCAACTCTAGAGTAATTCTAGTGACTCTATCTTTAAATGAGACTATTGTCAAACCCCAAGATGTCCAAATGGCCTCGGGCCTTGGTTCATTGGCTGCTAATCCGCTACTTGTTGTGGGCTCTTCTAGGACAAGTGAAACAATGGGTGATGAAGGTGAGATATGAGAAGAAGAGAGTATTGGAGCTGTTGATGAATCTATAGAGAATACGGAAGGCTTGAAGCTGGAGAAATATACAGAAGAAGAGATTTGGACAACTCCAAAGAAAAAAGGGAGAAAAAAGAAGGTAGATGTGGGAGGAGATTCGAAACCAAGAAGACCAAGCCAGAGACACACCAAGATGAGAGAAACTACAAATGATATTTCCCTGGGTAAATAGAGGACATTGGACATGTCGTCTAAGAAAGGTTAGAAATGAAAGTTATGTCATGGAATGTTCGTGGGCTTAATAGCTCCCACAAAAAACTTGCTTTGAAGAACTATGTCTTGGAATCTAAGATTGATGTGTGCCTACTACAAGAAACCAAAATGAATAAGACAAATTTTGATAAGATTGCTAAATTTATTTGGAAAAATGCTTCCTACTTCTATAGTGATGTTGAGGGAGCTTCAGGCGGTCTGGCAGTGCTTTGGAACCCCTCTAGATTTTTGGGTTCAAAAATTTTTCACTATAAAAATTGTGCGGGGGCCTCCTTTTCTTACCTGGGTGACTCTTGGTCTATAATCAATATTTATGCTCCTAACCAGAGGAACATGAGGAGCACCCTATGGCAGGGTCTTGTTGTTTAAATTAATTATAATAGGGGAACCCGTTGGTTGGTAGTCGGGGACTTCAACTCTCCCCTCTACCCTTCGGAGAAAAGCGGTGGCCTAATGGATTACTCTGACAGCATGTCTGACCTGAAAAAAAAATTGAACTCTTCGAGGTTGATAGATATTGATCTTATGAGCCAAAATTTTACTTGGTCTAACAGACGCTTTGGTGAAAATCTGATTTAGGTCTGGTTGGATCGGTTTCTTTGCTCCTCCCATTGGACTAACATTTGAAATGTCAATCTAAAAACCCTACCCAGAACGGTGTCTGACCACAATCCTCTATTACTGACCTCAAATGTCTGGCCTGCTATGGGCCCTATTTCGTTCCATTTTGAGATAATGTGGAATTTCCACCCCGACTTCAAAAATAAAATTGCAAAATGGTGGAACATCTCTATTTGTGGCTCCCCCATATTCAGGATTTTTTCAAACTCAAACATATTAAAAACATGGTAAAAGGATGGAACACGAGTGTGTTTGGCAATGTGTTTCAAAACAAAACAGAAAATAGAGAAGGAATTGAGAACTTTACAAAAGAAAATGGAGGAAGGGGATGACAATCAGTAGACTCACAACCAAGAAATGGAAACTAGGAAGGAATGGGAATGAATCCTCAAAAATGAGGAAATATTTTGGAAGCAGAAATCCAAAGTCCAATGGCTAAAAGAGGGTGACAGGAACACCTCCTTCTTTCATGTGTCTTCCATCAAGCATAGGAAAAAAATCAAATTTCTAAACTGACTGATACTATTGGCATAGAGATATCGACTCCCACCTAGATCAACCTTCTAGCTACTAATTACTTTCAGGAGGCTTACTTGGCCCCAACTGAGGTGGCCAACCCGGCTATGGACAACCTGCTGCTTAACCACCTTCCAACCATCATCTCCTAGGAATATAATTTGGGGATTCTCAGTGTTGTTTCCCTGGAATAGGTTCATCTGGCTACCTTTAGTATGGGGGCTTTCAAAGCCCCAAGCCCAGATGGTTTTCCCCCTGCTTTCTTTCATATTTTCTAGGAAATTGTGGGTGGGGACCTTGTGCTAGCTGCTCATGATTTCTTCAAAATTGGTAAAATCCTTAAACAACTGAACCACACCTTTATTGCTCTAATTCCTAAGATTGGTGATCCTCAATCCATGACTAATATCCAACACCTTTTATAAAATCCTTTCCAAGATCTTAGTGAACCGTATCAATCCCCTTCTTGATAAACTCATTAGCCCAACCCAAAAAGGTTTTGTCCTTGGGTGCCATATTCTTGATTCTACTTTGACCACTCATGAGCTTCTCCATTCTATGGATAGATGTAATTATGTGGGGATGGCTCTCAAATTAGACATTTCTATGGCCTATGATAAAGTTATATGGGACTTCATCCCTAAGGCTTTGGCCAAGTTTAGTTTCAACCATTCGGTTGCTAAACTCTTAATGGAGTGTGTTAATACTGTCAAGATTTTGTTCTGGTCAATGGGATCCCCTTTGGGTTTTTCTCTGCTGGTAGAGGGATCACACAAGGTGGCCCCCTATCTCCCTATCTCTTTATCATGATAGTTGATGTATTGAGTAAGAACTTTGTTGGTCTATTGTCAGAGGGCTCTATTAGGGGAATCAAAGTGGCTTCTTCCTTGGACCCGATTGTGGTGCAACAATTTGTGGACGACACTTTTATCTTTGGGAAAGCCTCTTTGGTGGAAGCTAGGAAATGGAAAACCTTCCTTAAAAATTATGTTGCATGCTCTGGTCAAAGCATCAACTATAATAAAAGCATGATTTATTTCTTTAACAACACACCTAACTTGCAAGCTAGAGTGATTGCAGTTCTAGGTTGTTTAAGTGGGACTCCCCCTTCGGTTTACTTGGGGCTCCCTCTCATTGTTAAGGAGGTCACCCCTGACTTTTGGAATTCGATGCTTGAAAGGATTCAAAGGAAACTTGTTGGGTGGAAATGCTCCATCCTAAGCCATGTTGGTAAGCTCCAACTACTCACTACTTCTCTTCAAGGAATACCAATTTACTTCCTCTCTATTTTTAAGATACCTAGGTACATTGTTGATAAACTTGAATAAATTCAAAGGAACTTCCTCTGGTCTAAGATTGAGGATAAGAAGAAATTTTCTCTGGTCAAATGGGAAAAGGTATTCCAGCCCAAACATTGTGGTGGCCTTGGGATTAGGAATATGGTCAACACTAACAAGGCCTTGATGGTCAAGGTGGGCTGGGATCAGATAAGGAATACTAAGGATTGGTGCAAAATAATGAATTCCAAATATCTTCATAATAGGCCTTTGGTCAACTACCTCTCGGAGGTTCACCCCCAGGGCTCCTTGGCCTGGAGGAGCATCTGCAACACACAAAGCCTACTAAGGAATGGGATTAAATGGAAAATGGGTATGGAAATCAGATCAAATTTTGGGAAGACCCGTGGTTAATTAATATCCCCCTGGATTGTTCCGATTTCAAGAATCTCAAGAGGTTGGCCCAGAGGTACTTTGGTTTCCATATCAGTGATTATGTTTCTGGACCTCCACGGGCTAGGGTGTGGAAGGATCTAATTCTTTGTTGTCCTCTATCACAAGACCTTTGTAGCTTGGCTAGGTCTCTCAAGGACTTTCTCTTACCAGGCTTCCCTCCTATGACAAGGAAGATGAGTTTTTTTGTACCTTTGACAAACAGGGGGATCCGTCTGTTAGGTGACAAACCAAGGTACTGCAGTTGACCCTTGGAAGAAGATATGGAACCACCATATGATCCCTAAAATTAATTTCTTCTGGTGGACTGTCTGTCATAATAAGATTTTTACTCAAGATAATTTGAGGAAACATGGATTTTATATCCCCAATGGATGCTTATTATGTAAATGCAGTGAGGAAACTGTTAATCACTTACTGTTACACTGTCTGTTTGTTGTTGAAGTCTAGGGGTTGGCTTTTGAAAGACTGGGTGTTTCTTGGGCCATGTGTAAGGATATCACATCCTTCATCTTGGGCTGGCATGGTCCCTATATCCACCCCTTGCCTGGAGAAATTTGGAACCAAGTCCCTCCTATTATTGGTTGGTGTCTGTGGAAGGAAAGAAATAGCAGAGTCTTCAAAAATATTGAGAAGAATCCTAGGGAAGTTTTTGGTATTGATTTCCTGCTTATTGAGGAAAACATTTCTCTTCAATGGGAAACCTCCGAAGATGGGACCTTTTGATTATGAAATAAGAATGGCCAAGGCCTGGCACCAAAATTTTGATGCTAGATCGTTTGACAATACTAAATCCCTGGCTAGGAAAAACACCAAATGGGAGCCTTCGGATAGAGGCTAGTTCAAACTCAATTTTGATGGGGCTGCTAAGGGCAACCTAGGCAAGGCTAGCATTGGAGGAGTAATTACAGGCCCCAGGTGGGTTCTGGTTGTTGGGTTTGCGGGAGGTATAGGTTTCCAATCTTATATTGTGGAGGAGTCTCGTGCTCTGCTCAAGGGCCTTCAAATTGTTGTCTCTCTAGGGATTGTGAACCTCCACATTGAAGGGGACTCTAAGTCCATCACTGATGCTATGAATCTTTGTAGACTGATTGGGTGGAGTACGAAGGATATTCTATTGGATACTAGGTTCCTTTTATCCAAGCTAAAAACAAAAAAAGTGACACATATATTTAGGGAGGGTAACCAAGTGGTAGATGCTTTGGCTAATTGTGGTACCTATTGGAGTTACTCTAAATAAATGAGGAATATGGGGAATTTACTGCTAAGGATTCAAGATCTCATCTTGAAAGAACAAAACACCTATTTATTATGATGATTTCAAATCTTCAGTTGATGGGTGTCGTTTGGGGGGTTCACTTAGTTGTTCTTTGGGCTTGGTGGACAAGTTCTAATGTTGAGGTGGCCTACAAGTGACGGAATTCAAAATTAAAGGTTAGTCACATGGTTAATGGAGGTGGCTCTATGAAGGGATTTGACATGTACATGAAAATTATGATTTTGAGAGGCCATATTGCGTGATATCTTCTCTTTGGGATTGTTTTGATTCATCATGCTCTCCTTAAGACTATGGTTATGAATGTTGATGTGGCGTTTCATAATGAGGGAAAGATCCCTTCTAGCGCCTTTGATCCTGCTAGTTTAGCACTAGTTTCTAAACATGCTTACATTGACATTTCTAAATTTGGCCAAGCGACCACCCTTCCTAGTTTTTTGTGCAATTGCATTATGGCCAAGAAACCCTGCTCGCCCACTAATTCTTGCTTAGCTTGCCGCAATCACCCTAAGATTCACATTAATGACACCATTAATTATTTGTTTGGTGAGAATTCTTTTCACATGTGTGATCTGCACACTGGTGTGATTATCCAACGATGCACTCTTTGCCTTAATATCCACAATGCGAAGAAAGCCTATTGCTTTTTCGGTGTTTCTAACTTTTTATTATTGCAAGTTCGCTGGTTTCCTCTGTAGGTAAATATCATGGGTGGTGACCATGTTTTGACTAAGCCTAATAATTGTAGAGAGTTCTGTAAGAATCCTTTGGTGTGGCATATATGCGTTGAGGGTGGCCTTGCTCCTCTCATGGAGATTCTTGTGGGTCACGACCCTAACCTATCTAGCCAATTCACTAATTCCTAGAAAGACCGAAGGGTTACATTGGGTGGCATTTCTTTTGAAGTTAGCGAAGAGGTGATAGCGCAAGCTACCGGGATGCAGTGCACTGGGAAGAAATATCCAAAGCATACTCAGACTCCGGACAATGACAATATGAAATCTTTTTTCGCAGGGAACGAGGAATTGGTCCGCAACTAGTCGAGCTTTGAACGTGAAGCCCTTCCACAGCCCTGGGACCAGGTGTGTTTAGCCCTTTTGAAGTATATCACACTTGAAGGTAGGTTTAAAACCTACTTGTTCTACCATTTTCCCCTACTGAATCATCTTAGGCACAAAATCCTGCTTAGTTTTCCTTTTTTTCTACTCATGGACCTAGAGAATTTGATTGAAAAATGCAAAGAAATGGCCAATCTTAACCCGAATGACATTCTGCCTCTACCTCTCCATCAGGGGCTTATCTTGAGGCTCTACCATTTTCATTTGGCCTTATGTCCTCCTAGAGCCATTTCTGCTATCTGTATTGAAGAGATTGAACCCCTGACTGTCGCAAATATCTGCCCTGCTGAATCTAAAAGCCCTTTTAGAAAACCCCACCTGGGTACTGCTAAAAACCCCAAACCCAAATAGGTTGCTAAAAAACTTAAGGCCAGTGCGGGTAATGCGCAAACAAGTGTCGCAGCCAGCTTGTGTGAACTCAAGGCCACCCTGACCAAGTCTGCTTAGAGAGCCACCACAATGAAAAAAGGAAAAGATGATAAAAAAGGTTTATCGGAGCCGATGGTGAAAGAGGGAAAAGGGAAGAATATTGTGGGGAAAGATTCTAAAGGTAACATGGTCGTGGAGACCATGGGCATGACTAGAGGGAAGACTACCATCTGAAGGTCTGGGAGATTGACGAAAAATAACAAAAAAAGGAAGATTATTGAGGACTTGGAGGAGGAGCAGATGGACAACAAGGATTATAAGGAAGAGGAGACCAAGTAGGAAGAGGAAGAAAATTTGTGGAAGGGCCCCATTCTACCCCGGACAACAGCAAAATCCCGAAAGAGATTTCAACCTCTCAGTCTTCACACCCTCTGGTTGCTGAGCATGGCGAGGTCCCGAGGACTATGGATGATGGTGAGGAGCTTTGTGCATTGAAAAAGAAGATGGACACGCTTCACAAAAGATTCAAAGGCCTAACCCGCTTCATGATCAAGCTGGGTCATTTCGTGACTAGCACCCTGTCCACGGTGATCAAAGAGGAGCTAGAGGGCAATAATGCCTAGGAGAATCAAGCTTGGGTCAGGGACGATGTTGTGGACCTCCTGTTCAAAAACTGGGACAATGCTAGTTAGTTGATGCCTAGGCATGTGTTTTGTGTCTTTATTGCCTATCTGTGGTCGTTGTGTTGTTATTGTGTTGTTTCTGTTCTTTTTTTGGACTTAATCTTTTTTGGCCTTGAGGCTCGTTGTGTAGGGTACAACACCCTATAAATGTTGCTTATTTTTTCAAAAATAAAGTTTTGCCAATATTACTCCATAATAGGTGTTTGTGTTGAAGCACTTGTTGAAGAAGCTTTTTACTTGGTGATATGTTGTAACTCCTATTTGATATAATAGAGTACTATGCTTTTGGAGGGTGGGGATTTTTACTCGAAAGGGTTTTCCCCACAGTATATTTGGTGTCACTATTTTTATGCATTGTTACTATTCTATTTACATTATTCTCTATGTTCTTCTCTAGTTGCAACTGTAAAAGGTGTAAAAAATAAATTTTTGTAACTCTCTCCCAATTAAATTAGTGTAGGAAGTTGTTTTCGCTCACCTGGCTTCCTTTCAATAAGCTCAATTAGGTTTCATTACCGGTTACTTCACCAAATTTTTCTCCTGAGTGATACTTCCCCTCCCTTTCGGAGGATTGATTCTTAACCTACATCCAACTTAACACATTTACATGGTAGTGAACCATTCATCAATACAAACATTTGCTTTATTCTTTTCATAGTTAAAATATCAAATTCAATAACCATACATTCTAGATTTTCATTCTATTAACATCAAATGAAATACCATTCATTCACTTTTGATAAGCTAAGTACAATCACATATATTTATATCCAATCAAAATTCCAAATACATTCACACATGCAATAATTACCCTAGCATAGTAATAGTAAATAGGTAAACACACAATAGAGTGTGACAGTTTGAAATTGATTTTGTAAAACAAAATCACCCATCTATAAATTGAAGGTGATTCAATGGTGGTCATAAATGTGTTATCCCATAATATCTTCGTCAATTGAAAGCTGAACTACATATTTGATCACTTTAAAATTGTTTTTCAGTTTTATTTTTTTTAAGCCAATCATTGTTATAGAGAAGTAAACGAGATTTTAGATGAACTTGCAAATGGGGAAATTGATGATAGTGTTTCATACATGGAATATTAAAAATATGAATTGAAATCTTTTGTATAAGAAAACACTCTCTGCCTTTGTTCCTTTTAGTTTCTTTATGATATTTGTTTGTCCTTGCTATATCAAGAGTCTTCCATTTGAATAAATGGCTTTCCTTCTCAAACATAGATTTCATTACAAGTGCCTTTGTGGAAAAACAGGTTAAAATTTTTGTTGTGGGGACTTCTTCTCTGTTATGGATTTGTGCATTTTGTGTATGGTCTCATGGTAATAACAGGGTTTGAGTTCAACAAAATCTAAAATGGTGGCATATTTTGGTTTGAAGCAGCTCTAAGTTCCGTCGACTGATATGTACTGGGCTAAGATGGTCACTAACTCATATAAAAGTGTTTATAACCTTGGCTTTTGGATGGTACTAACTTTCGATCTTGAAGATGATGGATCAAATGATTGCTTACGCCGATGTGTTAATATGGAATAGCCTGCTTTCGTTACCACTACATGCTGATGTGATGGTTTACATCTGCCTTTTTCAGTCCTTTGTTTCCCACATGTAGGAAAAGGTGTCTTTTTGTTTTTAAATATAAGTGACTGTTTTTTAGACTGTAAAAATCAGGTAGTTTTTTAATAAACTGTAGTGCGTCTTTCTAAATTTATTTTAAATTTATTTTATGTGATCGGTGATGTTGATATGACACACCTTTCAATATCACGAAGATGGGGAAGCTAGACTTCGTGACCTCTTGCTTTCAACAAGATGCTTTATCTAATTGAGCTAGACCCCACCCATAAATATCACTGATTTAATTACTAAGTACTAACATCCATTTTTGCAGTGATATGATATGTGTGTAATCCTTGATTTTACCGACTATTCATAACTAATTGTAGGATCTTGTCATTTTTTCTATCACTTTAAATGGGTTTATGGATTCTATCTTTTGATATCAATCTTATATTCAGACAATGTGGAGATGGATCGTCAATTTTGTGTTTTCTTTATCTTGCTGATTCGAGGAAATCATAGACAAATTTCCACTATGTAGGGAGAAATTGTGTCTTTCCTTCTTTTTCGCATGCCCTCAAGTGGAATCAGCTAAAATTTATGATGTGGGTCGGGAGTGGTAATAATTGCTTTTCCCCTCCCGTCTGAAGTCGCTTCAGCCTTTATTTCCAACTTAATGGATGTTCTATGGTGTTCACGCATGGTTAAATTTCTTGCAGATAGTTATCTTCAACCATCCATTTTTACATTACCAGACCTTACTAATGCATTGGAAGGATATAATTTCAATTATGGTCCATCGATTGTGGCTGGCTTTCTTGACAGACACGAGTTTCTTAATGGTTTGGTTCCTCTTTCAGTACTGTGCTTGATGGTGACAATCCTTCGGAATTCATGGTATGGTTGAATAGAATGAGGAATTCTATGGGTGTGTCTCTGTATTTGTGTGCTCACAACATATTCAATATGTCCATTTCCTCATCAAACTTGTGGTTTTTAATCCACATTCCAATGATCTTGTATTCCCAGTTTTGTTTGATTTGGCTAGTTCGAGTGAAAGTTGTACTAGCTAGTTTTGGGGTATCATATTTTTTAATTTTTCATCGTCTGATTGCTTGTCTCGAGAATTTCATGCTTCTATTTGTTAATATGGCATTGTAAAAATCCAAAAAAAATGTTGTTTATGTATTGCATTTGATATTAATATATAAAGTTTTATAGTGGTCTTATCATTTTTATTGAAAAATTAAAAAATCACTTAATCTAATTAGACTATCAATTAATAAAGGTTATCATTTTATTGCAATTATCTTATCACTGCATTCTCAATTTACACATTTAAACATATAGAATTGAAAAAGAAAATTTAACTACTCTACACATATAATACAATCAAAATCAAGATCTAGTACTAATTCAAATATTTAAATCAGTATAGTCATACAAAGTATCATATGGTACCAAGTCAAATGAAGTCAAAATAGCATAGGTTCATCAAATATGGGCCTCATAGGTCTCAAGGATCTATAAGTCAAATAATTTAAAAAGTAACCTAATTTTAATTTAGGTCTAATTAGATACTTGGATTAAAAAAATAGCTTGAATACACACCCTAAATTATAATAATTAGACAAGTAAGATATTAGAATAAATTATGACTAACAACATATACCACATGCCAACTTTAAAACAATGAGCAACATACAACCAAAACATAATGAAGAATAACATTACCAAAATAAAAAATCATAACATGAAAAAAATAATCCTATAGACATAGGTATTGGGGGATTAAATTATTATCACATAAAAAAAATTACAATTGTAAACACACAAACAACTATCCTATACATCCTAACATGACAACAATTGGAAATATACTATACAACTAAACGAAAGGAGGTCATGATGAACTTTCATCACCTTTGCATTTATTGAAATGATGGCAATATTTCATTATCCTTTTGTCACTTATCCATGCTATTGCACTTAATTTGTGTATCTTTGACTTGTTTCTACATCCACAAATACCAATTGTAATATTTTATTTTCCCACAAAATTTTGAATACATGTAAACATTAAATTCATATAAGTAATTGATTAATATTGAAATTTAATAGGTTAAGAAATATTATCATGAGGTAGATAGGACATATTAAGCTAATTAATAGCATCACAAGGTATCAATGGATTTGAGCATTATAGTTCTATAAAAAGGAAAGTCCCATCCTTATCAACAAGAAAAGAAAGTTGGATTTGTCAATTGCTAGTTGCATATCAAATAATTATGTCAATTAAAAATATTCATCTCGTAGGTCACATGAGAAATCTAAACAAAAATTCAAAGCATCTAGTTTTACTATTTCATATCATGATCAAAGGCAGCTTCTTGAGGATTGTTGACATGTATAAATTTAGGGTAAAGATGATTTATTGGAAGATGATTATTCCAACATTGTTGGTTGATATTTTGAGGTCATATACTCTACCTATACATACATGGTTTTATTTGCATGGTGTCTTCCACTTTGGAGAATACCTCTTTATAGTGTTTTCCACAATTTTACCATGTTGATGATCCATTAACATGATAAGAACAATTTTTACAATCACCATTTTTATTACATGTTTCACTAACATGATGTTTTCTTGTGATGATTATAGGATATTATATGATCTTACCAAGATTGCATATTATTCCTTTATGCTCCTACTTGCTCAATATTATGCCAATAATGTTTATGTTATGCTAATATGTTTACAGTACCCATAGTTTCTGTAGTGTAGGAAAATGCATACCCTTGCATTTTCACACTTGTTTGGGCCTACCTTACTTTGTTTATCCCTATTTATTTCTTAATTGGTCCTATTTTGCATCCACAAGCCTTATGAACTACATCTTTTTCTGGCTAATCCCAACAAACATCAATGGATAAATGATAATTTAATGATTTTGTTTGAGTGTCCCTAATCTTTAAATCGGGACTAAGACGCCACCTAGGGCATCTTTTTCCCCCAAAGGTCTTGGGACCCTAATTTCAATGACACCTTAAATGGGCCCCTTTTTCGAGTCTGTGCCCCAAGTTTGTAGCCTTGGGACTAAGACACCACCTAGGGTGTCTCAGTCCCCCTTAAGCTTTTTCTGAGATTTAATTTCAAATTTTGTCAAGATTTAGCCTCCTTTAATTAATTAATTCATATATGTCGGGTTGTTGTGTAATTTCAAGATGTTAAGCATTTATAGGTATAAATACAAGGTTCTTTCACTCATTTTCATATCTAAGAATCTAATAAGCAATCTAAGCATCCAAGTATTCAAGCATTCAAGAACAATTCATCAAGCATTTGGAGCCATCATCAAGATTCAAGCATCATATCAAGGAGATTGTTGCATCATATGTGTTTTTGAGCTAACATTTGTGATGTAGGGTTTTGATTCAAGCAAGCAATTCAAATCAAGATCTATCAAGCATTCATTGGATGCAAGATCTACATCCAAGCTAGTTATTTCACACAAGTTTGTAGATTTCATAGCAAGGGTTTGGTGAGTTGTAACATTGCATGTTGTTCATTCATCATTTCCATTTATTTCATTCTATTTTAAGGTTTAATTACCAACAAGGGGTTTGACCAAGGCAAACCCCCATTTACTAACAATCAACAAGTTTTTCCTCTCTTGTGTGTTTGTGATTGAATATTTAGGTTGAAGACTTGAAGATCATTTGAAGTGTAAAGTTTCAAAGTTGCATTGCAAATTTGTCGTCTTCACGGAAACTCACCTACAAGCCAAATCTAGAAGTTTTAGGACCCAAGGTCGGAGAAGAAGTGCAAACTTTGGACATCGGGATCACATTCAAAGATTTGGAAAATTCCAAATAGGACTAAGTCACCACCTAGGGTGCCTTATTCCTCCTGAGGGTATTTTTCAAAGATTCTTTCAGATCTGGTTCTAGCATCTAAAGATTTCGCATTTGCCCCAAAAAATAGCAGCGGGACTAAGTCAATAGTAAGGGCATCTTAGTCCTCCATAACACTTTTTGATAGCTTCTTTGCATTTTTGAAATCCTCATTACATTTCCAAAACTCGTAGGTACACATACCCTAACTTTTTGTTGCATAATTTGATCATTTGCATCATTCATTTAGCTTGCATTACTAGGTTTGTGAGTTGAATGTTAAATTGTCTTTTCCAAGATTTTGTGTGGTGGTGAACTCCTCAAAGCCTAAAAGAACCCTTCCTAGGTCTTCCTTGTTACTAATCGACTCACCCTTGAAGTTGATAGTTAATCCAATTAGGATTCCTAGGACCTTATTGAATGAAAATAGGAGAATAGTGGTGTTCTATGACCTTAACCCTATAGCATCACCATTTTCATATTATTCATTTTAGTGAACCCAACTTCTTTGAGCATTCATTTTCTAATTCAGAGTCCATTAAAATCCTAGATCTAGGTTGCATTCATTCTTGCATTGCATCTTGCATTAGTGAAAGTGCATCTAGGGTTTCACATACTTAGTGAAATTGCATCTAGGGTTTCTCATATCCGCATTAGTAAAAGTGCATATAGGTTGCATTTTTTCTTTCTTGCATCATCTTATTTCATTGAAAAACTAAAAAGTGCATTGTTCATCATCCTAATTACATTTAGAAACATTGTGATTGCATTCAAAATTGAAAAAAATTGCATTCAACTTTGCATTCAATTGTTTGTCACTCGTTATTTTTTCTTACTTTCATTTGAATATTTTTATGCTTCTAAATATCAAGTCCCTAAATAGGAAACCTATGAACACTATAGATAATCCAAAATTTGTTGTTTTCTGACAAAAACCTCTGCTAGGACTAAAACACCCTTCTTGGCATCTTAGTCCCTCTCAAGGTTTCTACCTCAGAACCCTCTCTCTATTATTTGTTGTCTATTTTAGTACCTAGAACCTCAAAATCACACTAGTAGGACCAAAACGCCCTACTAGCATCTTAGCCCATGTTGAATTTGACTTTCTAGTTTTTAGGGTTTGAAATTGTTTTTTTGTGCTTCTATTGGCTGCCTTTAGTTTTTTGTTTTAGTTTATAGAATTGTTGTTATTCCAATTTCTTTCATTTCAAGTGTATTTGTTCAATATTGCATCATGGATATGTGCTTTGGAAAGCTATGGATGTCCTTGAAATCTTTGGTATATGTGTCAAGTTGTGCTTTCGGAAATGATCCTAATGAAATTGAACTTACTCATGCTCACACAACTCCTAATGCATGTCCTCGTGATGTTGACATCATTGGAGAAGATGATGATAGCATGAATATGTTCCTAAATGATTACCTTAATAACCTTGAAGCTAGTGCATCCTTTTATCTATCCATGAAACAACCAAATCCCCGTACAATACCACCTCTTGAGATTTTTGGTTACCTACATCCCGAAACTGAAACAAAATTTGAACCTAAATTCCCTACAATAGGTGAACCTAGCTCCTCTAAACAAGCAAATACTCAACCATCATATGATAACAAAGTAACAAACTCTCCAATAAATCTAGAAGAAACATATGGAAAAGGATTAACAATCTTGAGTCAACAAGGATGTAATACAAAAAGTGAACATGAAATTCATCAACTTCTAGAGAAAATACCAACCAATGAAAACACAAAATGCTTAGGATATCAAGATCCCCCTCATAACATAAGAGTTCCTAAAGAATACCTAAGGCTTTGTAGTGATAATATGGTGACCTTTGATTCTCCCCCTAATATGAATGTCCTTTTTCCTAAAGAACAACCAATGATTCATAACAATGACACGGATGATAGGATCACCCTAGGTCCTCTCCCTCAACCTTTAACTAGAGAAGTTGGTGAATATAGCAAGCATGAAAGGCCTTACAAGTTACAAAAAATAAATTTTCCTTGTCCACCACCTAAAAGTTAAAGGAAATTGCAATTACTTTTGAACAAAGAACTAATAACAATACCACCAATAAAAGACAGGCTAGTGAACTATATCCTAAAGATGCAAAAGCTCCACTTTTTTGATACCATCGAACTCTCAGACATAGCACTGATGAGTTTCATGCATTCAAGTTAGTATTACAAAAATTTCACTTCAATGGAAATGATTTCTATGATGTGATTTCTTAGCATATCCTTTCCCTCACCCTTTGTCATGCAATAGTTGTAGAACATTCTATTCTCACTATTGCATGATATTTCTCATCACCTACCTTGGATCATTCTTATCTTGCACTCAATGGGGCAAAGAAGTAGATAGTCTTTTCCAAGTAATGCATTTTTCGTTGTCCCTTAGGTTCATTGTCTACCTTCCACTTATGTAGATTGAGATTGGGAGGCAGATGACCTACTCTAGGTTGACTTGCCTATGCCTTACTAGTCTTTTGCATTATTTCATTTTCTTTTCTATTTTTGTATGTGTGTATTGTAATCCCCTCATGATGTATTGTTCAATGTCTCCCCTCTATCTGTACAAGTTCATTCTTCTATATGTCGTATGTTTTTTCCTTTTCCTTTTCCTTGATCTTTTCTTTTCATTTTTTATGTTTGTATTATGTTTTCCTTTTGGAGATGACACAAGGCGTCGAGACACCCTATGTCTCTTCCATGTTGACCTAAAAGTTTTTTCATTTTGTGTTCGCTCTCTTTGTGTCATTCTTCTAGTTTTATGTGTCACTACAACAAATCCCTATGATTAGCTCCCTTTTTGCTTCCACCCACTGTTTTAATGTATTTTTCTCCAATTTTTTGAAAAATTTAGTGCTATTTATTAGAATGGCACTATTTTTGGTGTTTTTTGCATTGATTAGAACTAGTAGGCACTAAATTAGGCAAAAATTAGTGCCTAAATTAGCACCTAGATTAGTGCCTAATTTAGCACCTAATTTAGTGCTTGCCTTAGCACCTAATTTAACTCCTAATTATTCTAATCTAGCAAGGATTAAGGGTTAAGGGATCAGGGGTGTTAGAAAAAAAAAATCCTTCCCCAATATTCACTTGCCTTCCATTTCTTGCTTACATTTCACTTGCATCAAAATATCCATCAACCCTCAACCCTAATCCCTCAACACTCAACCCTAAACCTTAAACCCTGAACCCTCAACTCCTATACCCTCTACCCTATACATTGGACCCTCAATCATAATCCTTCAGCCATATACCCTCAAACCTATACACTAAATTACCTTTCCTCAATCCTTAACCATCAACCCTTAACCCTTAAACCCTATACCCTATACCCTCAACCCAATACCCTAAACCATCAACCCTATAGGTCCTCAACTCTAAACCCTCAATTATCAACCCTCTACCCTATACATTGGATCCTCAACCCTCATATATCTTTTTCCCTCCCTCCTCTTCTCTCCTTCTCTATATCTCACTTCTCCCTCCATCTCTCACTCCATCCATCCCTCCCTCTCTACCCTAATCCCTCAACCCTAAACCATCAACCCTTAAACACTCAACCCTAAACCCTAAACCCTCAACCCTCAACTCTCATTCCTTAAACCCTAAACCCTTAAACTAGCCTCTACCCTAGTCTACCCTCAACCCAATACCCTCTACCTTCAACCCTCAACCCCCAACCCTTAAAACCTTAAACCCAAGTAAACTCTCCACCCTAATCCCTCAACCCTCAACCCTTAATCCCTCAACCCTTAAATCCTCTACCCTCTACCCTCTACCCTCTACCCTCTACCCTCTACCCTCTACCCTTAAACCTTAATCCCTCAACCTCTATACCCTCTACGCTATACATTGGACCCTCAACCCTATACCCTCAATCCTTTACCCTCAACCTTAAACCCTAAACCCTTAAACCCTCTACCCACTACCCTAGACATTAAACCCTCAACCCTTAATTCTCAACCCTTAACCCTTAATCCCTCAACCCTCAACCCTTAAACCCTAAACCCTCAACCCCTATACCCTCTACCCTATACATTGGAACCTCAACCTAATCCTTTAACCGCATACCCTCAAACCTATACCCTAATCCTTCAACCTAATATTTTCATTATATTTAACATGAAATGTAAAAATTTGTGTGACAAGATCCATACAATCACCACCATTCCCTTTGTATATACCCATTTATTCCTCCAAATAATTATAAACAAAGAAAAAATTTCCTTTTCCGTAGTACCGCAGCATCAAAATAAAGGTAGCATAGGATAGTGGCTTCTAAGTTAAGAAATAAGCCTTTTTCACCATACTGTCGAGAGATTATATAGCTTGTGTGGTAAATCGGTACTCACCACCACCCCGCAGGGAGAATTATAAGGCAATGTGGTAATGTAGTACCTACAACCATCTTGCATAAGGCGATTCAAAGGAGTGCGGTAAGGCATTAAACAACAAGATGATAAAGCATACACCACTATACCATTGGGAGGGTGAGAAACATATGCAGTAGAGCGGTATACACCACAACCCCATAGCAAGAAGTCTTGAGCAAGGCGATAGAGTGGTAAGCATTGGAAGAAAAGTGGACACCACAATATTGCGTGATTTGGTTTTTCTCCATCAATAATATATGATGCTCGTTCTTAATCCTAGAAGCATGACACATCTTCAAATCATTAACAAGGAATTCACACAAGAAGAAAAATGCTTCATTCAATACATACAATTCAGCCACTTTGTGCCACCTTTGGTGTCCCAAAATGCTAAATTAGGTGCACTTTGTGCCACCTTTGGCACCCCAAAGAGATTAAATTTAGGGCTGAAATTTGGTGCTAAATTAGGTGTTAACTACACCAACTATAGCATTGACTAATGAATCAAAATAAGAAAATTAAAAATTCTTGCCTGCATAAAAACTGCCTCCAAAAGGTCTCATTCCCACCAAAATCTCAGTCAAAAACAACCCACATACTTTCCACACGTTGGTCAATCTCCAAACTGCCCACATGCTTGGCACAACCTTGGCATGAGTCATCATTTTTCAACCATGCCTCCCAACTGCTTTGACTCATACCCTTGGTGTGACTTCAAGGGTATAAAAAATCAACTATATCCCTTTTGTACATTTTATGGCATAATACACCTCATTTATGCATTTAGAATAACATTTTGACATAAGTGATTTTATAAACATATCACTTCATCAAAATGTTTTACATTTTCAAACAAATGCAAAGGCATTTACTTACACCTGATTTTCTTCAAAAATCAGAAGATAACTAAGGCATAAATCCTAAGTTAGCAAAATACATAGGGAGCCAATAATTATATGATTTCTTCAAAATCATAAGATAAAGTAAAGGCACATAATTCAAATGATTTTATCAAGGAATAATAAAAGGGATCTAAGGCACATTAAATGTTGTATTTCTCACTCCAAATATAGAGAAATTCCCCTAAGGCATCAAGGCTATATGATTTCTCAAAATCATAAAAATTGGAACAAGGCATAAAGCCTAGGCATGAAGGCAATTATATGCAAAGGTAAATAAAATACCTTTTATCAACACATGACCTTGTCCACCATAAACAACCCTAAATCTACTCCAAACTGAGTCAAACAAGCCTATATTCTCTCCATTTGTTTTCAAACCTCTCCAACCTCCCCCTATATACTTGCGAAGCATAACTTTTCAAACTGCCTCCCCTTTGACTCGATAATTAAAGATAATTGCTATTATTTTTGCCCCACAAATATTACTAAAGTGATTTATAACATCTCACTTTAATATCATTTTTACATTCAAATTTGATGCAAAAAAGAAAAAGAAAAATACAAAACATACATAGAGCACTTGATATTTAGCAAGGGGGTATTAGTTATAAAAATATTGTTTAAAAAACATAGGCAAAAAAGGCCTAAGTGCTCATGGGCTATTTTAGAGTTTTGGAAACTCTAACTCCAAAACGTCGGCAAACCACTCTTTTCTCATTATATTTTTTACTTTGCACTACCTGGATTCTTCAAGGCTCCACCATAGGGTTTCAACTAGTGCATTCATGGAGGTTTTTCTAGAAATTTTGAAGGCTCTCCTATGAGATATCAATTAAATGAGCTTAGGTAAGCTCTCTGCTAGTGTAAATTTGTTTTTCTCTTCCATTTTATGTAGAAAAACATACTCCATTCGAGCTCTATTTGCAAAAATATGGATATACTCTATTTTTTGTATTTCTCTGGCATTTCTCCCTAAGAGAATGTTGGAAAACCCTATCTCCAGGCACAATTCCATTCCGACTTCTCCATCTTTTCCTTCTGATTTTTTTTCATCAAGGCCATGGCCTCCACATTTCCTTTCAGTTGATTTTGAAAAATATAAGCATCTTTATTTTTTATGATGCCATGTAATGGTGACCAACAATGTCATAATCCCTTTACTATGATAAGATTGAGCAAGATCATAATATGAATGAGACTTCATGAGAGGTTAGATAGTTGAAACAAGAGCTCAATTGTTCCACAAACAAATGCTGCCCCATGAGGACAAAATGGTTTGAAAAAATATTCAATGTCATTACACAGTACAAGTCTTTGACTCAAAAATAAACACATTTTTCATTCCTTCATGAATAATACCCTTTCCATTAACTTGCACCATCATCCTTTTAGTGCATTCTTGTTCCTATAAAATCTACCATCCATGCTACCTTCCATTGGCTGGATACACCATTTTGCTCTTTTATTTTGACCCTAGAATAGGCCTGTTGACTGCCATATTCATGTCATGAACTATTTATCCTCTTTGGAGAATCATTTATGCTTTATTTGATTGTCTTTTCAAGGTCATGATATGGTATTAAAGGATCATTCACAATTTGCAAACAATACTCTGCATCTTCAAACTTCATACAAGGTTTGATCATAATATTCCCATAAGTTAAAGGCACTGCCTACATTTGTTTCCCCTGAGAAGTTAATAGTTATCATTATCATTACATTTTTTGCTACTTACTACACTTAATCATACATATCTCATGATAGAAACACTGTCTCTCAATAAGTTTTGGTGTATATGATTGCATTCCTACCACTATTTTGAAAATAAGAGATTATTGTAATTTCTAATTATATAGCAGTGGCAATGAATATCATTGTTTTGGTACTCCTTACCTCTCAATATCTTTCCAAATTTTGTAGCATCTTTTACATGTATATTTTTTTATTTGCATCTTGATTTAAGGATTATGAGACACCTACTATCATACTTCATGGTACCTTTTTCTGCAGTTGTTTCATAACTTGATCACTCAAAATGCTTTTGTTCTTGTTCACTAAAACAGTAATAGTATGCCTTTGAGATAAAAAAAAAAAAATTGAGTGATCTTGCATTTATCATTTACTAATTTAATCATGATTTTCATATGCTATCATATTGAACCTGTTGGATACACTTCCATTATTGATTGCAAAGGTGAAAACTAATGCATTAGATGATATTGACACTTCTTTTACATTGCATGTAAGACTTTTCTCCTATTATCAAAGTACCAATCATGCATTTGATTTAATCCATTGTGTGAAAAGATGTTATATCAGCCTTTGCAATTAGTGAAGATTGTATAAGATTTTAATCTACATAACTGCCTCTTAATGATGCTTGGGGCTACTTACTTAAAATTTATACCTTCTTTTGACAATGGAACATACTCCACTGATCCTTGCAAGATTGATCTTTAATGCTCTCATGGATGATTCACTTGTGATTATCCCTTTCAAATGAATCAATAGGGCAACATGTTGGGCTCAACCCTTATGGGAGCCCATTTCACTCCACATGCTAACATTAAATGAAACAAAATAGCAATAAATATTTGACCTATACCTACACAATGAGAAAACATGTTGGATAAAACAGAGCATATGATAGATGTGTTTGATAACTCTTGTTTTCCTAGACATATATGATATGCAAGCTATTTTGATGCACATGAGGATCAAATTATATGTTTATAGATGTATGCACATATTTTGATTGGTGAACTTTCATTGCTCTAACCAACTCTCCCTCACACATGTAGGAATTCTTGGAGCAGCAGGGAAAGCAACAACTAGAAGTTGGATAAGCAGGGGGGTTGAACAAATGTAGCTTTATTCAACTGGGATTTGTCATTCAGGCAATGACAGGTCCCCCTTCTTTATATATACATTTCTTCTTTCTTGTATCTATAAATGTATAGTTTTTTACTTTATTTGCATTCAAATAGGTAGTCCCTCGGCTTGTGTGAGACACCATACATTTATGATTACCAATAAGGACTACTTTTGCAAAAAATGTTTCACTCTCTTCTTTGTTATATGCATTTGCATAATGTAATGCAGTCTATTTGATAATTTCTTTTATGCATATGAATGAACGTAGCAGAATTAAATGTGTACCTTTTTCCCTTTACTTTTGCAAAACAATCAGAGCTCTACCTGATTGAGATAGAAGCTAAAATAGCTAAAAATACCACAAAGGTATTAATGGGGCTTAACCTTCTTTAATGTATGTAGTGTAGCTCCATTTCACTTGTTCCATGGTGATTTTAAATCTTGTCATTTACTACCTCCCCACTTGGCTCCACTAAATAGTAGGAAGCTTCTCGTGTATGGATGAGATTCATGGCCACCTTTTGCATTCTAAGTTTCATATTTTCTTGTTCATTCATTGCTTTGTTTTTGTAGCTCATGAAAAGTATGAGATGCAGATAGAAAATGCTACCCCTATCTTGTATTGCTTGGAAACATCAATTTTCTTTAGATATGAAAATTGATCACCCTGATGCATATAGAGAACATGGGTATCCACATGATACAGTTACATCTAGCCTTGGATCCACTATCCAATGAAGTAACCTTCCAACCCTATCATCCCGAGTGTTCTTCTTTTATTATTAAAGTCCCAATTTTTTCAGGTTTGAAGTGACTATCATGCCCCTACTTGTCACTCTTTCTCCTCTATAAACAGGGAATTGTCTTCCATTGTTATGACTACACAAAATTTCAGGGACGTGCTCACAATGATATAGACTCTTCACTACCTAGCAATGCCATATGATCTTTATGATTGTCTTCCCTATTGCTCTAGACTACGACTAAGTACCATTCATTATGCATTGTATCAAGACTATCCTCCAATTCACCTCATGCTTTGATCTCTTCACTGTTAGGATGTTCACTATGTTTCCCTATCAAAGGAATATTAACTGTTATATACCATGTGAACAACAAAGGCACAATGACTACATCATTGTTGTGCAAGATCTTGAGGACTACATACTCTCTCATCATGTAATTTAGGACTATCACCTCCTATTGAGAGAAGCTTATAATTTGTCATACATATGCTTGATTTTTTATGAAATGGTTGTTCCACCCTTGTGACTTTGTGTTGAATTCTTGACAAGTACTCACCTCATCATTCTTGTAAATAATGCACTCCTTGTTGTACTGAATATGCAACACTATTTTTCAGGTGCCTTGATGAATATGTATATGATGAAATCTTCATGTTGATTTGTTACAAACAACATAAACAAAAACATATTTTGTTGTCTTCATCATAGAGAACCGCCTTCTTTTGACTATCATGTATATTTCTTTAGCACTGCCATTGTGCCTCTCTATAATTTAACGTGATGCATTTGTCCCAACTTTGGTTTATTGGGTTCCATGTGCCAATTTTGTTGTGTATTTTAACCATTATCATAGAAATCATTTGTTTCTTGGGAAGAGACAAACTATTTTCCTCCTTGAATACTTGATGTCCTTGAAAAATGTGAAACCCCTTCTCTTCCTTGCGTGATGGCTATCCTTTCTTTGAAATGTATGTGGACTTCACTTCAAGTCAACTCCAAAACTTGACTATCCCATGTATCTTCTTTAGCACTATCATTGTGCCTCTACCTCATCATGTATTCAAAACTCCTATCATACTTTATCAAAAAACCTCGCTCATTGGAGTAATGTGTTAATTTTCAAGTCTTGCAAACCTAGGTAAAATGGGTTCAATAAGAAGATTGAAATACATATCTAGTAGAGTAAGATTTCCAAGAAGAAATGACTACCCCTTTGATCAACATCATGGCAGCCTCCTGTTCGGTTTGTTGTGAAAAGATGAAGACTAATTTTTCTTGATAATTCACATAGTTTTTGTTGCATCTTTTGAATCTGATAATAAAAGTTGATCAAATGGTATGATTCCATATTGATTTAATGCATCAAGAATAGGTTTATCATTAATTTGATCAAGTTGCTCAATTTTTGCTTACATTCCTACCCCTCTTAAAACACAAGAGAGTAGCATGTTGGGCTCAACCCTCATGGGAGCCAAATTTTACTCCACATACTGTAACCAGATGAAACAAAACATTAAAAAAGATTTAACCTATACCTACATAATGAGAAAAAATTGTTAGATAAAATAGAGCATATGAGAGATGTGTTTGATAACTCTCTTGTTTACCTAGACATATATGGTATGTAAGCTATTTTAATGTTTATAAGGATCAAGCTATTTGTTTATGGTGTTGGAAAAAGGTGCCTCAACTTTCTGGCTTGAACTTCTTATTAAGACTTGGCGAATTAACTTTTGTTCATGTCTTTACTGCTTTACTGTTGGGAGCCTTTGCAGGTGACGAGGTTGCACGGTTTACTGCCTTACCACGAGGCTCTTCGTTCAATCTAGAGGTTGGGTGGTGGCACCACCATATAGTGGAACTCTTTACTCAGTATAGCATTGGGTGGTGTTACCGCTATACCGTAGAGTCTCTCTTCTCCCTGGGTAGTGGCATAGTGAACATGGCGGTCGGTGTGGACATTTACCGCCATACCGTGATGGTCTTTCAGCCATGTCATAGTAGTGTGGTGGCACCACCATACCACGGAAGTATTCTAGCTTTGACATGGTAGTGTGGTGTGTATACCACTATACCGTGGAGGCTTTGTCTACGTCGGGCAGTAACATGGCATACTACATCACTGCGAGGGTTGGTTGAATGGCGAGTGGTAGTGCGGTAGAAGGAGCTTGAGGAATAGTTGGTCGATTTGACTCGACAATCAAAGTGATGGACGAATGGTGTTACAACACATGGCACGATCTCACTCGTTGATTTTACATCGTTGTTGTAAATCAATAATTATTGGCCAAAAGTTATAATCTTTGAAAGCGATATGTAAGAATTAAACGTAAGATCTGATTCGGGGGTTGACAGAGTCCACATTTAGGTAATTCTCTGTAACAAGATTTAATGTTGGGATGGCTCGATGCATGTTTGTAGGGCGGTTTGATCTGAGATTGAGATAGCTTATTGGCGAAGCATATAATTTAATACTCTCCTTTGGTTTTTGGTTGAGTGAGTGAGAATAGATGAAATAAAAGGCATAGAGACAAAGGTGACGGTGTAAGTATGAATTCATTGTATGTTGTAGAAGCATTGTAACAGGGAATGTATCAAATTGAAATTTGTGAGGAGGTCGACTAAGAGATGATGCTATGAGCTAACTTCTGAGAGTGAAGTCTGTAACTCTGTATGTAATTCTTTACTCTAATACAAAGCGACTTTAATTGGTGTGGTGGGTTTTTCTCTTGTAAGGGTTTTCCCATGTATATCTAGTGTTATCTCTATGTATATGTTATTTTTGTCTTTCCTATTATACTATGATTTAGCATCTCAAATGCAAGAAAATTTTAAATGATGGTTTTTTCACTTCTCTTCTAAGGATTTTGTGTTAGGAAAGCATATTCCACAACTTTGTTTTTCCTTTCAAGTGGTATCAGAGCTAGGCCAGTTGTGTTATCCTTGAGAGTAGGGCTAGTTTTTGTGCTAATCCTATTTCAGTGGGAGTCTTGCAAAGGGAGAACCAATTACTGAGTCTACTATTTGAGATGGTGAGTACATCAGGTAGAGTAGAAATTAAAAAATTCAATGGCGGCAATTTTGAGTTGTGGAAACTCAAAATGAAAGACTTGTTGGTGGATAGAGACCTTTGGGTTGTTGTGTTTGGAACTATGACAAGTATGAAACAAGAAGATTGGGACCTTACAGATAGAAAAGCTAGAGGTTTGATAAGACTTTGTCTGGCTGATTCTATACTCCTGAATGTTCATGAGGAGAAGACTGCAGTTTCATTATGGAAGAAACTTGGTGACATTTATCAAGGAAATTCTCTGGTGAATAAGTTATTCCTGAGGAATAAGTTGTACTCCTTGAAGATGGAAGAAGGAGCATCTATAGTAGACCATCTGAACTCATTTAATATGAGTGTTTCTCAGTTGGCATCTATGGGTGTGAAGATAGAGGAGGAGGATCATTGCATGCTTCTGTTATGTTCCTTACCTGACACTTGGGACCATCTGGTAATGGCTATTGGAAGTATAACAACTACTTTCAAGATGGAAGATGTGGTTTCCTTGTTGTTTTCAGAAGAAATGCAGAGGAAGTCTTCAGAGATGGTCAAAGAGGCTCTTGTTGTTCAGGGTAGATCGAAGGAGAAAGGCAAGAAGAAGGACAAGAAGTCTAAATTCAAATCTAAAGGGAGATCAAAGTCTCCTGGTAAAAATTCCAAGGTGAAATGTTGGAACTATGGGCAGCCTAGTCATATCCGAAAGGATTGTAAGGAGAAGAAGAATAATAATAATAACTCTTTTGACAATGACTCTTCTTAGAGTGATGCGGATGCCTTCATTGCATCCTTGGTGAATCAGGCATCAGATGATGTCTGGCTGATTCACTCAGGTGCATCTTTCCACATGACGTCTCATAGAGAGTGGTTCACTAAGTACAAAAAGTATGATGATGGAAAGGTGTACTTGGCGAGTGACTCAACTCTGGAGATTTTTGGTCATGGAAGAGTCAACATACAATTCCCTAAAGGAAGAATCAAAGGGATTGGTGATGTACTACACATACCAGGTTTGGCTCTTAACTTACTTTCTATCAGTAAGCTGAATGATGCTGGTGTGGAAGTTTATTTCTCGAGTAAAAGATGTAAGATGACTAGAGGTGCAATGGTGTTGGCTAAGGGTGTACGAACTAGTACTTTGTACAAGTTGGATGCACATCCTGTTCAATGTAACAACATCTTTGTAAAGTCAGGAAAAGTTGCCCATGTAGAGGAGAAGAATGATGCTCGTTTGGGTGTGAATTCCTTGGAGGTGGAACTCCCAGCGGAGAAGACCATGTTGTCGCATCATAGACTCAGCCACATAGGTGAGAAAGGTTTTAAAACCTTGAAAAAGAAAAATCTTGTTGAAGGGCTTGTTGATTGTAACCTTGAGCTCAATTTTTGTGAACATTGCATTTATAGAAAGCAACATCGTGTTTCATTTTATTCGAGTCCTCATAAATCTTCTGATGTACTAGATTATGTTCATTCTAATGTATTTGGTCAAGTGAATGTTCCTTCGTTATCGAAGTCTAGATATTATGTTTCTTTTATTGATGATTATTCGAGAAGGGCATTTGTATACTTTCTTAAAAGTAAATCAGAAGCGTTTAGTCATTTTAAATAATTTAAAAAGTTGGTAGAGAATTAGACTAGAAGGAAAATCAAATGCTTGAGGACGGATAATGGCAGTGAGTTTTTTTCTGCAGATTTCAAAAGGTATTGCAAAGACCATGGGATTAAAAGGCATAAAACTACACCTTATACTCCACAACAGAATGGAGTTGCTGAAAGGTTGAATAGGACACTAATGGAAAGAGCAAGGAGTATTTTGAGAAGTGCTGGTCTAGAGTGGAAGTTCTGGGCTGAGGTTGTGGCTACAACATGTTACCTGGTAAATCATTCACCTTGCTCTGCTCTTGTTGATAAAACACATTTGGAAGCATGGTTTAGTAAGAATCCCTCCCTAAGACATATTCGTGTCTTTGGCTATGAGGCATATGCATAAGTGTCGAATGAGAAAAGATCTAAGTTGGAGAACAAGGTTGTTAAATGTATCTTCATTGACTATGGCATTGGTGTGAAAGGATACAAGCTTTGGAACCCTAATACTGAGAAGGTTTGTATAGAAAAAGTGTAATATTTTGTGAGTTGAAGCCTTCAACAGTTGATCCATAGTTAGAGACAGATCAAAGGGAAAAGAAGAATGATGTAGTTGAGATTCCTCAAACTCCAAAAAAAAGAGGAACTACATGGTGTACCTAAAACTGAGTAGAGATATAGCAGCTCTGAGAGCTCTGAAGAAGAAGAACCACAACCTCAGCTAGTGAGAAGGTCTACATGTGAAAGACATCAATCTGATAGGTATGGTTTCTCTATGTTGGATTTGAATTGTGCCTAAGCTTTGATTACTAGCATTGATGAGCCTAGGACTATGAAAGAGGTGATTACTATGTTTGATTCAAATTCCTGGTTGGAAGCTATGAATGAAGAAATGGAATCATTGAAGAAAAATGAAACCTGGGATTTAGTACCTTTGCCTGAAGGGAGAAAGCCTGTTGGCTGTAAATGGGTATTTAAGAAGAAGACTAGTCTAGATGGAAGTGCTGAAACGTATAAAGTGAGGTTGGTTGCAAAGGGATATTCCCAGGTAGAGGGAATTGACTATGGAGAAATATTTTCCCCTCTAGCTAAGATGACATCTATCAGGTTTCTTTTGTCACTTGCAACCGCGTACGACTTAGAGATCGAGCAGATGGATGTGAAAACAACATTTCTCCATGGGGATCTGGAAGAAGAAATTTATATGTCCCAACCTGAGCACTTTGTTGAAAAAGGTAAAGAAAGCCTGGTCTACGAGTTAAAGAAATATTTGTATGGTTTGAAGCAATCCCCTATAATGTGGTACCAAAAGTTTGACACCTTTGTTTTGTCAATAGGATTTGTGAGATCAAAATCTGATCATTGTGTGTATTACAAATCTAAAAATGATCAAGTGCTTATTATTACCCTATACGTGGATGATATTTTGTTCATAGGAAATAGTAAGACTATTATTTCTGATCTTAAGTCTCAGCTGTCTGTAAAGTTCAAAATGAAAGATCTGGGTGCAGCAAGGTATATTCTGGTGATGGAAATAACCAGGGACACAAAGAACAAAAAGCTTTGGGTTAGCTAGAGTAACTATATTAACACTGTTTTGGAGAGATTTGGTATAAATTAATGCAAGCAACTAGTTGTTCTAGTTCCCCAAGGAATGAAGCTATCTATTGAAGATTGTCCAAAATCTTCTATTGAGATGGAGGACATGACCAGGGTGCCTTATGCAAGTGGAGTTGGCAATTTAATGTATGCAATAGTTTGTACAAGGCCAAACATTGCCCAAATAGTGGGAGTACTTATCCAATTTATGGAAAATCCAAGAAGGACACATTAGGATGCTATGAAAAGAGTGTTTAGATATCTAAGCGGTACTTCGGAATGTGCTCTATGTTACCACATAAATTTGGTTGGATCGAAAAGGACTCTCAGCATTTGTTGATATGTGGATTCTCATTGGGCAGGGGACATTGACAGCAGAAGGTCCACCAGTGGATATAATTTCATGTTAAATGGTGGAACAATTAGTTGGATGAGCAAGCGATAGGCTATAGTTGCTTTGTCTACTATGGTGGCAGAATACATGGTAGCAACACATGCTTGCAAAGAAGTTGTTTGGCTTAGTCATTTGTGTTCTAATATTGGTTTTGATGCATGATAGATTACTATTTGTTGAGACAACTAGAGTGCCATTTGTTTGGCAAAAAATCCAACTTTCCATGCCAGGACGAAACACATTGATGTGCAGTATCACTTTGTTAGAAATATGGTGGAGGATGGAAAGGTCTGTTTAGAAAAGGTGGGTACTCTAAAGAATTTTGCTAATGCATTGAAAAAGCCAATGAGCATGGAAAATTTCAGATGGTGTGCAAGTTTGATGGGCCTTAGGGCCTATGATCGTCAATAAATTCAAAGTCTAGAGGAAGCTAGTAAGTCTTCATCAAGTGGGAGGTTGTTGAAAAAATGTGCCTCAACTTGCTGGCTTGAACTTTTGATTAAGACTTGGTGAATTAAATTATGTTCATGTATTTACGGCTTTACCGCTAGGAGCCTTTCGAGGTGGCACAATTGCGTAGTTTACCACCTTACCGCAAGGCTCTTCAGACAATTTGGCGGTTGGGCAGTTGCATCGCCATACTGTGGAACCCTTTACTTTTTCTGGCAGTTGGGCGGTGTTACTGTTATACCGTGGAGTCCCTCTTCTCCCTGGGTGGTGGCACAGTGAACATGGCAGTCGGTGTGGATGTTTACTGCCATACCGTTGTGGTCTTTCGACCATGTTACGGTAGCATGGTGGCACCGCCATACCACGGGGGTCTTTCAGCTTTGACGCGGTAGTGAAGTGTGTATACTACTATACCATGGAGGCTTTATCTATGCTGGGCGGTAGCGCAGCATACCGCATCACCACGAGGGTTGGTTGAATGGCGAGCGATAGCATGATAGAAGGAGCTTGGGGCATAGTTGGCCGATCTGACTCGACATTCAAAGCGATGGACGAATAGCGTTATGACATGTGGCATGATCTCACTCATTGATTTTACATTGCTGTTGTAAATCAACAATTATTGGCCGAAATTTATAATCTTTGAAAGTGATATGTAAGCATTAATTGTAAGATTTGATTCAGGGGTTGACAAAGTCCAGATTTAGGTAATTCTCTGTAATAGGATTTAATGTTGGGATGGCTAGATGCATGTTTGCAGGGCGGTTTGATCTGAGATCGAGATAACTTGTCGATGAAGCATGTAATTTAATACTCTCCTTTGGTTTTTGGTTGAGTGAGTGAAAAAAGATGAAATAGAAGGCATGGAGATGAAGGTGATGATGTAAGTATGAATTCATTGTATGTTGTAGAAGCATTGTACAGTGAATGTATCAAACTGAAGTCTATGAGGAGGTCGACTAAGAGATGTTGCTTTGAGCTAACTTTTGAGAGTAAATTCTATAACTCTGTATGTAATTCTTTACTATAATACAAAATGACTTTACTTGGTGTGGTGGTTTTTTCTCTCGTAAGGTTTTTCCCACGTATATCTAGTGTTATCGTTGTGTATGTGTTATTTCTATCTTTCCTGTTATACTGTGATTGTGCATCTCAAATGCAAGAAAATTTGAAATGATGGTTTTTGCAGTTCTCTTCTGAGGATTTTGCATTAGGAAAGCATATTCCGCAATTTTTTTTTTCCTTTCATATGGATGTTTTCCTATGTACTGATTAGTGATCCTTCATTGCTCTAACCAACTCTTTCTCATAAATGCAGGAAAATTGGAGCAATAGGGGGCAAGCAAAAACTAGAGGTTGGATGAGCAAGGGGACTGAAGTTGATATAAGACAACTCAACTGGGATTCATCATTCAGGCAATGACGGGTCCCCCTTTCTTCCTCTTCCATAAAATGTTGGCATATTTTACTAACGTTTAATAGAATTGTTGCATGTTTTACATCATTGGAATGACATATTAGCTGTAACTTTTTTGAAATTTTATTACGGTATGTGCACTTTGATATGATATAATATGATTACAATTTTGTTGCATATGTTGTAATATTAGATATAGAATAGAAAAATAAATTATTGCATGAAATAAATAATTACTTTTCATTTAACTTTTTTTCGCAAAACACTAGTGTTCTAGAAGATCAAGATGATCCTCATGATATAGATCCAAAATATGTTGGTTTTGGTACAAATCACATGGTAGAGGATGATGATGATGACATAGATACAGAAGACACTGAGATCAATGACGATGATGATCATGATGATGATGATGAGGCAGTTGTTGGAAGTAGCCAGTGGCATTCATGATCATATAAATTGCATCATGGATCATTGTTGATATATTGTTATGATGCCTATTTTCATGGTTACTATCATATGTATCATTTTTATGACTTGCAGTACCATATTATTGAGTTGTATCATTTTGATATGTATCATTTTGACTTATATCATTTGGACATGTATCATCTTGACTTGTATCATTTTGAGTTACATAATTTATCATTTTTACTTATATCATTTGTACATGTGTCATTTTGACTTATGTCGACTGTTGGACATGTATCATTTTGACATGTTATTGATCTATTGGTATATTTGACTTTCACTTGTTTTAGTTATATATGATGATGATCTTATCAATATTGACTTGTCAATTTATATATATTGAAAGTGGTCGATGATTTTTTGGATGAATATTTATTACGTATGATGATTTTAATTTACTGCTCAAGATGGATGTTGTCAAATTTAATTAAATTATAGATATTTGACTCACTTGTTTTAATTATAAATGATGTTCATGTTATAATAATTATCTTGTTATTTAATCATATGAGTTAAATAATTAAATTACTTAATCTATAATCATATGAGTTATTTAATAGGCATGATATATTTAACTAATTAAATTGAAATAAAACATATTATTTAATTTACTTACTCTATAATCATATGAGTTATTTAGGAGGCATGATATATTTAACTAATTAAATTGAAATAAAACATATTAAATTAATAAATGGAAGCAAAACAAGAAGCATTTTTAGAAGCAAAAAAGGAAGCAATAATGGAAGCCAAACTAGAAGCAAACCAAAAGCAATCTTGGAAGCAAAACTTGGCATTATCTAGGAAGCAAAAACAAAAGCAATTCAGGTAGCAAACAAAGAAGTAATAATGTAAGAAATTTTAGAAGCAACAAAATATGCATAATAGAAGCCATATTAGAAGCAACGAAAGACACAAAAATGGAAGAAAAGTTAGATGCAACAAGCGACGTTATATTAGAAGAAAAATTGGAAGCGAAACTTGAAGTAAAATCGGAAGAAAAATTGGAAGCGAAACTTGAAGTAAAATCGGAAGAAAAATTGGAAGCAAAATTGGAAGCAAAACCAGAAGCAAACTTGGAAGCAAAACCGGAAGCAAAACTGGAAGCAAACCTAGAAGCAACACAAGAAGATAAACTAAAAGAAAAATCAAAAGCCAAACTAGAAGCAACAAAATTTGACACTAAATTCGGTGCTAAATCCGATGCTAAATTCAACACTAAATTCGGTGCTAAATACAACGCTAAATTTGGCACTAAATTCGGCATAAAAAATGGCATTGAAGTGAAAATGTAGTTTGGCGCTGAGTTTTACACTAGGAGAAGTGTCCAATTCATGAACTCAAATGCACTAAATTTTTGCGCTAATTTCATGTTTTGTTGTAGTGTGTATTTGGGGAATGATGATAGTTCTGAGCTCTCTAATATCATTGCAGCAAAGACAGATACTGACCCTGAATCCATAGATCCCTTATGTGTTTCTGGGGGGCAACCCTCTTTTCATTTTTCTTTTTCATGTTTTTCTACTTTAAAGTAATTGCTCACGGCATGGTGTTTAGAAATTTCTTTAAAGTGAGGGAATACATTGGCATTATTTTGGCATTATTTTGACATGATTTCATTTGCATTTATTTTCCCATGTTCCTTGATGTGGTTTTCTTACTTCATGCGATGTTTTTTTCTCTTTGCAGAGACATTGGGAGTAATGTCCATCAAGAGCTTGATCTATCTTAGTATATTGTATTCCTCTTAGTAGTAATGTGACACATTGCATTCCCTAAGTTGTGAATATTTTATATATCCTTTGATTGGTCCTCTCTTGGAGACATTAGGAAAAATGTCCCCTAAGATTAAGACCTCACATGAACTAAGAAAAATCCCTTTGAATATCCCTCTTTCTTGTTGTGTTGCATTTTCTCTTCTTGCACCTTATTAAAGTCATGGAGGTATGGCTTTGATATGGTTTCTTCAGGCTCACCTAGTGAACAACTAGCTTCACTAGCCCTTTTGAGCATGCATTTTTGTACCTTATTAAAGTCATGGAGGTATGGCTTTGATATGGTTTCCTCAGGCTCACCTAGTGAACAGCTAGCTTCACTAGCCCTTGTGAGCATGTATTTTCTTTTTGTCCTTATCATAGTCATGGAGGTGTGACTTTGATATGGACCTCTTGAGGCTCACCTAGTGAACAACTAGCTTCACTAGCCCTTATGAGCATGAATTTTTTTGCATAGTGGAAAACACATTCCACTTGTAAACCCTTTTGGACAAACAACCTAGACCCAGTCCACAATGCATTGGATGGCCAATTGAAGTTTGATCTGTTTCATTTTTCTTTTTCCTTTTTCCTTTTTCCTTTTTATAGTCTTTGATGCTGTATTCTTGTGATCTTGTTATAGCTTCATATATCATCTGCATGTGTGTTCCTTTGTGCCTATGTTGGTTTGTCATAGGATCTTGATCCTAGGGGCTTGGCCACCCTCTTGGTTATTGTCATCCTATCTTACTAGCATTTGTACATTTGAACCCCTCTTGATTGTGTGGTTGGCTTCTTTACTATGAGTTTGAAGCAAGTTTGTTCTCCAACTAAAGTGAGGGCTAAATGTAGTGTAGGAAAATGCATACCCTTGCATTTTCATAGATGTTTGGGCCTGCCTTGCTTTGTTTATCCCTATTTATGTCTTAATTGGTCCTATTTTGCATCCACAAGCTTTATGAACTACATCTTTTTTTGGCTAATCCCGACAAAAATAAATGCATAAAAAATAATTTAATGATTATTTCTGAGTGTCCTTGATTTTTGGGTCAGGACTAAGATGCCACCTAGGGCGTCTTTGTCCCCCAAAGATCTTGGGACCCTGATTTTCAATGGAACCTTAAATGGGCCCTTTTTTGGAGTATGTGCCCCAAGTTTTTAGCCTTGGGACTAAGATGCCACCTAGGGCCTCTTAGTTCCCCTTAAGCTTTCTTCGGGATTTAATTTCAAATTCTAGCGAGATCTAGTCTCCTTTAATTAATGAATTCATATGTCGGCTTGTTGTGGTGTAATTTCAGGATATTAAGCATGAATAGGTATAAATACAAGGTTCTTTCACTCATTTTCATAGCTAAGAATCTAACAAGTAATCTAAGCATCCAAGCATTTGCATATTCAAGCATTTGGAGCCATCATCAAGATCCAAGCATCATATCAAGGAGATTGTTGCATCATACGTGTTTTTGAGCTAAAATTTGTGATGTAGGGTTTTGATTCAAGCAAGAAATTAAAATCAAGATCTACCAAGCATTCATTGGATTCAAGATCTACATCCAACCTATCCATTTCACATAAGTTTGTAGATTTCATACAAGGGTTTGGTGAGTTGTAACATTGCTTGTTGTTCATTCATCATTTCTCTTTATTTCATTCTATTTCAAGGTTTAATTACCAACAAGGGGTTTGACCAAGGAAAACCCCCATTTACTAAAAATCAACAAGGTTTTCCTCTCTTGTGTATTTGTGATTACAGATTTAGGTTCAAGACTTGAAGATCATTTGAAGTGAAAAGTTGCAAAGTTGTCATCTTCATGGAAACTCACCTATACGCCAGATCTGGAAGTTTCAAGACCTGAGGTCAGAGAAGAAGGAAGTGTACATTTTGGACCTCAAGATCACATTCAAAGATTTAAAAAATTCTAGATGGGACTAAGTTGCCACCTAGGGTGTCTTAGTCCTCTTGAGGGTATTTTTCTGAGATTCTTTTAGATTTGGTTTTGGCATCCCAAGATTCCATATTTACCAAGAAAAACAAAAGTGGGACTAAGTCAATAGTAAGGGTGTCTTAGTCCTCCATAACACTTTTTGATAGCTTCTTTTCATTTTTGGAATCCTCATTACATTTCCAGAACTCCCAAGTACACATGCCCTAACTTGTTGTTGCATAATTTGATCATTTGCATCATTCATTTAGCTTGCATTACTAGGTTTTGTGAGTTGAATGTTAAATTGTCTTTTCCAAGCTTTTGCTTGGTGGTGAACCCCTCAAAGCCTAAAATAACCCTTCCTAGGTCTTCCTTGTTGAGAATTGAATCACCCATGGGGTTGATATTCAATCCAATTAGGATTCATAGGACATTATTGAATGACAATAGGAGAATAATGGTGTTCTATGACCTAAACCTTATAGCATCACCATTTTCATATTGTTCAATTTCAATGTTAATTCTTATCACGATGGCATCTCACATTATGTGGTTCTTACAAGATCCTTATCTAGAAGTTATGGACACATTCACTTTCTCCATAACCATACTTTGTGGCAACATTGAGACACCTTGATTCCAATCCATTATGAGTGCTTTCTTGAGGATATTTTAATATATAATTTTTGTCACGAGATAGTATATATCTATTTCTATATGATTATTGATCATTTTTCACTTATCATCTTTGGAGTTGTATATAAGGACTAAAGGGTGAAAGAACAATAACATGTCCCACTTTTTAGCCTTATTGAGTAAAAAAAACTTAATATATTTCAATATTAACCTAGTTATACCAAACACTGTCAATATTTTAAAGATGATGTAAACTAGTGATTTGTGTCATTTTCTCTATTAATTTAATATTTTCCTTTTTTAATTTAAAAAAGTCTATCGTTTTTTATTTGCTTTAATTTTTTGTAATAACTGATAGTGGTGAAATTTTACCATAAAGTAATTAAAATCATCCTAAGATTTCTTAGTATTAGACAATTAACTCCAATATCTAGTGCATATATATTTTGTGATATTTTTTATTTATTATTTTTCAATTGATTGTAACAAAAATTTACACCTACATTTTACAATAGCACATTTATCTCTACATATCTATGAAAATTAACCTTTCTATTGAAACAAGGACATTGATGCAAAGTGTGGTACATTTAAAAAAACTAATAGGTCTAATTTTCTATTTTCCCTTATGTCTCAAATACAAGTATTTGTTCTTGCCATTAAGGTTTATTCTTCTTATAATATAAATATAAATATATTTAAAAACATCTTATATTATATTTTTTAGAAAGTTGATTTTGAGGGATATGTACACATAAAATACCATCTCTAGTTAATTTTGTTTGGTCTCAATATGTATGATGAAAAGTTGACTATTTTGATAAATAAATTTATAAAATGTAGGTAAGAGAAGAAAATATACCATAGATGCACCAAATCAGTAGGTTTGATTGAATGAGGCTTGACCAAACCTACTTTGATTTAAGCTTACTAATTGTTTTGGCACTTTTAGTAGCTAAAATTTATAATCTTATTACAATCCAATAATTGAGAAATTTGAGAATATTTATGCTCAAGCTAATTTTATTGAACAAGCTAATTTTGAGAATGTGTACACTATCAGGTTGTACATAAGGTAAACAAAAGATTGAGAATGTGCACTCAATCTAGTTTAATTCAAGAACCTTCAATTAAATATATAATCTTAGAAAAGGTGGCTAAAATTTAGGGTTCCTTAAAAAAGGGTTGTGTCATGTTTGCTACTAACAAGTTGGGTTTATTTTCTTATAACATATTAGGGTAAGTGCAAGAAGTTGGGTCCATGAAGAGAGGAATTTTTGGCAAAGAAAATGTCGAAAGGAATGGGTATCCATTTAGGAATTATGAGATCCTGAGCCTTAGATTGAGATCTCGTTCCTAAATGGGTACCCATTCTAAAAATAGAATGGGTGTCAGTTTTAAAGTGAGTACTCGTTCTAAATTAATGGAAATCCCAACACACTTTTTGTTTGGTTTTAGGCTTGATAAATTCTTGGTAACCCAACCCTTAGTCTTGGACCTTCAACTAAAAGATTGAGGTAATGTCAAGAGAAATAACTAACTTTGGCAATATAGCTGACAAGATTTTTTTAGAATTGGTTTATGAAATTAAAATCTAATATAGATCATGATGTCTAGTTTTCAATTATGTGGTTGTTTTTATGATTGCATTATGTTTTCTATTTTTAATTAATTTCTAAGAAAATTGGTCCATAAACTTGAAATGTCAAACTATTTTAATTTTTTAATAACTTTTAATCTATTAATTCTTTGTAAAAAAATTTATAGGTAAAAGAACAAAGTTGTGTCATGGTTTCAACCAACTTATCAGCACAATTGAATTTAAGTATTTCTAGCTAAAAATCAATTTTGGTCAAACATATGATCTAGTAAGATTCATTCTAGCTAAGTTAGATACTTCCACAACTTTTTCAACTAAAATTATTGGCTAAAAATATATGGAGCGCCACTTTGATTCCAATTTATCAAAAAAATAAAATTATTTTAAAAAACTTGAAGTTTCAATAACTCATACTAATGTAAATAACATTTTTTTAAAAATTTAAAAATACCTTTTTGTAGATCCATAAGTGTAGTTTTCAAAAATATATTTATTTTAATAGTTTAATTATTATTTTTATTTTTACTAAAAGTAGGTTATCAGCGCGGAATATTAACTTGATTACCATGCCAAGGAAAAATACTAAAACTTATTATAAAAAATAAAAAATATGATGCACTAGATAAAAGAATCTATTTGAAGATGGTATAATTTTTTTCATTTTAGATAAATATTTAATACGAAATTTGACGTCTGATGGAAACAACTATTTTTTTATTCATGCACATTTTAATATTTATTTAAAAATATATATTTATCAAAATTGGAGAAAATTATATTCATGCACCAAAATTTCAAGTTATAAATACACGAAAAAACTTGAAAGAAAAATAAATAAATTTACTATAAAAAGTTTGACATCTCATACAAATTCATTTTTCAGCATTTTATCAGCAACTAAATTATAGTGTTAATTTATTACAAACTAGTTTAAAATATTCTTTAATTTTTTTTAAAAATACAAACATAAAATATACTAAGAAATACATATTTTACTAGTTTACATAATTTCAAAATTAAAAACATATATGTCACTTTTTAGTGATTCGAGTTTAAAAGTTGGATCAGTGTTGGTCGTTTCCTTTATAAAGTGTGACATAGCTATGTGCTTTTACCCTTATATGACATCAATCTACAAACAATTTTTTACACAATGAAAAAAAATCAAAAATGATTATTTTAGGTCAAATTATGGTGTTTGTACATGTCCATGGTATGGTCCTAAAAAAGTGACTTTTTAAAAGTGGTTTTTATACATACCTATTAAAAATTAATTTGTATCATTTGGGTATTAGAATAAATTATATATTTGGAAACTAGACTCAAAATACTAAAGAGGTCAAGAGGTCCAGTCTCCCCCCATCCACATGGTACCTTAGGGCATCATGTGCCAACGTCACTAATCACATGAAAAAGCTTATTATGTGCACTACAGTTTATAGGGGGAGTTATTTGATTCTTGTAGTCTAAAAAATCACACTAAATTCCATATCGTAGTGTCGTAAATTGTCACCCTTAACAATTTCGCACAATGTTTTGCTCCCCCCTAAGTGCATGGACCTAATTATACACAAAATTTCCTAAATTATGCATTATGTGGCCCATTTTAATATTTATCAACAAATGCATTACACCTTAAGTCCCGCAAAATAGGATTGGGACACAGTCACCTAGGGTGACTTAGTCCCCTATTTTGCCTCCAAAATTTAATATGTTAGTGTCAGCATTTTATTATTTGAATTTCAAATGTCAGATGTCAACTATTGAGATTTGTTTTTTGGGAAATTGGAATAATTGCATATAAATACTGTAGAAAATGAAGGTAAATCATGTAGCTTAAAACTTGTAAACCTATGTGATTGTGCATTTAATTAAGTGTTTTGTGGTTCAATTCTTTGTGTATGATTAATCTTGTTTAGATCAATTTTACCAATTGTAGAAAGAGACAGAAGATTCTAGAAGAATGAGACAAGAAAATAGAAGTGGCATGGCATATACGTGGAGAAACCCTTTTAGGAAAAAACTTTTCCACCAGAATTAATAGTGCTTGTATTATTTAACCTTAGAACAAGATTACAATAATACTATATCAATCCTTGATTGATATGCTTCCATGCCTTCAATAATCCTTCTTCACAACCTGTAATATACTCTCTTTGAATCTCATTGAACTCATATAAAACTCTCATACACTTGCTGCAATTTATAGACAATTATGAGCATGTAAACTCACATAAGAGTTGCCAATACGAGAGATAGACTCTCCTCACAAATATCTACGCCCAAATTGTGCAAGTAGAGTTTCACAATGTAACTTGAAGCCAAAACCAAACTCGTCTCAATTCAGGCATCCCAAATTGAACACTTAATTGAGCTCTGGATAAGAAGATATCTTGGAAGCTTCACCTCAAAGTTGGCGCCCAAAACTGGGCCCACTTAACTAAACCTTGTAAATATATTTTTATGCAAAAGGTGTTAACTGAAAGATGCTAACTTGGGCGCCCAAGGTGGGTCCAGGTCAATCTTAGCTAACTAGAACATATCTCTCCACCAATTCATGCAAACATCATGCATGATTGATCATCCCCACTTAACTAAAAGTATCCACTTGTTATCTGACATGCAACTCAAGTTATTAGTCATGCAACTCAAGTCAACTAACATGCAACTCAAAGTAACTACATGCAACTCAAGTCAACTAGCATGCAACTCAAGTCAACTAGAAAGCAACTCAAAATAACTACATGCAACTGAAGATAATTGAACCATAACTAAATTGAATTGAATTGAACTGAACTGAACTAATACTATATTGAAAGTGCCACTCCACTCTTGTAATTATCAATCCCTATTTTGTAGGAACCTATACATGCATTATTGAAGTGTTACTAATCCTCCAAACAATTAACTGAAGCAAGGTGGGTTCCACCTTCCATGTGGGTGCCCCATGTGCTCCTATTATTTAGGAACTCATCTTGGGCATCCCCACGTGTTCCTATTATTTAGGAATAATTACAAATGTCAATTTACATGTTCATTTCATTCAAATTTAATCTCTTTCTATTCCTAGTGTTGGTGAACACTTTCCAAGGACTTAGGAGATACATGAAATATGTTTAGGATTGCAATTAAATGGCATCCTATTCCCAACATTCTCTGACTTGACATTATACATTGCAATTATTCAAAATAAGGAATAATTATTATAAATCAAGTATAGGACTCAAGGCCAATGGCCTTCCTGCACCAAGAGACAGGAGTAACCATCTCAACACATGTCTCTAACCTTAAGAGAACTCAAGCCTCGCCTATATCTCCAAGTATCCATGAGTACCTATAACGAACCAATCCATGCCAAACTCCAAATGCAACATAGCACCATCATGAAGTAATCAAGAAAATGATCAATGTACCCAATACAAAGAGAACTACTATGATCAATGTTAAAGCTCCAATCATAAATCAGGAACATGAAATATGACATCCATGATCTAATCAATATGAATATAACCCTCATATCAAAAACAAAGCATGAAACTTCAACCATAGACTAAAGAAGTCATGCATGGCAACCAAATATGTCATCATATCCAAATCACATGAATATAAACATCCTTTGTCAATGAAAACAAAAATTCCAATGAGCCCTCACTACATAAAATTAGAAACCAAGAGTCCATCCATGACACCAATGATCACTGTAGAAGATCATTCACCATCAAATGGTGAATCCAAATCACTGTGAACAACTCCCATTGAGCTGTGATGCTGAGTCACACATGGCATCATGACTACCATCCTCTCCATGAAGATCATCTAGGTCTACACACACAACTGCAATGTTAGTAACATAACGAGTAGAACCAAAATCTCCAAGCCAAGAAGATACCTACAACTTCCAAAACATCATAAACAAAAATGGATCCACATCGTTTCCAAATGCTCCCATTGAACCATGATATCGAGCAATCCCATGGCATCATTATGCACACAACCAACACCACATCACTGGCATAAGCTCACACCAAACCTGTGAATCCAAGCTCTCAATGCCAACATGATAACACAATAGTAAAAGCTCCCACTACAACCAAAAAACCTTCAAAATTTTAAGAGAAAGGTGCCTCAAACTCTACCCAACCATTAGCTCTGATACCAAATGTTGAAAATGAAGATAAATCATGTAGCTTAAAACTTGTAAACCTATGTGATTGTAGATTTAATCAAGTGTATTTTGTGGTTCAATTCTTTGTGTATGATTAATCTTGTTTAGATCAATTTTACCAATTGTAGAAAGGGACAAAAGATTGTAGAAGAATGAGATATGAAAATATAAGTGACATAGCATATACGTGGAGAAACCCTTTTGGGAGAAAACTCCACCAAAATCAATAGTTCTTGTACTATTTAACCTTAGAATAAGATTACAATAATACTATATCAATCCTTGATTGATATTCTTCTATGCCTTCAATAATCCTTCTTCACAACCTACAATAAACTCTCTTTGACTCTCATTGAACTCACATAAAACTCTCATACACTTGCTATAATTTATAGACAATTTTGAGCATGTAAACTCACATAAGAGTTATCAATACAAGAGATAAACTCTCCTCACAAATATCTACACCCAAATTGTTCAAGTAGAGTTTCACAATGTAACTTGAAGCCAAAACCAAAGTCTTCTCAATTTAGGCATCCCAAACTGAACACTTAACTGAACTATAGATAAGAATATATCTTGGAAGCTTCACCTCAAAGTTGGCACCCAAAACTGGGCCCACTTAACTAAACCTTGTAAATATTTTTTCATGCAAAAGGTGTTAGCTGAAAGATGCCAACTTGGGCGCCCTAGGTGGGTCCAAGTCAATCTTAGTTAACTGAAACATATCTCTCCACCAATTCATGCAAACATCATGCATGATTGATCATCCCCATTTAACTGAAAGTATCCACTTGTTATCTAACATGCAACTCAAGTTATTAGTCATGCAACTCAAGTCAACTAACATGCAACTCAAGTCAACTAGCATGTAGCTCAAAGTAGCTACATGTAACTCAAGTCAACTAGGATGCAACTAAAGATGACTAAACCATAATTAAACTAAACTAAACTAAACTAAACTAAAATGAACTGAACTGAACTAAACTAAACTAAAATGAACTGAACTGAATTGAACTAAACTGAACTGATACTGAACTAAATTGAACTGAACTGATACTAAACTAAAATGAACTAAACTGAAGTGAACTGAAATGAATTGATATTGAACTGATAGTGCAACTCCACTCTTGTAATTATCAATCTTTATTTTTTAGGAACCTATACATGTATTATTGAAGTGTTACTAATCCTCCAAACAAGGTACTCTTGTAATTATCAATCCCAATTTTGTAGGAACCTATACATGCATTACTGAAGTGTTACTAATCCTCCAAATAGTTAACTGAATCAAGGTGAGTTCCACCTTCCATGTGGGTGCCCCATGTGCTCCTATTATTTAGGAACTCATCTTGGACATCCCCACATGTTCCTATTATTTAGGAATAATTAGAAATATCAATTTACATGTTCATTTCATTCAAATTTAATCTCTTTTTAATCCTAGTGTTGGTGAACACTTTCCAAGGACTTAGGAGATACATGAAATATGTTTAGGATTGTAATTAAATGGCATCCTATTCCCAATAAATACATAGTTATTTCATCATTTAAAAATTAATTGGAAATTTTAGAGAAATTATTGTGAAGAGAATTATCAAGCAAGTCAAGAGCAGAATTTCAAAGATTTATTACAGATTTTCAAGATCCAACCATCATGTCAAAGTGTGTATGAGTTTATTCATGTTTATATTATTATATTGATTTTGAAGACTAACCCTTATAGGTCCCCAAGCAATTCAAGCAATCGAGATCCAAGCCTTGAGGAGATTTGTATGACTTTAGTCCTTTAAGGAAGCCATTACAGGGTGATGAATTGTAGTCCATTGTTGATTTATCATTCCTTTTTATCATTTGGCCCTATCCATCAAAAGGATAGGCCTTTTATCATTAGTATTTCCATTGTGGAAGTGGAAACACTAACATAGGTTTTGACTAAGGCAAGCCCCTAAATGGCACAACCCTTCCTCTCTCTTTGAATGTGCATGTTTCAAATCTGAAGAAGATTGGGAGAAGTTTCAAGGTTAATTTTTTATTGTTGTATTCAAACCATACACCTTGACAACAAATAGAAACACAATTATAGAAATATTTGACAATGCGACAAGTGGAAAATGAAGGCTTTGATCTGGTACTAGTGGACTGTGAAAATAGATCTAAAGTTGCTCAACTAGAACATAGTCACCCTAGGTGACTTGGTCCTCAATTTTCAACCTTAGATTCATATGCCAGGTGTACAGTGTCCTACTCAGCCTATTTCTAAAGTCTTATTTTTTTTTGAATTTTTATATCTACTATATTCAAATCATAATAGTTATTTACATCATTAACCTAGTCATTGCATTACATTTCATTCCAAAATTCATTTAAGATTTGGTCAAGGGTAGGTTGACTCAACTTTTAGGTTATAATTTAGTCTTATACCTTGTCCAAATCCATCAAACCCCCACTACCTCAAATCTTAAATGGAATGTGTAAAAGCAACCATTGAAATCCTAGGGCAAAGCCCTAAGGTTTCACTTTTTTTATGTTTCACATTTTATTGGATTTTTTTAAGATTTAATGTGTAAGTGCTTCAAATTTTCAATCTAACTATGACAAATTTTGAAAATCAAGAAGAATACTTCCACTTTTTGAGCTTTTTGTGGACCCAACTTCTTACAAATGTCCATTATCATAAAAAAATTAAATTTTAATTATAAATGTATAGAATATTTAGTTGATAATCTTTAGCGACCAAGGTTTTTACTCAATATTTAAACTAATCATTTAGAATTTACCCCAACTTTAGTTTCCATTTGATACATTCCCATTAAGTGTGATGTAAATTCATTGTGGTTGTATTGGTGTCAAGCTTTGAAATGCATATTGTTTTATATTTCACTTAAGTGCTTAAGCCAACTTAAAGAGCTATTATATTTTACATGTAGATTGATTCCAAACTATAGATCTAAAGTGTGTATTAGTCTACTAAATTTAGCATTCATCCTAATTCATTGATATGTTTAAATTACCACAAATTCATGTTGTAGGTTCATCCCAAGTTGCTTAGATAGATGAACTTTACACTTACACTTTTGAACAATTTTTTGTTGGTGCCAATGATTTTCCATATCTCTAATGTATGTCTGCGAAACATTAACTTGTAAATTCTGACTCAACTATGTATTATTACATCAATATTAATACTTTAATCTAATTTTAGAGTACTAGTAAATGTGTATTTAAACTGATTTTCCAACTACACATTAAATTAACTAAATTTTCCTTGAATGAAATTAAGATTAGGATTCAATCATTTAACATGAGACTTGAGAATAATTAGAAAAGTGAAACATTAAGAATTAGAGAAATTTATAAACTAAGAACTCAATATAATCGAGGTTTAATATTAATAAAGAAAATATGATAACTACTTTGAAGGGTGGTTTTTACATCTTTATAATATAACTTTTTTGACATTTAATACCCTTGAAAATTTTGTTGTGTAGAAATGCATGATTGCACAATTAGTGCCTAATTTTTTGATTTACAGGTGTTGATTAATGTGAAATATGGGATGATGAAATGTCACTCCACATTCCACTTAATCATTCAAATATATCCTAAGAACCCTAGTTGGATTGACCATCAACCTCACAAGGTGAGTCAATTCTCAATTAGGAGGACTTAGGAAAGGGGGAAGGGATGTGTTCTTTTAGATCTTTAAGGGGTTTGCCACCAAGCAAATTCTTGGAAAGACAAATAAGCATTTGACCTACAAAACCTAGTTATGCAAGCTAAATGAAAGATGAAAATAATGAAATTATGCAACAGCAAGATAGGATGTGTGTACCTAGGAAGTCTAGAGATGTGAGGATTCTAGAAATGTTTAAATGTTGTCAAAATATGCCTAGGAAGACTAAGACACCTTTATTGTTGTCTTAGTCTTGCTGCTATTTTTGGAGGCAGATGTAGAATCTTCGGATCTCGAAACATAATCTCAAATAATCTCTAAAAAAGACCCCTAGGAGGACTAAGATGCCCAAGGTGACGTATTAGTCCTATTTTGAATTTTTGAAAACTCTGAATGTGATCCTAAGCTCCAAGGTTTTCACTTGCTTCTTCTTAGATCTCATGTTCTAAAACTTCCAGATTTGACCTATAGGTGAGTTTCTACGAAGATGGCAACTTTGTCATGCAACTTTGCAACTTCACAATCTTGCACTTCAAATGATATTCAAGTCTTCAACCTAAACTTGTAATCACAAGAAAACAAGAGAGGGAAAACTTGTTGAACATGTTAGTGAATGGGGTTTTGCCTTGGTCAAACCCCTTGTTGGTAATTAAACCTTGAAATGAAATAGAATAAAGAAGGGAAATGATGAATGAACAACATGCAATGTAAAACCTCACCAAACCCTTGTTATAAATTCTACAACCTTGTGTGAAATGGCTAATTGGAATGTAGATCTTGAATCAATGGAATTCTTTATAGATCTTGATTGAGTTGCTTGCTTGAATCAAAACCCTATATCACACATGTTAGTACAAAAAGACACATGATGCAAGAATAGCCTTTGATATAATGCTTGAATCTTGATGATGGCTCCAAAATTATTGAAGAATTACTCTTGAATGCTCTTGAATGAATACTTGAATTCTTGGTTTCTTAGATATCTTTATAGGATTGCTATATATGAAAATGAGAGAATGAACCATGTATTTATACTTGTCTACGCTTAATATCCTAAAATTACATCACACCAAGGCAGCATAGGAAAATATTAATTAAAGGAGGTTAAATCCCTCTAGAATTTGAAATTAAATCTTGAAAAATAAGCCAAGGAGGACTAAGATGCCCTAGGTGGCGTCTTAGTCTCGAGGCTCAATTCTTGAGGTACAAACTCCAAAAAGGGATCTTTTTAGGTGTGTTCAAAATCAGGGTCACAAGACCCATGGAGGACAAAGATGCCCTAGGTGGCATTTTAGTCCCAATCCACAAATTAGGGATGCACAGATAGAAACATTAAATGCTCATTTTCCCTTTGGAGATTGTTGGGATTAACCAGAAAAATAGGTAGTTTATGAGGCTTGTGGATGCAAAATAGAGCCAATTAAGACATAAAGAAGGATAAATAAAGCAAGGCGAGCCCAAACAAGTGTGAAAATTCAAGGGTATGCATTTTCCTACACTACAGGTATGATATATTTTATGTGATTTTCCTCATATTCATTTTTTTTTTTAACCTAGTAACACCCAAATAAATTTCTTCATCATCATGTTGGCATAGGATTGATTCAACATACTTCTTGATCCACTTATTTATCTAATCCTCTCTAAATTTCCAATCAAAATATCAATGATATGATTCATTATAGAAAGAAGGTGGAGGTTATTCTACTCCAAATCCACCATCTTAACATTTATTTATGTTTAATTATAGGAAATGATAATCTATCTTGTTCCTCAAAAAATAGCTTGGCTTTTGAAAATGTATATCAATGGATTTTAAAAGTAGTTTGAAAAAAAAACAACATTTACATATTCATATATTTGATGTTCCTATAAACTAAATGGTATTGTTGACTCTCTTTTCATGTAGTTTTCTTATCTCACTCTTGAACTTCACAACTTCATGATCACCCATTTTCAATCTCATTTCATTGGATACAACTACCTCGTAACTTACATTTTATAAGAAGTTGAAATGATTATGATTTACTAACCTACCTCATTTCATAATTCCTATTCTATAATAATTGGGAATAGATATTTACACATGGATAGATAATGTTGTATTTTATAGATGTAAGTTACAAATATAAATTAATAATAATAAATTAGTCAAATCCATATGTTAGTAAACTACCCCTTTCTAGTTTTATAAAAGATGAGGAAAAATAATAATTTTGGTATGATTTATACCTATTGAGTGCACACATTTTCAAATTGTATACTCAATCAATGATAAGGTGTGATTATATTTTTTTAAGCATCTATATATTGAGATCCATTTAGGTCTTAATGTTGACTCCCTATATATCCCTATTTATTTGGTAAGATAAAAGGGAGAATATCCAATTGAGATGAGTGTCATCATCTAGAATTTATTTATAATTAATATCCTAGACAATTGGTTAGGGAGAGATCAAAATATTTTTTTCTAATATTTGAGGGTATTGTGATCCCCTTTATCCAGTCTTTCTAAAGGGAAGTAATTGAGGAGATTGTTAGCATTACACAATATACTCAAGTGATTTATTTTGATCAAGCTAGGTATTTATAAAAAGCTTCCTCGCTATGATTTTTTCTTTATATTTAGAATAATTATCCTCATTTCATCTCTCAAGAATAGTAAATAATAGGGTGTGTTACCTAGTTAGCATGGATAATAAATAATAGGAGTTGTTACCTAGTTAGCATGGAAAACCCTAGAAGGATGGATTAAAATTTACCCCACTATAGTTTTTTTTGGTTTTCATAGCCAAATAAGATATAGAATCCAACACCAATAATGAGTGACTATCCTCCAAGTAATTCATATGTCCTTCCAAATTACTTTCTTCTATCAATTTTTGGGTTTTATTTGTCAACTCAATCAAAAAAGTATTACTCCTCATCCTTTTCCCTATGTAATTCCACATAAACATTGTTAAAACACACTTGGAATCTCTTTCAATTTTTTAGGATGCATAAGTCATCTATTTTTAGAAAATATTTGTAATATAGTCAATACAGAAGTGGATTTGGTTCTCTCACTGCCTTTGAAATGAGAGAATTTGACAAAGATGTTACAAAGAAGGAAGAATCATTCAAAGTCAGTAAAAAGGTAGAAGATGAAATTGCAGATTGCAATGATGACTTGATGAGGTAGAAGAAAACTTTGTAAGGAAATTGAAGAAATACACTGACAAATACAAAGGTAAGTCACCCTTCAAGTATTTCAATTGTGGAAGGATTAGTCATCTTGCATCTAAATGTCCCTATAAAAAATCAAAAGATGGCAACAAAAGAGAGAAGTTCAAAAAGACTTTCTATTCCAAGGAGAGCATTTTTTCTTTAGAAGATGAGGATAATGATTCAAATGATGAAACCCTATTCATGTTTGTGAAAGGATAAAAGGGTGATATTGAAAAATATAAGAAGTTCAGTACTTTGCAGGTTGATGTAAAGTTAATGAAAGTCCAATGGTTGTGTGGACTTCCTTTCATGCAAAGGAAGAAGCAAATGCTTGGGTGATTGATAGTGGTTTCTCTAACCACATGACTAGTGACAAAGGAAGGTCCATCATTCTTAAGAAATGTAATGGTGGAGCTATTAAGTTTGTAGGTGATGAGTCAACACATTTTTTTGGAAATGGTGCTATAACAATTGATGGAAAGAATAGGACTGAAGATGTCATCTATGTCAAAGGACTAAAGCATAATCTTATTAGTGTCAGTCAGATGTGCAACAAAGGATACAACCTTACATTTCATTCTAGTGGTTGTGAGATCAAAAATGTAGGTCTAGAAGATTAGTTGCGGAAAGAACTAGGACAAATGGAAATGTTTATCATCTAAAGGAGGAAAATGGAAGGATCCGCTTATTGGCTCAATTTGGCGAGTCTTGGTTGTGGCACAAGAGAATGGGATACATCAACTTTAATAATATGGTAAAGATAAGTTCTACTCATGCAGTGAGAGATATGCCTAAGATAACAAAGCCTGAAAACACTTTATACAAACAGTGTCAAATGGGAAAGCAGACAAAAACAAGTTTCAAGAACAAAGACTGCTCTGCTACAATGCCATTGGAGCTAATTCACATTGACGTATGTGGACCTATAAGAATAAAGAGTGAACAAGGTGAAATTTATTTCATGTTTCTTGTTGATGACTACTCTAGAATGATTTGGCTTACACTTTTAAGAGAAAAATTGGAAGCTTTTAATAAGTTTAATATTTTCAAAGAAAATTTTAAGAACATGAATTGGATGCTAAGATTAAATGCTTAAGGTTAGATAGCAAAGGTGAATTCACTTCAAATGAATTTTATATTTTTTGTGAAGATAATGGTATTAGGAGACATATTTTTACTTCTAGAATCCCTTAGCAAAATGGGTTAGTGGGAAGGAAGAACATGATTATGCTTGAGATATGGCTAGGACAATGATGGAAGATGTAGATCTACCTGATATATATACGAAGGAAATAGTTAATACTACTATCTACTTGCTTAATAGAGTACAGTTGAGGTTCAATAGCACTAAGACCCCTTATGAGATGGTATGGAAGGCCTCCTACTATTAGATACTTTAGATTCTTTGGCAACAAATGTTACATTAGGAGAGATGAAGAAGATCTTGGAAATTTTGATTCAAGGTGTGATGTTGGGATCTTTCTTGGTTACTCAATCAGAAGAAAGGCCTATAGATGCTACAATAAAAGATTGGGAAAGATGATTGAAAGCACAAATGTTAAGGCTGATGAACATTTGTATCAAATCTCACACGAACCAGAGGTTTGCGGATCTGATATACCTCCCTGTATTAAAGAAGAAGAAGAGAAGAAACGTGAATCAGAAAAGGTTTCTAAGACTCTAGCAAAGTATGTGTAGAAGAACTTGATGGCACTCTCAAATTTTGCAAATTTGAGATGCCCATTTCAAAATTTTGTCTCTGTACTTTCAAAAGTACACCTGACAAATCTATCTGAATGACCCACTTTGGAGGGTCATAATTTGGAGATAGATTATTTTTATGCAAAACCCCTTGGTAGACATATTCAATTGACATATGTGAACGTGCATGTCAATTTTCAGCTTCCCACGATAACTTTTGTCAAGGTTTCGAAAAGTGAAGTTAGAGGGTTTTGGCACTTTTCTGCTGTTTGCAAACTTTCAGTTTTGCAAAGTTGCCTCCCATTTGAGTTTGTATTTTGCAACAAGTTGACTATCAAGTCAGAAGGAATCTTGTTCTGCATTATCCATACCAAGATGAGCTGACATGTCTAGTTTCAGAGCCTCATGACCTGATTTTCTATTTTTAACAAATCAAAACCAAATGCAATTTGTTTAGTTTTGTATCTGCATTCCTGACAACATTTCAGAAAGGTCAACTTCAACCGTCAATATCTTTTGACCAATGATGATTCAAGAGAATTCCTTTTGCACACGTGCTTAGGGTACCTAAATGATCTGTTATGTCTTGTAGTAGCTCGCCAAAAGTTGATTTGTTATATTTTCAAAATAGCAATTGGATGACCTTTAGTTGATTCTGAACAGACTGTTGTTTCGGAAAGTTTGAGTAAGAGAATTTTCCAATTAATATTTTTCACCTCATGATCGGTTTCTCTGAGCCATTTGTTGCACTGTACTCTCGGATCAAATGTTTGCATGTTTGCAAGTTTTCATTGCTCCAGGAGGTCGTTTGACCAGTTTTCCAGGCCGATTACAAAGCCAACTTGGCTAGTTTTCACCATTTTGCAAAAGTGCTCCAAAGCAAATTTTAATGGAAACCCAGTTCATGTTTTCAATTTTGAAGTATTCAAAAGACAGTGTTAGATCGTTTGAGTGTAAAACTTGTTTGAAAATGAAAAAAAAATTAGCCAGATCCACATGGGGACCCGACATGCTTTGCACATTTGTGAATTCTTAAGCATTACATTGGGGTAATTACTTCAAGTAAATTGATTTGAAGAGATCAACATATGGGGTGCACAATTATAACTTCCTTCAAAGGTTTAAGTATGGACTAAGGTCTACCTTTCATTCTAATATGAGGTTTAAAAGATGAACATAAGTGAAGTCTCACAAAACAACTTTTGAACAGGTAAACAGGTAGTCATCTGACAATCTTTTGTAAATGTTCATGATTGTTAGAATCAAACATGCTCTGATACCATATTAGAATTGGCTATGGATGCCAAGATCTATGGACCAAATAGAAAGCACAAAGAAGAGAGAAAATAATATGACAAGAATAAACTGTATTCAATGTCAATGATAATGCTTGATTTTACAATGAGAGACCCCTTGGTTATATAGCCAAGGTGAGAACATAGGAGTGCATAAGATTATGACAAGTGTCATAATCTTATGACATGAGACAACAATGAAAAGCTATCACTCCACCTAAAGTGGAAAGGTGATAATGTGATAACCACCACAAATAGTGGATCTACCACAAAAGGTGGAACCCTAATCACATGATATGTCCATGAAAGGTGGAGGTGATAGAGTGATAACATGATAAGTCCACCAAAGGTGGAAATTCTCCAACAACTCCTATGTGGTCTCTAAGTAAACTTAACTAAGGTGTAATTATGACTAAGGACAAGGTACAAAACATTTAATTACACCAACAATGATGATAGTGCATTCAAATAAACAATGATATTGAACAGGGCATAGATTTGTCTTAAAGATGCAATAATTGTAAATAGAGTTACATTGATAGTGAATGTATTCACAAATGAAGATGGTGCTTCATTTGACCAACCATGGCACAAAGTTACAAATCTATTTGACCTTACTAGATTGTTTGAACAGTTGTATGATACTAAAAGGGCAGCTCTTTTATCAAGATTATATTGTTCAAATGCCTTGATGGGGTGAATAAAGATCCACTAAATGTTTTGTAGGATGCAATCTTTGACTCCAAGAAAAGGAAGTGATTTAAAGGTTCTACAAAACAAATTTTCATATAGACAAACTGTTCAGATTTCGCCTAATATGTGAAAGCATATGTAGGTGTGCAAAGCTTCTAAATAGGTGCCTCAACATTGTAAAAAGGGAAAACTACAGTTAGTAAATGGATATGAGAAGCCCATTGAGTGTGGCAGCATGAAATACCACTGGCATATTGTCATACTACCTCATACATTTCTGATGAGAATCACCATGCCCACGTTTTATACTTTCAATGCTCAAGCCTATTGAGGACATGTCGCGACCTGCTTGGGGTTCTTCGTCATCACTCAAAATTGCAAATGAAATTCCATGACTGTATGCATAAAGTGACTGTCAAAAATACTTTTGAAACTTCTAAGCAAATGTGATTGCTAGTTGAGGCACGGCCAACATTCTAAAAGGTGGATTTGTCGATAAGACTTTAGTAACTAAAGCAAATGCATTTGGTTCGAGGTTTTTCTTCAATGTGAGGGCGCACACCAGGTCTTGCAGTTGTGGCTTAGGTACTGAGGTAGAGATGGATGAGCAAGCCTATGCTCATATGATACGTGATTATGCATTTGAAACAAAGGTTGAGTTGTTAGCCATACATGGTAATGGAGACCAATCTGCATAGAGAGAAGGCATGATGTTGATATCTGGTGAAAAGGCATCCATCAATGCACAGAGTACATGAGACCCACCAAAGCACAAATGATAGGGACCATTGAAAAGCTCAATGGTGTGTTGAGCCTTGATGAAGGGAACCATCATATAAAGTTAAATGGGGTGCCATTAACAAAAATAATGCACGCAACTTGAGAGAGGGGTCTGTCAGGGCATGGTTTTGAGTAGAGATTTCCATCAAAGTAGAGGATGGAATGCACTAAAAGGCGTGAATGGACTTTTTGAGAAGCTCTCCTAAAATCTTCCAGACAAATGTAAATAGCACATCCAATTGATAATGAGATGCGCTTGCATAAAGAATGGGACACCATTTGAAGCAAAGCATGAAGAATGGAAGATTGTGCATGGGTGAAGAGTTGTAGAGCATGCAATGAAGGCCAATGAAGGAATTAGGGAAAATAGAGGATGAAAGAGAGATCATTGACCTCGCAGGAGCAAGTGTGATTTCGCCTAAAGTGGTGCGAGGCAAGCGAGGTTGCTTGTGTGGACCCACATGAAGTTTGAAAAGCACAGTGAAAATTAAGGAGGAGGCCTGATGCTTTGTTTCGAAAGCTCTCGTTTGCTTTTAATGAGCAATGCATTTAAAAACTAGATGTTGCCCGATAAGGGGTGACATGTTATTTTTTTAAAAGCAAAGGTTTTTTTTTTTTTTTAGATGAATAATTAAATGATATAAGATGTGGGGAAATGCCTAGTGAAGGGGTGTGGACAAAATACAATAATTGTAAAAGCCAAAAGGGTAAATTGAATTATTTACCTTATATGTTCGGCAAGTAGGTAAAGTGCTCCGTAAACTTTTAAGGGGCTTTCATATTCAAAGGCATAATATTTTAACGGAAGGTAAAAAGAAAATGGGCATGGGAGATATTTTAGTGGAATATTTGAAGTGATTGCTGGGCAAATAAAAGAGCCACAGTGAAAAGTAAAATAACACAGGAAAATGTTTTGATGGGAATTTCTATAAGATATTCAAAAGCTTTTTTATTTAAAGCAATGCTAAAGATGGGTTGCAAGATAAGTGAAATTTTCACAGGAGAGATTGTATAATGTGAATAAGTATTCACTATGCAAAATATTTTATTTGCTGGGAGATAGTTGTGAGCATATTTATTAAAGTTATGAGACTTTGATATCTGGAAGTGAATTTTATATTCATTTTATATTTGAGGGCATGCGGGTATTCTATAAAGTGAATTTATTCACTTTATAAGCAAATATGTGTGTTGGGAAGCAAAGTATAATGTGCAACAAGTAAAGAGAGCTGAAACATAATTTTCACGGATGAGGTATTTTCCAGCAGCTGGGTGAAATGATGAAATTCTCCACATGGGCAGATTTTCAGTTGCAAGGCAATGATGAGCAAAGGCAGTTTTGGAGAGAATAAGTTTGTTGTTGCAAAGGAAGAGAGATGAGAGATTCCTTTCAGTTGATGATCAACGGTGAATGAAGTTTCCAGATGGCATTTCCGGATCAATTTTAGGGTTGCTCTTGGTTTCTTCTATTTTCTATATATGCTCTTCTCTCATTGTAAAGGGTTTTGAGTTTTTGGATTGGGCTGGGTAGATAGAGAATTGTAAATTGTGAGTTATTTCTTGAGTCTGTAAGCTATAATTTTATGAATTCGTGACTAAATACAGTAAGTTTATGCAAATAAAATCATGAAGGTGTCTGCATATTCATGAATATCTTCAGATTGTCTCCATATTTGTACACATTTAGTCATATAAATTCAATAATACAGAGTTTTTTTGAGTTTATCATCTCAAATTTCATGAGATTGTTTTGTCTATTCATTGTTTTGCTTCAAAGAAATGGTTAAAATACTTTCAGCAGGTGATTGTGATTTCTGATGTGCAGATGAGATTCGATAAGGAGAAGTTGATTGATAATAAGAGAGGGATTGTTGGTGCAAGACACTAACAATTGATGCAAAGCATTAACAATTTAAATCCATTGGTTGAAATTTGTTTGCTGGTGAATTCATTTTATGTGTTTGAATCCTTGGCCCAAAACTGGCACTGATCTATTATTCAGTTTTGTGCATCTCATAAACATTTTATATATGCAAAATCAGTCTTAATCTTACTGTTTGGTTTGTTGTATGTCTTGCTTTGCAATGGCTAAGAGAGGGTTGAGTTACTGAGAGTGTGGCCAAGTTTGAAGTTGTCAATGCTTCCCTTAGTGTATTTTCATTGGGAATTATCTGCTTTATAAAGCAATGTTGGTGTATGAGTGAATTAATTTTTGGGTATTGTATAGGTTTACCCACCTTGGTCCTACAGAGCCAGAAGTGTAGGAGATGTCAGTCTTTGACTGAATCTTGTCAGTTGGCCACTAGCCTTTGTGGTTCTTTAATATAGAGGTTGGCTACCTCTTAGAGAGTTTCAAAGTTTAGCTGGAAATTTGAGACACCAACAGAATGGTGACTCCGCTAGGGAAAATTATGAATCTCCAATTGCAGGAGGTTATAGAGTCATATCAAATGATTTTTCATTCTAAATTTAGTTCAAGTATAGAAGGATTTCAAACCTAGAAGAAGTTGTTGCAGTGAACCTGAAAGTTTTATAATCTGTGGTGCTCTGCTGGTGGAAGGAACTCAGAAAGAAGTTTACATGTGAAATAACTTCATACTACTTGAAGTTCAGTCCTCTGTGAAAAGAGGTGGTGACTCTATTAATAGAACCTGTTGAAAATTTGAAGAAATTTCCAGATCTACAAATATTTATAGTGAGGAAGATAATTTACAGCAGGTGAAATATTTCTAGGTATTCTTCACTCTTGGTTTTCAAGAAAATTGTATATGAAAACCATACTTGAACATCTTCGACAAAAATTTGGTTCCCTATTGAGTGATTAGCACTAAGAGAGGGAAATGACAGTAATGTTTTGTTTGCATACTTCTGAATAGTAATTTGCAGCCTATGTATTTTGTTGGAGAAGTATGTTTGTTTTAAATTTTCCCACTAAATAGATCTTATGTGTAAATCTATTTGAATTATGCATTATGGTATTCTAAGATCATTATGAAAGATAGAAATATGGCAATGAATGATCAACTATAGAGTTGATATGTAAAATTTGAAAAAGGAATATCAAGATGCCTCAATACATGCACCCTAGTATGGTTCCAGATGGAACTATGGTTTGTGATTAGTTCCAGCCATATTGTCAAAGAGGTTTTAGCATTGGAAGGTATAGAGCTATCAATTTCAGTAGCCTTAGTGGTTACCCAAATGGCATTCCAGCTAAAGTCAGAAATAAGTTACCAAGATTCATTGGTGATAGGGCTGAATCAGCAAACAAGCATTTTCAAGAGTTCATTAATGTGATGGATGATTATGAGATTGATCATGATGATGTGCTCATGAGGTTATTTGTTCAGTCCTTGAGAGGAGATGCAAGAGATTGGTTCTCTTATTTACTAGCCTCTTCCATTCATTCATGGGAAGATTTCAAGTCAGTGTTCATGGAGCAGCTTGGAGAAAGTATATACCCTATTTTGATAAGGAAAAGGTTCATGAACATGGAGAAAGGAAAAGATGATTTAGTCCCATCTTTTAATCTTAGATTTTCAAAAATCATTAGAGAGATCCCGAAGAACATAAGACCAAATGATGTTGAATGTGTGGTCATGTACTTAGGAGCATTTGACAAAAAGATAAGTTATTTGTTGAAGGATAAAGAGCCCACAACCCTGCACCAAGCATATCAGATGGCTATAGACATTGAGAATAATTTGAGATACTCAATGATGAAAGGAAATAGAGTTGTAAGTGTTGATCATCCTAACATACCTTAGGAAAATATAACTCATGGATCAAATAATAAAAGTGCTTGTCAAGAGGGTAATGATGTTGTTGCTCCAATTTCTCCATCATCACGATCTGCAGATCCTAATGAACTTCATGTTAAACATCATCAAAATGTAGTGTATCAAAATGAAGGTAGTAGCTGTCTTATTCAAGAAAGTCAGGACATGATACACAAGATGAAAAAAGTGTATCAGAAAATGAAGATACCTGTTGTATGAATGAGGACATTAATTGTAATCAACTTACAATCAGCACATGTGTAGATCCTAGCAGCAGTGATGAAGAGGAAGATACATGGTATGATGAACAAATAAATATGCATGAATTTTTTTCTTGTAATACCTTGAATGATGAAGAAATAGAAGAGATGAAAGACATCATTCTATGTCATGTTTTAGTCAATGAAGATGATACAATTGTTGATGACATTCCTTCTCAAGTTAGTGAACAAGAAATTGAAGATGGAAGTTCAAGCACTCACTTTGAAGATTTTGAACATGCTCTGTGTGGTGATAAGTCTTTTTGTGATGAGGATGATGGTGAAAACCAAACTAATTGCTCTTCTGATGATTATGAAAGCTCTTATGAGAATGACTTAAAGGTATGTTCTTGTAGACATGCAAAACTAACATCATGCATCCTGCTCTAACCATTCTACTATTAATCAATTATAACATTTTATTGATTAATTTCCTAAGGTTCATGAAATAAAACAAATTATTTAATCCTTATGTTCTTCTCATTCGATTTAATAAATCAAACCGATTTAATCAAATGTCAAATCCCTAAAATCCCCTAAGTTAATTAATCTAAATTAATTAATTTCTAATCATGATTATCATTCTCTAGCTTTTGACTCAACTAGAGTCAAATCCAAACTCTTAACTAACCCACCCACTTGCACCAATAAATCATTTATTTGATTTATTATTTCCTCTAATTACATTCAAAATGGAATCAAAATGGAATATTCTTCCAATTTGAATCTTCCCCCCAAAAGGGACTTGTCCCTTCCAACAAGGTTTTAAATGTTATTTGCACAAGTCAAACATGGCATTTATTGCACCTTTCATCCCCCCTAAACAAGTCACTTCAAAATTCAAATTTGAAATTGGCACATTGACCAAGACTTGCACATTCCTCACCCTCTCACAACTTGACAAGTGGCACCTTGTCATTGGTTTGTGAATTATCCCACATTCATCAAAATCACTCAATCTCCTACCCTTGAATCTATAAATGCAAGGCAAAACAACTCAATTTAAAAAAACCACATTTTCATGCAAGGTCATTCTCTTCACTTGAGAATCAATCTTGCTCTTCATCATCTACAATCTACAGTTTGAGCACTATCATTTTAGGCAACTTGAGATCACTTAGCATCTCATTGTTTATCATCTTCATTTAAGCTTATCAAGGATTGGGAAAGGGCTGCCTTCTACACAAAGGATAGCACCAATCCACTATGGGATAGGAATCATTCATGTTTTTGCACTGTTTTCATTTGTATTGTTTAACATGATTCTATATATTTCATAGAGATGTTTGAGTTTGCTGATTTAAATTAACCTGTGCTAACAACATGAACTAGTTTAAATCCATTTGCAGATTTTGACATCTACAAAATGGCACTCTGTCACAATGGAATTCGTTTGCTTATCTTTTTTACATTTAGGTCATTCTTTATGTGTCTGTTGCATTGGCATCCTTTTTCCCATCCTTTAGGCATCCGTCGCAATGGCATTCGTTTGCTTATCTTTGTTACATTTAGGTCAGTCTTTTAGGCGTCTGTCGCATTGGCAATCCATTTGTCCATCTATCTTTTCATTGAGTCGGGTTTGTCATCCAAACTACATCGTCTCTGAGCTTAAACGTAGGCAAGGCCATCTTTGATTGGTCCCCGTGACACAAAATCCAAAAACATTCATAAATCTCAAAAAATACCAAAAACATTGAAAAAGCTGAAAATCAAAATAGCCTCAAAAAAAAAAAAAAAAATTCAAAATATCAAAAACATCCAAATATCTGAAAAACCCAAAATGGTGCACCCATCCCATCTCGGTTACACCCGCAATAATCACCGCTCATAATAAATCATCGTCGCCTTCACCCTTTGGTGAGTCAGTCAGAAGCAAGTTTAGCAAGTTCCAAAGTGAACACCTAATCGTCAAAGTCTTAAGTCTAGATCAGTAAGCAAGCAAGTTGGTCAACTCAGAGTATCAATAGCTTATCACCCAATCAGTCTCATCAAAACCCTGATCACTACATGTCCTAGGATGAATCTTTCCCACGATGGACATAAGCATCAGGTACCCCACAGTAGTTTAGCATTGGCTAACGATATGAAGAACATTAGCTTGTTTGTTTACTTTATCTTGGTCTTTTTGACTTTTCTTATTTTGTGCTCATTCCAAGGACCTCTCGATGATGCCTAAACAGAACAGGTTTAGAGAGGAAGGAATGGGGCAGTGATCATTATCTTTTTGTCTGTTGTGCTTGTTGGATGTTCTTGTAAAATAGCTTGGCGAATACTTTCTTTGTTGGGTCCGTCCTAGCAAGGTTTCTGTATGTCAAGTGTGAACAAGAGCACTCCTATCTGATTGTCAAGTCAGAGTCCATCACACTAGGCGCAACGCCATCCTGGTTCTTTATACCTTGATGCATCACACCTATGTGTGCTATCAAACATAAGGAAAGTTATGCTCTTTATCTCTCCCATCCCTAGATAAGCAATACATCATCATCATTCATCATCATTTCTAATGAAGTTGGATTTTTGAACTTCTGCATCTTCTTGGATTCAAGGGTTGATCCCTCTCGTTCTTCTATCCTCTGTCACGCTAATAATGCATCCATCATGCATCCATCTTGCATCCTCATCCTCATTTTGCATAATCATGACATATCATCATAGGACATCATCCATCGCATTCATCTCATTTTCATAATCATTTAAGTTGTTTAAAATAATATAGATTTGTTATTTTAAGCATCTTCTAAACATCTCATTTTCATCATCATTATCATATAGATCATATAGTCTGATCGTCCATACATCCATTTTGAACCTCTTTGTCACAAGATCCACCTCGATCTTCTCGCTCGATCTCTCGAGGGGGCAATGTACTAACGTACTTCTTTTCGCTGGGGCATCCGAAAAAAACCAAAGAATTTTTTAATTTCGATGTCGGCAACATCATTCTTTGAACCAATGCAACGAGTACATTGCTTCAAAGAGGGGCAAAATGTAGACATGCAAAACTAACATCATGCATCCCGCTCTAACCATTCTACTATTAATCAATTATAACAATTTATTGATTAATTTCCTAAGGTTCATGAAATAAATCAAATTATTTAAACCTTATGTTCTTCTCATTTGATTTAATAAATCAAACCGATTTAATCAAATGTCAAATCCCTAAAATCCCCTAAGTTAATTAATCTAAATTAATTAACTTCTAATCATGATTATCATTCTCTAGCTTTTGACTCAACTAGAGTCAAATCCAAACTCTTAACTAACCCACCCACTTGCACCAATAAATCATTTATCTGATTTATTATTTCCTCTAATTACATTCAAAATGGAATCAAAATGGAATATTCTTCCAATTTGAATCTTCCCCCCAAAAGGGACTTGTCCCTTCCAACAAGGTTTTAAATGCTATTTGCACAAGTCAAACATGGCATTTATTGCACCTTTCATCCCCCCTAAACATGTCATTTCATCCAAATTTGAATTTCAAATTGGCACATTGGCCAAGACTTGCACATTCCTCACCCTCTCACAACTTGACAAGTGGCACCTTGTCATTGGTTTGTGAATTATCCCACATTCATCAAAATCACTCAATCTCCTACCCTTGAATCTATAAATGCAAGGCAAAACAACTCAATTTAAAAAAACCACATTTTCATGCAAGGTCATTCTCTTCACTTGAGAATCAATCTTGCTCTTCATCATCTACAATCTACAGTTTGAGCACTATCATTTTAGGCAACTTGAGATCACTTAGCATCTCATTGTCTATCATCTTCATTTAAGCTTATCAAGGATTGGGAAAGGGCTGCCTTCTACACAAAGGATAGCACCAATCCACTATGGGATAGGAATCATTCATGTTTTTGCACTGTTTTCATTTGTATTGTTTAACATGATTCTATATATTTCATAGAGATGTTTGAGTTTGCTGATTTTAATTAACTTGTGCTAACAACATGAACTAGTTTAAATCCATTTGCAGATTTTGACGTCTACAGTTCTTCACACAAAGGATATAGTGATATGGATACTAATGAAGTCACTTATTCACAAGTGAATGATCCATTTACACTTGAGACAAACTTGGAATGTAGTTCAAGTTTGACATCAATGGAGCCTATTGATTCTGTCAATGATGAAGAATCTGAGGATGAACATATATGTGTTCAATTTTCTAATTATGAGCATAGTATTGTTAGAAGTGATGAAGATGTTGATGAACCTGTTTATATCTTTGTTGTCCATGATTGTTTATATGAAACAAAAATAAAAATGTCAGTTGCACATGAAAAGAATGATAATGTGCACAATGATGAAGGAAGGAATTCAGTTTTGAATGATCAAGTTGTGCATAGTGACAATCACATGGATCTAGAATCAGCATTATCATCCATAGATAATGTGAAAAAATTTGGTGGACTTGCGGATTGTGCTGAAATTGCAATGTCTTTTGATCAATGTGTAGAGAAGCCATATGATCCAGATAGTAGTGGGTGTGATGTCAGTCAGTATGGGATTGAATGTGGATCTTTCTTTGATCATCTCTCTCGTCTTCATAGTTTGAAAATAGATATGTTTCCTTTCAATAAGGAATGCATCGGTGTCAAAAGAAAGGAAAGTTTCAGCTCTATTGCTAATGAACAAGTTTCAGCTGATAGTGAGTCTTTGGCACATAGATCAATGTGCCTATCAGCTGATAATGCACATGAAGTTTTCTTTGTTGATCTTGTTGATCCTAAAGATGATAGCATCCAAAATGATTTAGATAGTGAATATGTTATGAAGAGTCAATGTGAGACTCTTATTTCAAGATTAAATTCTAAGTTATCTGAATCTTTAGTTAAATCTTTCCATGTCGACTTGCATGATGGTTTGAAGAATGAAACTGACATCATGTGTGAGCCTGAGATAGAGAACACTGCTCATGCATTTGAGGTTGATGCTTTTGATGAGTATCATGAGTTGAATGAAGATGAAAGTACTTTTAGTTTTGATAAACCTGATCTTCAGAATCTTGAAACACATGATAATGTGTTTGGGTTGTGGTGTTTGGATGATGACAATCCGACCTGTGATGTTTTTCAGTTGCAGAAGATATAGATGTATGAGCATTTTTTTCTCAACACACAAGATGATTGCATGTTGCTTTTCAGCCATGATGTTTCCTTTGAACATGATCATTCTGAAGGGGTTAGTGAATGTGATAAGACCATATTTTCATGTGATCTTGATCACCAATTTCAAGTGTTGTTGCTTGATATGAAATCAAAAAATGAAATGATGGACAATGATGTGGCCTATCTGATTTGGCTGCCACTTGATGATAGAGTTGAACAAGCAACAAGTTTTCACTTGCACAAGGGCATTTTGGTATTATTGTTTGCAAAACTATTGCCACTCATATTGTTATGGTGTGGCAGAGGAAAGCATCAATTAAGGGAGATCGGTTCTTTCTACATAATTGTGTTTGACAGAGGTAAATGTTGATTCCCATTTTTTTCATTTGGTGGCCCGGGGTCACCAAATGAAGTTAAAAAAGAAAATTGAATAAAGGAGCACTTTGAGGGCAACTGACAGACTCAGCTTTTGGTCTACTCTCTAGAGATCTGGAATCTTGCTATACCCACAGGGGGCATACATCCCCAGTCAAATCCACTGATGGCACTCTCAAATTATGCAAATTTGAGATGCCCATTTGAAAATTTTGTCTTTGCACTTTCAAAAGTACACCTGACAAATCTACCTGAATGACCCACTTTGGAGGGTCAGAATTTGGAGACAAATTATTTTTATGCAAAACCCCTTGGTAGACATATTCAATTGATATATGTGAACGTGCATGTCAATTTTCAGCTTCTCATGATAAGTTTTGTCAGGGTTTCGAAAAGTGAAGCTGGAGGGTTTTGCCACTTTTCTGCTGTTTGCAAACATTCAGTTTTGCAAAGTTGCCTCCCGTTTGAGTTTGTATTTTGCAATCAGTTGACTGTCAAGTCAAAACGAATGTTGTTCTGCATTATCCATACCAAGATGAGCTCATATGTCCAGTTTAGAGCCTCATGACCTAATTTGCTATTTTTAACAAATCAAAACCAAATGCAATTTGTTTAGTTTTGTATCTGCATTCATGACAGCATTTCAGAAAGGTCAAATTCGACCGTCAATATCTTTTGACCAATGATGATTCAAGAGAATTCCTTTTGCACACGTGCTCAGGGTACCTAAATGATCTGTTGTATCTGGTTGCAGCTCGCCAAGAGTTGATTTGTTATATTTTCAAAATAGCAATTTGATGAACTTTAGTTGATTCTAAACAGACTGTTGTTTCGCAAAGTTTGAATAAGAGACTTTGCCGATTAATATTTTTCACCTCGTGGTCAGTTTCTCTGAGCCGTTTGTTGTACCATACTCTCGGATCAAATGTCTACATGTCTGCAAGTTTTCATTGCTCCAGGAGGGTTTGACGAATTTCCTAGGCTGATTCTAAAGCCAACTTGGCCAGTTCTCACCATTTTGCAAAAGTGCTTGAAAGCAAATTTTAATGGAAACCCAGTTCATTTTTTCACTTCTGAAGTATTCAAAAGTCAATGTCAAATCATTTGAGTGTAAAACTTGTTTGAAAATGAATTTGTTTTTAGTCGGATCCACATGGGGACCCGGCATGCTTTGCACATTTGTGAATTCTTGAGCATTACATTGGGGTAATTACTTCAAGTAAATTGATTTGAAGAGATCAGCATATGGGGTGCACAATTATAACTGCCTTCAAAGGTTTGAGTATAGACTAAGGTCTACCTTTCATTCTAATATGAGGTTTAAAAGATGAAAATAAGTGAAGTCTCACAAAACAACTTTTCAACAAGTAACAAGGCAGTCATCTAACAATCTTTTGTAAATGTTCATGATGATGGTGCTTTCAAATGAACGGTGATATTGAACAGGGCACAGATTTGTCTTAAAGATGCAATAATTGTAAGCAGAGTTACATTGATAGTGAATGTATTCACAAATGAAGATGGTGCTTCATTTGACCAACCATGGCACAAAGTTACAAATCTATTTGACCTTACTAGATTGTTTGAACAGTTGTATGATACTAAAAGGGCAGCTCTTTTATCAGGATTATATTGTTCAAATGCCCTAATGGGGTGAATAAAGATCCACTAAATATTTTGAAGGATGCAATCTTTGACTCCAAGCAAAGGAAGTGATTTAAAGGTTCTACAAAACAAATTTTCATATAGACAAACTGTTCAGATTTCATCTAATATGTGAAAGCATATGTAGGTGTGCAAAGCTTCTAAATAGGTGCCTCTACATTGTAAAAAGGGAAACTATAGTCAGTGAATGGATATGAGAAGCCCATTGAGTGTGACAGCATGAAATACCATTGGCATATTGTCATACTACCTCAAAAATTTCTGATGAGAATCACCATGCCCATGTTTTATACTTTCAATGCTCAAGCCTATTGAGGACATGTCATGACCTGCTTGGGGTTCTTCCTCATCACTCAAAAATGCAAATGAAATGCCATGATAGCATGCAAAAAGTGACTGTCAAAAATAATTTCGAAACTTCTAAGCAAATGTGATTGCTAGTTGAGGTGCGACCAACATTCTGAAAGGTGGATTTGTTGATGAGACGTTAGTAACTAAAGAAAATGCATTTGGTTAGAGTTTTTTCCTCAATGTGAGAGCGCACACCAGGTCTTGCAGTTGTGGCTTAGGTACTAAGGTAGAGATGGATGAGCAGGCCTATGCTCATATGATATGTGATTATGCATTTAAAGCAAAGGCTGAGTTGTTAGCCATACATGGTAATGGAGACCAATCTGCATAGAGAGAAGGCATGATGTTGATATCTAGCGAAAAGGCATCCATCAGTGCGCAGAGTACATGAGACCCACCAAAGCACAAAAGATAGGGAACATTTAAAAGCTCGATGGTGTGTTGAGCCTTGATGAAGGACACCATTATATAAAGTTAAATGGGGTACCATTAACAGAAATAATGCACGTAACCTGAGAGAGGGGTCTTGAGGGCGCGGTTTTGAGTAGGGACTTCCATCAAAGTAGAGGATGGAATGCACTAAAAGGCACGAATGGATTTGTTGAGAAGGTCTCCTGGAATCTTCCAAACAAATGTAAATAGCACAACCAGTTGATAATGAGATGTGCTTGCATAAAGAATGGGACACCATTTGAAGCAAAGCATGAAGAATGGAGGATTGTGTGTGGGTGAAGAGTTGCAGAGCATGCGATTAAGGCCGATGGAGGAATTAGGGCAAACAAAGGATGAAAGAGTGATCGTTGACCTCGTAGGAGGAATTGTGACATCGGCTAAAGTGGTGCGAGGAAGGCGAGGTTGCTTGTGTGGGCCCACATGAAGTTTGAAAAGCACGGTGAAAATTAAGGAGGAGGCCCGATGCTTTGTTTTGAAAGCTCTCATTCACTTTTAATGAGCAATGCATTTAAAAATCAAATGTTGCCCGATAAGGGTGAAATCTTTTTTTTTTAAAAGGAAAGGTTTTTTTTTTTTTTAAAGATGAATAATTAAATGATATAAGATGTGGGGAAATGCCTAGTGAAGGGGTGTGGACAAAATACAATAATTGTAAAAGCCAAAAGGGTAAATTGAATTATTTAACCTATATGATGAGCAAGTAGGTAAAGTGCTCCATAAATTTTTAAGGGGCTTTCATATTCAAAGGCATAATATTTTAACTGAAGGTAAAAAGAAAATGGGCATGGGAGATATTTTAGTGGAATATTTGAAGTGATTGTTGGGAAAATAAAGAGCCATAGTGAAAAGTAAAATAACACAAGAAAATGTTTTGATGGGAATATCTATAATATATTCAAAAGATTTATTATTTAAAGCAATGCTAAAGATGGGTTGCAAGATAAGTGAAATTTTCATGGGAGAGATTGTATAAAGTGAATAAGTATTCACTATGCAAAATATTTTATTTGTTGGGAGATAGATGTGAGCAGATTTATTAAAGTTATGAGACTTTGATATCTAAAAGTGAATTTTATATGCATTTTATATTTGAGGCCATGTGGGTATTGTATAAAGTGAATTTATTCACTTTATAAGCAAATATGTTTGTTGGGAAGCAAATTGTAATGTGTAGCAAGTAAAGAGAGTTGAAACATAATTTTCACGGATGAGGTATTTTCCAATAGCTGGGTGAAATGATGAAATTCTCCACATGGGCAGATTTTCAGTTGCAAGGCAATGATGAGCAAAGGCAGTTTTGGAGAGAATAAGTTTGTTGTTGTGAAGGAAGAGATATGAGAGATTCTTTTCAGTTGATGATCAACAGTGAATGAAGTTTCCATATGGAATTTCCAAATCAATTTTAGGGCTGCTCTTGGTTTCTTCTATTTTCTATATCTTCTCTTCTTCTCTTATTGTAAAGGGTTCTGAGTTTTTCGATTGGACTGGGTAGATAGAGAATTATAAATTTTGAGTAATTTCTTGAGTCTGTAAGCTGTAATTTTCTGAACTCGTGAGTAAATACAGCCAGTTTATGCAAATAAAATCATGAAGGTGTCTATCTTCATATTTTCTCCATATTTGTACACATTTAGTCATATAAATTCAATAATACAAAGTGTCTTTGAGTTTATCATCTCAAATTTCATGAGATTGTTTTGTCTGTTCATTGTTCTATTTCAAAGAAATGGTTAAAATTCTTTGAGCAAGTGATTGTGATTTCAGGTGTGTAGATGGGATTTGAAAAGGAGAATTTGATTGATAATAAGAGAGGGATTGTTGGTGCAAGACACCAACAGTTGATGCAAATCATTACCAATTTAAATCCACTAGTTGAAGTTTGTTTGTTGGTGAATTCAATTTATGTGTTTGACTCCTTGGCCTAGAATTGGGACTGATCTATTATTCAGTTTTGTGCATCTCAGAAACATTTTATAAATGCAAAATCATTCTTAATCTTACTGTTTGGGGTTGTTGTATGTCCTTCTTTCCAATGGCTGAGAGAGGGTTGAGTTACTGAGAGTGTAGCCAAGTTTGAAGTTGTCAATGTTTCCCTTAGTGTATTTTCATTGGGAATTATTTGCTTTATAAAGCAATGTCGATGTATGAGTGAATTAAGTTTGGGGAATTGTATAGGTTTACCCACCTTGGTCCTGTAGATCCAGAAGTGTAGGAGATGTTAGTCTTTGATTAAATCTTGTCAGATGGCCACTAGCCTTTGTGGTTCTTTAATATAGAGGTTGGCTATCTCTTAGAGAGTTTCAAAGTTTAGCTGGAAATGTAAAACACCAACAGAACCATTTATTAGATAAAATCATTGGAGATAAGAATGAAGGTTTGCTAACAAGGAGAAGGCTTGCAAAAGAAAGTGAGCAAGTTAATTTATGTTTACTATCAAAGGTAGAGCCTAAGAAATTTTTTGATGCTAGCAAAATGAAGGTTGGATAAAGACAATGAAAGAGGAAATGAATCATATAAAAAAAATTCAAACATGCGATTTGGTTCCCAAACCAGCTAATTAATAAGAGTGTTATAGGAACAAAGTAGGTGTTCTAGAACAAGTTGAATGAAGATGGTGAACTTTTAAGGAACAAAGCTAGATTAGTATGTAAGGGGTATTCACAAGTTTAAGGTATTGATTTTGAGGAGAATTTTGCTCCAGTAGCTAGAATGGAGGCAATAAGGACATTTCTTGCTTTTTCTACTCACAAAAATTTCAAAGTCTATAAAATGGATACCAAGTCAACCTTCTTGAATGGTGATCTAGAGAAATAAATCTAAATTGAGTAACTAAATGGCTTTTATCTATCAAAATATCTGGACATGGTATGTAAACTAAAGAAAGCTTTGTATGGGCTCAAGCAAGCTCCTAGAGCTTGGTATTCTTGGTTGGATAAGTATTTACTTTAGCAAGGATTTATGAAAGGTACTACAGATAGAAATATTTACCTTAAGGTAGAGGAAAGAGAGATTTTGATAGTTCTTGTATATGTTGATGAAATCATCTCTGGTGGAGATGTTAATATGTGTAAGAAGTTTGCAGAGGAGATGCAAAAAGAATTTGAGATGTTTATGATTGGTGATTTTTCTTTCTTCCTTGGGCCTCAAATTTTTCAACTTGATGATGGTATCTTTATTTCTCAAGATAAGTATGTCAAAGAGATGTTGAAGAAGTTTGGCATGAAGAATTCTAAACTAGTAAGTACTCCTACGGTTATTAGTTGTCATTTGAGAAAGACTAATGAGTCTCTTGAGGTTGATCAAACTCTTTATAGGTCGATGATTGAAGGTTTATTGTACTTGAATGCTTCTAGACTTGATATTATGCATGTAGTATGTTTGGTTTCCATATATCAAGCTAATCCTAAGAAAACTCATGAGAAGGCGATAAAAAGAATATTTAGATATTTGAAGGGAAATATGGATTATGGCTTGTGGTATAAGAAGGATGATAATTTTTATTTGAGTTCTTATGCTAATGTTGATTGGGCAGGATGTGTGGATGATTGAAGAAGCACCAGTGGAAGTGCATTTTTCTTAAGAGACAAATTGGTCTCTTGGTTCAATAAGAATCAAGACTCAATGTCCTTATCCACAATAGAAGTTGAGTATATTACTACAACATCTTGTTGCACCCAAATGCTTCAAGGATGAAGTAGACTTTGAAGGATATAAATGTGGTGTATGATGAACCCATTCCCATAGTGTGTGATAATACCAGTGCAATTAACATTTTCAAGAATATAGTGATGCACTCAAGGACCAAACACATATATATCTAGTATCACTTTCAAAGGGAGAAGAATGTAAACCAAAAAGTCATATTGGAGTATGTGCCTACTAAGAATTAGATTGCAAATATCTTTACTGAGGCGCTTCTAAAGGATACTTTTGAGTATCTCTAGAAAAAGCTTGTGGTTATTGCCCCTCCTTTTTCCAACTATATGCATAGATGGTGCATCTATCCAGGGGTGAAATTCATGTCATGTCCTTTTCTCCTAGATTGATGTGTGCTACCTCTCAAGAGGAGTAGGTAGTTGGTTGATTGATGCTCATAGGGGGCATGTATAGATGTTTGAAGAAGAAGTGTTATTGCTCAAAAGGGGAGAACATACTGATGATTTAAATAAAGATATTTTTGGCTCTTTGTCTCTGATGTCAAAGGGGGAGATTGTTGGAATTCACTATAATTAATGTCAACACTTGGAGATATTGTTGCATATGTTTGTGATATTATTGGAATTGATTGTCATTTATGTCAACACTCAGTTAGGGTTATCATTGATGTTGTGCTAATAATGGAGTTGTTGATGTTCATGGATATTCATGGTTGGATGTAGTCATGCCTTATTTGGATGATTTTTTGATGTTCATGGTTGGATGTAGTCATGTCTTGTTTAGATTAGTTTTTGATGTTCATGGTTGGATGCCATGCCTTGTTTAATGACAATTAGAGGGTAAAAGTATAAAGTTGTGTCACACTTTATAAAGAAAACAACCAACACTGATCCAACTTTTTAACTTTAACTAAAAACTGGCATATATGTTTTGAATTTTGAAATGATGTAAACTAATAAAATGTGTATTTATTAGTATATTTTATGTTTGTGTTTTTTTGAAATAATAAAAAAATTATTTGAATATAGATTTTAATAAATTTACACTATAATTTTATTGCTGAGAAAATGTTGAAAAATGAAGTTACATGAGATGTCAATCTTTACATATTAATTTTTTTTTTTTTCCTTCAAATTTTTTATTTGTATTTATAACTTGAAACTTTAGTGCATATGGATATATTTTTCCAATTTTGATAAATATGTATTTTTAAATAAATATTAAAATGTGTGTTTATTAAAACACAATAGTTTCCATCTGATGCCAACTTTCATATTAAAAATTTATCTAAACTAGAAAAAAAATATACCATCTTGATATAGATTCTTTTATCTAGTGCATCACATTTTTTTCAAAAAATTTAAATAAGTTTTAGTATTTTTCTTAACATGGTAATCAACCTAATATTTTTGTGTTGATAACCTACTTTTAGTAAAAATAAAATATAAAATATAAAATATAAATAATTGTTAATATATGTGTATATATATATATATATATATATATATTATAAAAACTACATTTATGGATATACAAAAGTGTATTTTTATATTTTTGAAAAAAATGTTATTTACATGGCTAGGAGTTGTTGAAACATCAAGCTTTTCAAATAATTTTATTTTTTGGTAAGTTGGCTTCAAAGTGATGCTTCAAGGTTGTGGACATATCTAACTTAGCTAAAATGTATCTTACTAGACCATATATTTGACCAAAATTGATTTTTGGTTAGAAATACTTAAATTAAGTTGTGTTGATAAGTTGGTCGAAAGTGTGATACAACTTTATACTTTTTACCCTAGAGTTGTATTATTTATGGTTGCTAACAATAGAGTTCATATTATGATGATATATTAAGATGAGGATGAAAAGTAATGCTAAAGTTGGAGAGATATTGTTGATGGTCTCTTGTATGTTGTATGCTCTCTCTTGTTGTTCCTAAGGGAGTGTGTGTTGCTACAAGGAAGTTCTAGTCTTTACGAGTTGGTGAAAGATTCTACTACAGAAAGTTGTGTTGAAGACTATTTGGGAGAATGCTCTATGTTCCTCCACCTTTGAAGATTCGGTCTTGTGGTTTGGAATTCAGTGTCTATGTTATGTGGATGGTGCACTCCTATCTTTTCAAGTCACTAGTGTTATTGAGAAGGTTTATGGTAATTGTAGAAGGGTAGCAATTTTGTTGGTTAGCTGGATTGATCTAGAAAATGCTCCACATTTCTCTATATTGGTGTTTCTTCTCCTATAGCTTGGTGGATGTGCTCTTTGAAGTGCTTGTGCAGTGTCTCAGTTCAGTTTTCATGTAATGAAGTGTTCTTCAAGTTGATATGTTAATGTTTTATCTTGTGGTTGTGCATTCTATGCTTCTAAGATAAAGTGTTCAATTTTTTTTAGTTTTCAGGGACTACTTGTGGTATGACAATGTTAAACAAGTGTCTATAAATGTTGTTGGATGTTCATGGAACATCTCTTTGTGATCCACACATAATTTTTTGATCTCTTTGGTGTTGCATACTGTGTTGAATTGGTTTTCTAGGTAATTTGTGGATGTTTGGATGGCATGGCTTATTATCTTGCTTGTGCTATGTGTTTGAAGGTTTGTTTACATATGAAGTTGTGTTAAGATTTATTTGGATCCTGACCTATCTTGTTGAGAACCATATTGAGTAAATTCAACTGAAGGTGTATTTTTGGGTCGAATGGTTTTGTGCTACATGTTTTCATCTACATGTTTCCATGTTGTCAACTTGAGTTGATGTGTGCCAACGTGTGAGTTTTTTGGGATCACATTAGAAGATATAATAATTTTCTTTTGTTCCTCTCTATCTCTTGGATGGGACCACATTATGTTTTTTTGGCCAACTTATTGGAATCATTGTTTGTATTCTATTTAGGTCGACCTAATTGATGTTTTGAGATCTTATGGATGATATAAATGCAAGAAAATTTTAGTTGCAAGAGTGAGTGAGAGTAGTGGTGTGTGAATATGGATTGTTGAAGTGAGTTGTGGAAAGGAAAAGAGAAATGAGCTTTAACGCCTCAGTCAGTAGTGTGTATTGTTGGAATATGTTATAATTTCATATTTTCATGTATCCTGCTATTAGACAACGAGTGTCTTCAATACGTACTTCTAATTTGTATATTTCCTTGAGTTTGTGTGCCTCAATAGTTCAAGTCCTTTATATCTTGACATAAGGTTGTACGCCTTAGCCTGCAAGTCCTTTTGAGAGTATTGTGCTTCCTTAGGCAGTGAGACTTAAAACAAATTATAATTTTGTAAGTAGTGAGCTTCCCATATTAAGGTATTTCTCTACATGGTTTTTCCCTTCTTGGGTTTTCCATGTAAATCTAGTGTTATCTTGTGCATGTGTTTTCATTCCCTTATCTTTCATTGTTGTTAATTTGATTAAGTGTTGTTGATTTTTTTGTATTGTTGAAGGGTTTAAGATCTAAAGGGTTTACATTTTGATAGATACTAATTCACCCCCATATTAGTATAAGGGTGTGTTCAACACAAAATTCCTATCACAAACAAGATATTAAATGAATGATTATGCCCATGCAACCTTGAGAAGAATGGTTGATTCACACAAGCATATGATATGCCTTCTATGCCGAATAATGAATGTAATACATGTGGATGTGAATGATTAAAAAATACAATAATGAATGCGTATAAAAGAAAAAGTGCAAACCTTGGATGAGGATTTGATTATATTGTGACAAGTGTCCTTATCTCATGCAATGAGATGACCTATAAATAGTCTAGTCTAATAAAAAAAAACACTCTTAAGTTTATCTTAACTAAATAAAGTAATAAGGGACCTAATAATTAATTAATGATTAATTAATTATTAAGTGATGTCTTAATTACTCCAACACCCCCCCACTTTAGATCAACTTAGGGAGGAACTAAACAACTAATAAAGGATGTAATGATTGATGCAGGAATGGGTCTCAGCTACAAGGCTTGATAAGGTATCCATGTATAAATAAATTTAATCTCTCATAACCAAAGAAATGGAGAAAAGCACACGGGGAAAAACCTTCTCTCCAAAAAAGAGAAAATGAAATAACTGCACTAGTGTTCAAAGGACAGAAGGAGGACTCAATGTGACCCCCCAATCATTTCTTTTATCACACAAGTACAATGAATTTCCCCCTAGTAGGAGAGATAAAAGGAGGATTTGAATCCCCCATAAAGAAAGAGCTCTTGTGCCAATGATGAACGTCTGAAGATAGAACATAGTCTATTGCCTACAAACAACATTTCTCCCCTTAGGAAGAAACAAATCCATTGGTGATTAGAGAAGCCATTTCCAAAATATGAAGAATTAAGAATCCAAATCCAAATGTTGTGTGCCTTTAAAAAGTTCTCAAGTTTCTACATGTCATAATGAGATGGTGTAAATCCAAGATCCTGTGAAGGTGGATGTAGAACAAGCTGCAAAGGTGATGAAGATGATTGGTCAACAATGATGATGTGGTTATCAACAAAGAGAAGATGAATGTCCTCAAAATAATTCTCCAAATCTACAATGTGAGACTCTATAAATAAGGATGATATGTCTTCAAGATACGAATCCCACGTAGTTATGTCTAGAAGAAGATGAATGTCGTATTGTAGTGAACCAATAGGGGCCAAGGATGTGGCGATGCCAAGTTAATTAGGAACAATAGAAGATGAAGATTGAGTCTCCATCTAAAGAGTGAGACCATGAATACAAGTATCTGAACTATCAAAACATGCAAGACCTATGATTATTAAATTAATCTTATTTTAATGTTAGAAGTGGTGAATTAATTAATTAATTAATTTTAATTGGTAAATAGTCTAATCTTAGGATTATATTATTTATTAATTAATTAAATTAATTTAATTAAGCTATTTAATTTGAAATGTTAAATATTTTGGAATTATTAAATGTTTTTAATTTTAAATACTTAGAGGATTTTATGCAAATTGGTTGTTAAAGATATTTTTTCAATTTTAACATGTGTTAGAAGAATTTATGAGTTTGTTGGAAATTTATTCACGAGGAGAAAAATGTGGCTTTAATGGAAGAAGTGAGAAGCTTCTTCACAGAGAAGCATAGAGGATGTTTTGGTGTGTTGGGAAAAGATTAAAAAAAGTAGTCTTTTGGGGATTGCATGTGTGTTGGGAAATTTTTGAAGAATTACTCTCGAGAAAAAAAACTTGGTGTTCTTGAAAAATTTAGAAAAAATTACTCTTGGGAAAAAATTATGTGTGCAGGAAATTGTATTGTTCTAAAGGAAGCTATTGTCTATCTAGGAGAAAATACTTGGATCTGTAGAGGAGGCGCTGCTTCAAATTTTACAAATTCATAGGCGTTGGACTATAGGTTCCTTCTTTAAATTTTGTTTAGTTTATATTGAAAAGCTTCTTATTTTAGATCTTTCTCTATAAAAGATTGTTTGTGCAAACTTCTAAGTTTGAGTTTTGTTTTAAAATTGTAATTGTCGTATATGAAATCCTTTGTAGAATAAAATCCTTTATAGAATGAAATTCTCCATGGGAACTATTGCGAAATTATAAATTGGGTTTATTGTGAATTTAGAACCCAAAAGAATACATCTAAGGATCTGGAAAGAAAATTTTAGTCGAGAAGAAATTTGGTCTTCTATAGGAAATTTTCCTATAGGTTTGTACTTCTCGAGGAATTTCTTGTAAAATTAGTTTCTGAGAATTATATTGATTTTTCTTCTTAATATTTGTGCCTGGGCAAAGTTTAAAGATTCCTCTATGTTTTATTGAAAATTTCACCAATAGAATTTTCTCTGTAAATTGGCTTTCTGGTTGTTTATGTAAAATATTTCCTATAGATGGCTTTTTTGAAAAGAATTTCCCCAATTAAATTATTATTTTGAAATTTCTAAAATATATGTGTGTGTGTGTGTGTGTGTGTGTGTGTGTGTGTTATATACATACACATATACATGTATACAAGTTATATATATATATATATATATATATATATATATATATATATATATATATATATATATATATATATATATATATATATATATATATATATATATATATATATTTATTTATTTATTTATGAAGTAATTGATATTGAGATCTTTGTTGAAAATATAAATTGTCATCTGTACAACATGTCTCACAATATATTTCACAGGATATTTATTTATTTGTATTTGTTTTGTTTAAAATGTTGGCTTTTATGTGGAGGGGGGAGGGTAACGCATGGCTACCTCCCCAACAGCCGCCCCTTGGGGGAGGCAAGTGAGGAGGCAGCCATCACTACCTCCCACCACATCTGCCCATGTTAAGAGCAATCGGGGTTGGCATTGCCATAGGGGGCAGCTTCCCCAAAACATATGTGTTTTGTGCTTTGCAATTTCAATTCGTCTGACCAATATTTAATAATTGGTGTTGATTCTTATCACCTGGGTTCCATTAATTCAAATATAATATATATGTTATATATACATATTTATATGTATATAATTATATTCTCAAATATAATTATATATATATATATATATATGTGTGTATATATATATATATATCTTCAGATATTTTAATATTTATTGTTGTTAGATGTATATTAAGAAATTGTAATTTAATTTAGGGATATTTAAATAGTATATTAATATGTGTATAATTATATATATATTTGTATATATTTTAAATGATTATTTTATTTTAATAGGTGTAAGTTCTTGCACAATTGATTTAATTTTAAAATAAGTATTATTTTATTTGAGGAAATTGATTTTAAAATTAGTTGAAGTTGGGAAGGGGATTTAAACAAAGTAGACAATGTGAAATGGAATATTTTAATAGAAGAAATTGAGTTTAAATTAGTTAAACTGGTAAATTGGAATATTCAATTATATTTAATTGCTTTTTTGCCTATAATTGAAATAGTACTAAAATTAGTGTATTGTGAACAATAATCTATTGTGACTCTTTGGCGTGTTTATGTTTTCTTCTGTTCACTTCAGTGGAGAAACTGGATAGTCGTGCCAGTAAGTCTTCCAATTGTAGTATTTTCATTTGGGGTTGCTATGTTTCTTGGTTTCATCCCTTTACTTAACCTTGGGTACTGTGTTTACCATTTTTAGTGAGTCACCTGGTTTCCACGGACGGGGATGTTTTGCCTTCTTTGTATGGAGTGGATTTTGTTATTTTTTTCCTCCTAAGTTTGGAGTGGATTTGTTCCACGTGTTGATAGTAGGAGAGTGATTCTTGATGGAGGCTGAAGTCTGGGAAGATCTGTTAGGGTAACCCATGCACCTTTGTGGTGACACTCCTTCTGTATCGACAGTATGTTTGGTTCACTGGTGTATCTATTTATTTAACCCCAGAAGCATTGTACCCTATGAGTTAGTGGTGTACTTGTGTTTGTTAAGTTTAGTTATGTGTTAGCCTGTGTCTAGTGGTAGATGGTCTTATCTAGGAACCTTGTTACTATCTCTTAGCATGGCCCGAGGTGGGCCTTGAGGTACCACTTGGTTGGGTGGAATGTGCACCTTACTCTGTTGGGTCCCCTTGCATCTATTTGTGATGGCGAGATCTTCCAGTTGGAGATCTCGTGGTGGTTCCAGTGGATATGTTCCTTTCTTTGATGTATTATTGTATTACTTGGCATTTGTATTTAATTTACTCCTCAGTTGTATTTGAGAAGGTCTCATGTAATCTTGTAACACTTTGTATAATCTTCTTCATTCTAGGAATGAGTATTGTAAACCTTAATTGTATATTAATGTAATCTATGTTCTTGATGTATTTTTATTTTGTGATGTAACTTTAATTCTTTGAATGTATGTATTTTAATTCTTGTTAGTAATTAATTAAATGCTTTATGTGAGTAATGTATATGTTATGGGATTTAGATGTATCCTTAGTCATGTGCCTTAGAGGTTGTTGTGGTAGTGTAGTGCACCTTTCTTGTTAATAATGCACTTTTAAAAGAAAAAAAAAATTATACGCTTTCGTAGTTGTTGCAACTTCCTCTAGGGTTACGAGGCGGGGTATTACATGAAGTCATCTCGGGCAAATAAATCCTTTCCAACATTACAACATTACAACATTGATTAGGGTCAAAAAATTATTTTATTTAAGTTGGAATGATTAGGGAGATCCATTTTTTCAAAATAGCCCTAATGTTATGAAGGAAGGCGCATGGATTAAATTATAAACTTACACTAAATAGCTAATGGTAGCACTAGATATGTGGTGTATTATTTCTAATTTGATCTTCTACCTTTCCAATACACAACCTCTATTGAGTCTTACACATTGGATTCTCTTAGTTTGTAAGGAGGTCTCTTATTTAGTTCATAGGAAAAAGTGTTAAATAATTGGCCAACCACATCTTTGGTAGGAAAACTCTCAAAGGGGATTTGATTGAAGGTGATTTAATCAAAATATTTGACCAAAATCTATCTTACCATTGGGTGCCACTTGATTCCATGAGTGTGAAGACTATGAATCAAATCTATATAGCTTTTGGATATAATTGTGTGGGATATTTTTTGAATAAAAAATATAATAAAGATTTGGATCATACTCAATAATCTATTGGGATGAAGAGATAATGTGTTAGACCACGAACATTGCTCACTAAATAGATGAAGGGGCAAGAGAGGACACCTAAGACTCTCAACATCATTTTAGAAAAGTGAGATTTTCAATCTTCTTCAAAACCTTGATCATTAGTTTTTGAAGAAGCTTATCTTTGAGACACATTTCAATCCCATAAATGGTATCAATAAGAGAATATTTTCACAATCCATATAAGTGATTGAGAGATCTTATGGATATAATTGAAAAGTTGTATGGAATATGGAAATATTATCTCTTATCTAAGACATTTTCCACATGATTTCTTAAAGTCTTTGTTCTTTTCCTAAAGTTGTCACATCAATATCATAGAGATTTGCCCAAAGATGAATAAGCCTTTACCTAATAAACTCCACTAAGATATTCCAAAAAATCACCATTTAACTAAAACATATCAAACCAACTGCTAATCTATATTATAATTTACAATTTACCATTTATATTAAACCAACTACTAATTAGTATTATTTGATTATTTCACCCCAACACCATATATTAAAGTAAATTTTCTCTTCCACAAAACCTATATTTTAAACAAAGATACTATCCACTTAAGTTTATTAATAATCATGAAGATAACCACATTTAAGTATAATCTTTAAACATAAAGATGTTTGTATATTTCCTATCCAATTACAAGAACAACTTTTTAGTATGCTTTAATAATTTACCTACTAATATAGTCATATTCAAACTTCACTCAAATTAAATCTAGACTATAACTTTATTACATTTACCATTTGAATACTTAAGCTTTTCAACTTTAAATTATTCAATGTTGATGGCTTGAAATGCGCGGGGTGTCCGCACTGAGCTCTCATAATTGCCTTGCACGTTTAGTTAAAGATTGCGTATCTTATCGAAGCATTCAGTTCCTTTTTGTACATTAAATGTTGCTTTCCATCGTCTACGGGGTTCCTATCTCTACATGGGAAAGGGGGAGATAAGCGTTGACTATAATTATTCTACTTTAGATAAGATTACTCATTACCAAGTGCTCTCTCGCTTTAACCACTCAATGGTCGGCAATGAGGGACAAAATATTAATAATCCTTTTTCATGATGAGAATCACATTATATACATTTGTTTTATACTTTGGATCCTTGAAATTGAGGACCATTCTTATATGTGGTGGTGGTTCAAAGTGTAGTAGGCAAGGAATATAGATGGTGGTATCTTTTCTTTTTTGAGTAGGTAGATTATAATATGATGAGAAAGTATATATTGTATTAGAAGTTGTCTTTCGATTAAGGTGTTATGAGGGGTACTCTCAAGTGTCAAATTCATCTAGGGGTCGAACTTTGGTCAATCATGTATTCACGGTATTTGAACCTTGATTGATGATGTCATCCTCACCAATTGAACAACAATTGTTTAGCATTTTTTAATCTTAATTAGTGTTTTAAATATAAAAAGTGTTATTTAATGTTTAGTACTTATCTTTTAAATGTTGTAATAATAGAATTTGTTCAACAATGAATTTTTTAATGCAAATGGAGTTGATGTAGTATGCATTGCATTGTCCCTAATTTTGTTCATTGAATTTTCTTTTCCACTTTATTTTTTGTACAATTGAAAATGTCATGTTTGACATATTTCTTTTCTTTATAAGTTTCTTTATATAGAGGTTTTAGGAATAAAATAAAAAGGATATGAAATTGTTGATGGGATGGTGTACATGCACTCCAAGCTCTCTAGAATGAATTTGCACCTTACATATTTGAAAAATTGAGCCACTTTAGTGAATACCTAAAGCAAATAGCTTATCTAGGCTTTGGCATGCATCACAAGCTAATTTTGAGAAAGTTAAATTATTCAATCAAATGTGTCAAGCAACCCTTAGTTAGGAAAATGCTAAAAGTAATGAGGTTATTAATAGCTTGGCAATAGTGATTTGTTAGATTAATTAATGTTGTTTGGTAAAAAAATATGTCATATAAGAATGAGGGGCATTTGAATTAGATGGACATAATTTAAAAACTTATTTAAAAATGACAAATACAAAATCTTACTATTAACTATTGTTTAATATAACAATACTCTATTGAGTAGTGAGAAACATAGATAAATTTGATTAATTCCAATGCACTTTTAGGTGGTGTTGGTTGTTGATGTCACTAATTTAAAACTATCCACTAGGCTTAAGATAAAAGGCAATCAACATGACCAATACTCCAAGACCTTTGTTTAATGAACTCAAATCACTTATCAAACATTTTGTTTAGGATGATGTACATGTAGTTTGAGCTCTATGGAATGCACTCCAAGCTCTCTACAATATGAATAAATTAGAAAATATCAAATATAAATTAGAGTTATAATTAAAAATATAGGAAATTACTTACCTATTAACAATGATTGAGTGTTTAGGTGGAACATAGCTTAGTGATTAACTTATGTTGGGGAGAAGAAAGCACATTGGTATAATATTTACCTTCCTGCTATCTATTCAAACATTTCTCCGTATGATAAGCTTCAAAGGCATCATGATATGAAATATTGAAATTGTTAAGAAAGGTCTATCAACCTTCCTTCTAGTGTTGAGTATATGAAGAATGCAATTTTCAAAATATGAAACATCAAAATTTATTTATCGGGTTACATACTTTATTTATGGGGAAAAAAAAAAATTTTGTTGGTTAATATTGCTTTAGGTATGCATGTTTCATGGATATTTTCAAGCTCTATAATTAAACAAGGGCCCTAATAGTCTCTTGGATAAGAAATTATGGTCTTTAGAAGTTTGGCCTCCTACATTGGAATTATAAAAATGTGACATAAAAAAGAGCTATAAGAGGGAGCTACACTTGTTGACCACTTTATGATGTGTGTTACAATGTGTCATAAGCCATCTTTGAATGGAGAAAATGAAGCAAAAATGAATGGCCAAGTTGGTGAGTGTATTATGATGTGTATAATAGGTGAAAGGAATATGATAAATTTAGCCAGTGACCTCATCTTGGGATTTATGTGTTGTTTTCTAACTAGGTCTTTGGATGCCACTTTTTTGGGTAGCTTTAACTCATTATTTTTTACTTATCATTTGATGGTTTCATGTACTACTTTTAATTATAGGATTCTTGAAGTGGAGGTGTTGGATAGTGAATTTATAGGTATTTTTATGTTATTATAACTACTTCAAATATTTAGTCGGTGATACTATTGTAAAGGCTTTCTTCACAAGTGTATTCACTCTATACTTAGAATACTATATAATATATTGGGCTACTTTGGATTATGAGGTTTTTCTCCCAAAATAGTTTTCCTTATGTATAGATATATTGTGGCATAATTTTTTTATGTTTCTTATTTTTGTAATTGTAAAGATCTTAAAATTTGTGTGAAAGTTTAGAGGTGTGTCATATTTGTATAAATGAAATAACCAACACTAATCTAAATTTTAACTTGAATCACTAAAAAGTGGTTGTATATATGTTGAATTTTAAAATGATGAAAATGTTATCTCTTAAACTTGCACCCAAACTGAGTTGTGAAACTCAATTAGCTAGAGAAACATGGGAGCATTCTTAGTTTGTGGGTCACCCAAAATGAGAATGAACCTCCGGATAGGTCGGCTTTCTAGCTGGTTATATCACTTAAACTATGGATTTTTTGAAAAGAAAAGGGAGAAGGATTGTTGAAAATGAATAAAACTGAAAGCATAAAATAAAGTGATACACTAAACCTAAAGGGAGATAATGAAACTCAAAGCTCTACACTTAGTTCTAATTTGGTAGAAATTTAGTTTACACAACTTGTTGCAGCAATGTTGATGCATAAATATTTTACTGAAAGGTTAAATATTTTAACTTGCAACAAGAAGAAAAACCTCACAATAAGCAAGTGGTTGTATTTAACTAACACAATCAGCAACCTGAATGAATATGCTAATTACAAAAAAGGAATAAAGCATGAGACAAAACTATAATGAAACTAAGTATGTTTACAAGATAGTTTGATCAATCACAAAGCATACACTAAACTGTAAGAACAAGATGGTGATAAAACAATTCCAGAAATGAGCAAGGTAAACTTTATTCAATATCTCCAAGAGTTACAAAAGCTACAAAATTTGTGTCAAAGGACTGTGAAAGTCACTTTGTCTCCAATCTGCATAATCATAACTCCCTCAAAAGGGAGTTACAAAAGTGATTAAGTACACGGTCCCCCAAGTGTTTCCACCAAAAAAGGTTCTAGAAACCATCTTGGGTCAGATGCAACAATAAACCCTAAAATCTAGCATGTGAATCTACTCCAAAAGGCTTCCACAATGTAGAAAAAGTCAAGGCATGACTAAGTCTACCATAAAGGCATGCAAAATAAACTCCAAGATGCTCTCCCAAGCTCATAAATGAGTCAAAACAATCTCCTTCAATCTTGGCACATGTTTGCCAACCTCCCCTATATGCTCTCAAAAGGATAACTCCTTGAACAAGTCTTCATAAAGGCCAAGAGGAGTACATACCATATTTTTGCATAAAAATAGATACATGATTTTTAATGGTTTATAAGATCACCATGAAAAGCATATACTTTACACTTTTTCTCCAATGCAAAAATAAAAGGAAATGGTCAAATTGACCATACATTTGTAAAGAAAAGATCTAAGTCACGTGACATATTCTTTATGGCATATCACAAGGGGAAACTAGCACTTTACAAGGCATGCTAAATACAAAGGTTTAAGAACAAATCTAAGGCATAAAGAACCACGGTATACATTACTTTGCAAAGTCTTTTTTTAAACAAAGTGAAAAACACCTCACTCATCGGCATCAAAGTTAGGGTAAAACCCTAAAAGTAAAACGCATGCAAAAAATGCAAAAGCATTTCATTTTTTTTTTCCATCGAGCTTTTGGAGTTTTCTTTGGCCGCCATCATAGAGTTTTAGTAGAGCTTTGAAGACATTTCATGGCGGAAATCTGAACACACAATAACCTTCACCAACAGACCTCATGCAAAAACAAAAGAACAAGCTTGAGTGAGCTTACTATAAGCATATTTTTTTCATTTCACTCTATTTTCTAAAGAAAAACTGCCTAAAGCTCGAGCCATTTTGCAAAAAATGAATACATTTTTATACTCCTGCTTCCCTCTGTCATTTTTTAAAGATTTCATTACCTTTTTTGCTTTGTTACCAAAGAAAATGAATGTTTTCTAACGTTTATGGTCGTGACCATTCTTTGTAGTTGGTTTTTCTTGTGGGTATCTTAATCTACTTCTAGATTTCATGACATTTTGTATAGAATGCATCAATTTTCTTGTAAACCTTGATTTCCTTCATTTTAATATGGCCATAGTTCGGCCTTAATGCAACACAAGCAAGTTGATGGGTATATTCATAACATCCCTGAAGTGGATTATCAAAACCTGTGGCTTCAACTCTTACCTTCATATCTCCATGGCCATAAAAATTTGCATTCCTTGTCTGGGCCTTTTTTCAAAATGCAAGTTTTCTGAAGACCTCCCATCTATATGGCCATTATGAGCCTAATAAAAGACCCTTTGTTTCCACTGAAGCCGAGGGCTTCTAAAATAAAATACGTTTTTCCTTACTACATTCTCATTATGCACCTTGCATGGTTGCTAGGTATATCTCATAACCATGAAGCCAACTGTTGCTTCTTCAATATATCACTATTATTGCCCTGGATGCCAATAGTTGTCACTGTATAATCATTGTTTATGGCATTTTCTCCTTATTATGCAAAAGAACTAAAAGGTTGTCATAAAATTAATTCATACACATATTGCCTCATACAGTGCCTATCATAATGTCTTATCACTACCACTTGCATGCTATTGTGACTATATAGTATCCTCAACCATGATCATGTCCATACTTTATAACTTAGATCTTCTCGTTCATGCATAGTGGACTACTTCCTTGCTTTGGTATTAAGACTAATTTTTCATTTATTGCTATGTAGACTACCCTTATGGAGACTCATTGTTAGTAATATTTTCTTTTAAGCTCTTTTTTGGTTGTGTCTAGGTTTTCCTAGACTCTCCCTACAACACTATTATGGAGTTTTGATATTATAGAAGACTATCTCACAACCTTCTTACACTTGCATGCATTAGCTCACATTTGGTTGTCCTGAATAATACAACCTACAGCTCCCTTAAAGGAATTTAAACATCTGTTACTAGTAAATATGTATTCCCAATAGCTATTTGTTGTGTCTAGCCTCTTATGATAGTGATTGCCCTTAATATCCTGATGCAACCTTGTTTCTTATATAGCTGCTACTTGTTTGCATTTTTTGTTACTTTGTATGACTATCACCTTTATGTGGATTATCCTATCCAAAATCTTGAGTGACTTCCAAGTTTCAACCTATCATCTACTCTTTCAATGTGTCATGCACTATCGATTGGACTGTTACACTTCCTTTTACCCTTATCATCAATGTGAGGTATATGAGGCTTCATTTAAGACTGTATTATGCCCATTGATAAGCCTTGAATGAACCTTCATGCATTGCATTTATTTATGATTATTGTCCCTAATTCATAATTGTCACTTGTATGGTGACTATCTTTGATTTGTGTTTTTCCTTATCAAAGTGAATTTCATTGGTTTGACATTATTGTTCTCTACATTATTGCTCACATATGTCGGTTGCCCTTCATAGTTATGACTGTTTTTGCTTTAAATAATAATGTTCTTATTCTCTATCATGTCCATTGCCTCTTGGATATTACTACTTCTATGCAACAATGAATAATATCACCACTCATGATGGCTGTCATGATAGATTTGGGACTACTCCCCTATCCTTTGAAAATTACTATCATCAGATTATCAATAAGACTATCTTTTGAAAAATCTTTATGATTGTTTCTATGTATAAAAAATAGTAGCACGATGGGCTCAACCCTTGTGGGAGCCAAATTTTAACCCACATGTTGATATTAAATGAATCAAGACAACATTGCTTTTTCTATACTTGCACATGAAGAAAACAAGTTAGAAAAATATGTGCATATGATTGATGTGCTTGATTTTCCTGTGTTTCTTGATCATTCTGATGATGCTAAATTTTTTAATACACTTGAGGATCACATTGCATGTTTATAGAGGTATGTGCATATGAGGAATTAAGACTTTCCATTGCTATAAATCAACCTTCTCTCATAGATGCATCCAATTAGGAGTGGCAAGGACAAGACAACTAGACGCAAGACAAGTGAAGGATGGAAGATGATGTAGGGCAACTCAACTAGAACCAGTCATTCAAGCAATGAATGGTCTTTCTTCCTTTTACATTCATTCCTTTTCATTAATATCTATAAATGTATAATGTGGTCTTTCTTCTATTTTAAAATAGTTAGTCTCGTGGCTTGTGTGAGACCTTATACATTTACATTATTAATAAAGATTACTTTGAAAAGATTTGTGCATTTTTTCCCTATGTTACTTGCATCTGTATCAATGCAATATGGTAGTAATATAATCTTCTATTTTTTTCTTTTTATACACATGAATGAATATAGTATTACTAAAATGAACCCTACTTTTTGTTTTAAAACTTCAAGAGCTCTACTTGATTGAGCTAAAAAGTGAAATTGGGGTAACATTTTTGGTGACATATGTTGGATGTTTTCCTACTAAACATGAAGACCAATTTCCTAGACTTGTCCATTGGGCATGGAGTCACTTAGTAAACTCAGAGGTAGACCCAAAACAACAGCTTTGTACTTGACTGTAACTCATTAAAACTAGATCAGAATACCAGGATATTTATTGAAAATAGGAAAACTACAGAAGGGAAACAACCTAATTGTGCTAAAGAGAACTTAGGGAAATAAAAATCTAAATCTAGAAACCTATTCTAACCTACCCTAATAGCAAGAAGTTGTTTAGAAAAAACCATTAACAAGATGGTTGAAGTAGCTACCCTTTCTTCTCAATATACAATAACTTGCATGCTTAAGGACAACTAAGAGGAGATAATAAATAGAGATACATTCAACAAGTTGATGCACCAACTCTTGAAAGAGATAAAAAAATTCACTTACCTCCCTAAATAGATCATATGTGTTGTTAATCAAAAGAGGATAAGTGAGTTGAACATACTCATCAGTTGCAAATGCATCCTTGATACCATCTTCAGTTGTACCTCCTTGTGCGAGTGCAAGATTGATCATTGGTGTTGTACTAGAATTCAAACTAACTAAATATCTAATTGGCTAGCCCTTTAAATGAACAAATCCTGGGCTCTCCTTGTTGATCTCCTATTTGTGAACCACCATCATATCACCTTGCTGGTTGGAAAGGTCTATTCCCTATGATTGATTTGGTGAAAAAATAGTAACCTCTTGGGTATGATCATGTTGCTCATGGTTAACTTCATCAGGAGGTGTTAGCTTGGCATCCAAATTAGTATAGAAAGCTTCTAAATCATTCCAAAACATGTCCTCTTCAATATCTTCTTTACTTTTTTGAACAAAAATATTGATTTCAGACTTAATACAGCTCCAATCAAGCTTTGATAAAACAAGGAAATCATCCTCTTTGTGGAGCAATAACTCTGATTCAGGAACCTATTCAACTTGATGGACAACTTCATGCACATCAATATCCAAATCGCCCTGAATAGTGTTACTTAAACTTTCCTTTTCATGAGTTAATATTTCAAACTCACCTTCATCATCATACACCAACAACTCAGCATGACCTCCAACATCTTCTTGTTGCTTTGAATATTCATCCTTGTTAATAAAACAAGGCAACTCATCAAATGAGAAGATCAAATCTTCCTTTTGGTCCCCATCCATTTTTGTTGAAGCTTGTTGCTCAAACTGATCATCCTCACCTTCTACTTGCAAAAGTTTAGATTCCTCATTATCCAACTTTGAATAAAAATGTTCAATTATGTCTGAACACATCTCCTCATAAAGTTCAACACTAGCTTTCCCATCCATAATATACTCAGGAATATCAAAGCTCATATCTCGCATAAAAATATCAAATTTAGTTTTATGCTCTTCTTCATGGTCTAAGGCTCTATTTTCTTGTTGTTGTTCTAGTTGAACTATTAAAACATTTTCATTCTTTTCAAAAAAAGCAGGGGGATCATTAGCAAAAACATTGAAGAATCCACCTTGAGAAATCCTCTCATGTTCAATCGTTTGTTGATGTCTTCGGTAACATGCTACAACTAAATGTAATGGATTTACCTTACTAATCCTCTCCATGAGGAGTAAGTCATCCTGATCAATGAGCTACTCTTCTTCGAATTTCTCTTCAAATAAAGGATCTAGAAAGGTAACAGTTAATTGGGGAACTTGAGAAAACTATTCTTCAAGAGATTTGGATTGACTTTGTTCAAATACTACATTCTCTTGCACTGAATGGGACCCTCTTTGTGCCTCCACCTCCTACTGATGTATATAAGCGTGATAGGTGAGCTCCTCCTATTACGTATCAAACTCTTGTTGCCTCTTTATATCATCGAACTACCTATGAAAAACTAGCAATATGTTTTTAATATTACTAATCCCCATATTGTCAACATTTTCAGGCTGACTATAAAAAAAACCATGATGGTTTGGTATAGAAAAGACCTCTTTTGGTTGACTCTGAGCATGCATTGGTTGATATTGAGATTGAGCAAGAGTGGGAGGGTGGGAAGCATGATGAAAATGCTTGAAATCTACTGTTACAAGGTCATTTGAAATAAAAATAGCAGGTTGTTCTATATGATACAATTGATATGAGGGTATATATGAAGTATTTTCATAGAATGGAGGTGGAAAACCATTTTAGTTCTGATAATAAGACATTGCAAAAGTAAAACATAAAACATGGCAAGCCTAGACAACAAAGCTCGCACTGGTACACAGTCAGAGTCGCCAGATATGCAAACATCAGCCACTTAAAGGCTTGAATATGTTGGTTGCATATCAGAACCAACAATACACTCATAAAACTGTTATTGTTCTGAGTCGACCAGTCCCATCGAGCGTGCCAAAAAATGGTTATCTCTTAAACTTGCACCTAAACTGAGTTGTGAAACTCGGTTAGCTAGAGAAACATGGGAGCATTCTCAGGTTGTGGGTTTCCCAAAATGAGAATGAACCTCTGGATAGGTCGGCTTCCTAGCTGGTTATATCACTTAAACTGTGGATTTTTTGAAAAGAAAAGGGGAAAGGATTGTTGAAAATGAATAAAATTGAAAGCATAGAATAAAGTGATACACCAAACCTAAAGGGAGATAATGAAACTCAAAGCTCTACACTTAGTTCTAATCTGGCAGAAATTCAGTTTACACAACTTGTTACAGCAATGTTCATGCATAAATATTTTACTTAAAGGTTAAATAATTTAACTTGCAACAGGAAGAAAACCCTCACAATAAGCAAGTGGTTGTATTTAACTAACACAATCAGCAACCTGAATGAACATGCTAATTACAAAAAAGGAATAAGGCATGAGACAAAACTATAATGAAACTAAGTATGTTTACAAGATATTTTGATCAATCACAAAGCATACACTAAACTGTAAGAACAAGATGGCGATAAAATAATTCCCGAAATGAGCAAGGTAAACTTTATTCAATATCTCCAATAGTTACAAAAGATGCAAAATTTGTGTCAAAGGACTATGAAAGTTACTGTGTCTCCAATCTGCATAATTAGAACTCCCTCAAAATTGAGTTACAAAAGTGATTAAGTACACGGTCCCCCAAGTGTTTCCACCAAAAAAGGTTCTAGAAACCATTTTGGGTCGAATGCAACAATAAACCCTAAAATCTAGCATGTGAATCTACTCCAAAAGGCTTCCACAATGTAGAAAAAGTCAAGGCATGACTATTTCTACCATAAAGGCATACAAAATAAACTCCAAGATGCTCTCCCAAGCTCTTAAATGAGTCAAAACAACCTCCTTCAATCTTGGCACATGTTTTCCAACCTCCCCTATATGCTCTCAAAAAGATAACTCCTTGAACAAGTCTTCATAAAGGCCAAGAGGAGTACGTACCATATTTTTGCATAAAAATAGATACATGATTTTTAATGGTTTATAAGATCACTATGAAAAACATATAATTTACACTTTTTCTCCAATGCAAAAATAAAAGGAAATGGTCAAATTGACCATACATTTGTAAAGAAAAGATCTAAGTCATGAGACCTAATCTTTAGGGCATATCACAAGGGGAAACTAGCACTTTACAAGGCATGCTAAATACAAAGGTTTAAAAAAAATCTAAGGCATAAAGAACCACGGAATACATTACTTTGCAAAGTTTTTTTAAAACAAAGTGAAAAAACACCTCACTCATCGGTATCAAAGTTAGGTTAAAACCTTGAAAGTAAAATGCATGCAAAAGCATTTCATTTTGGTTTTTGTCGAGCTTCTGGAGTTTTCTCTGGCCACCATCATAGGGTTTCAATAGAGCTTTGAAGATATTTCATGGCGGAAATCTGAACACACAACGGCCTTCACCAACAGACCTCGTGCAGAAACAAAAGAACAAGCTCGGGTGAGCTTACTGTAAGCATAATTTTTTCATTTCACTCTATTTTCTGAAGAGAAATTGCTCAAAGCTTGAGCCATTTTGCAAAAAATGAATACATTTTTATACTCCTACTTCCCTCTGTCATTTTTTGAAGATTTCATTACCTTTTTCGCTTTGTAGGTAAAGAAAATGAACGTTTTCTAACTTTTATGGCCACAACCATTCTTTATAGCTAGTTTTTCTTGTGGGTATCTTCAACTGCTTCTAGATTTCATGAAATTTTGTATAGAATGCATCAATTTTCTTGTAAACCTTGATTTACTTCATTTTAATATGGCCATAGTTCGGCCTTAATGCAACACAAGCAATTTTATGGGTCTATTCATAACATCCCTAAAGTGGATTATCAAAACCTACGGCTCAACTCTTACCTTCATATCTCAATGGCCATAGAACTTTGTATTCCTCATCTAGGCCTCAATTCAAAATGCAGATTTTCTGAAGACCTCCCATCTATATGGCCATTCTGAGCCTAATAAAAGACCCTTTGTTTCCGCTCAAGTCGAGGGCTTCTAAAAGAAAATACGTTTTTCCTTATTGCATTCTCATTATGCACCTCGCATGGTTGCTGGGTATATCTCATAACCATGAAGCCAACTATTGCTTCTTCAATATATCGTTGTTATTGCCTTGGATGTCAGTAGTTGTCACTGTATAATCATTGTTTATGGAATTTTCTCCTTATTATGCAAAATAACTATAAAGTTATCATAAAATTACTTCATACACATATTGCCTCATACAGTGCCTATCATAATGTCTTATCACTACCACTTGCATTCTACTATGACTATATAGTATCCCCAACTGTGATCATGTTCATACTTTATAACTCATATCTTCTCATTCATGCATAGTGGACTGCTTCCTTGCTTCGGTATTAAGACTGCTTTTGCATTTATTGCTATGTAGACTACCCTTATGGAGACTCATTGTTAGTACTCTTTTATTTTGAGCTCTTTTTTGGTTGTGTTTAGGTTTTCCTAGACTCTCCCTACAACACTGTTATGGAGTTCTAATATTATAGAAGACTATATCACAACCTTCTTACACTTGCATGCATTAGCTCACATTTGATTGTCCTGAATAATACAACCTATAGCTCCCTTAAAGGCATTTAAACATCTGTTACTAGTAAATATGTATTCATATTAGCTATTTTTTGTGTCTAGCCTCTTATGATAGTGATTGCCCTTAATACCCAAGAATGCTCCCATGTTTCTCTAGATAATTGAATTTCACAGCTCAGTTTGGGTGCAAGTTTAAGAGATAATAGTAAACTAATAAAATGTAGATTTTTTAGTATATTTTATGTTTGTAGTTTTGTAAAAATTAAAAAATTATTTGAATAGAATCTTTAATTATGAAATTGACAATATAATATAGTTGTTGATAAAATGTTGAAAAATAAGGTTAAGTGGGACATGACTCTTTATATATTAAATTTAATTTCTTTTATTCATCTTTTGGTATTTATAATTTTAAATTTTAGTACATAGATTACATTTTTCTCTATTTGGATAAATATATATTTTAAATATATCTTAAAATTTGTATGAACTAAAAAAAACAAGTGTTTCTACAAGATGTAGCTTTTTTCTTAACTATTTATCCAAAATAGATAAAAACTATATCTTCACATAGAATCTCTACTCTACTACTTCATGTTTTATTTATTTTTAATAAACTTTAGTATTTTTCCTAACAAGATAATTCACCTACATTTAGGTGTTTGTGACCTACTTTTAGTAAAAGTAAAAAATATAATATAAATAATTATTAAATATCAAGAACTATTTTTTTGAAAACTACATATTTTTAATTAGTAGTTGTGAGAGTATCAATTTTTTTGAATAAGCTTATTTTTTGATAAATTGGCCCCAAACTGATGTTATGTATGCATTTAATGGACACTTCCAAGTAAAAAAGTTGTTGCCTAAATCTAATTTACCTAGAATGAACCAATCAAACCATATGTTTGAACAAAACTTATATTCAAGTTGAAAAACTTAAATTCATTTGTGTTGATAAGTTGGATTCAAGTGTGACGAACAATGAACTTTCACCCATTTACATAATACTCTCCTCTAAGATTATTTTATGAAGAATTTATACATACCCTATTTCCTTTCATTTAGTATTAGATTTTGATCAACTTAGTTTCATAGAGGGTTTTGGTGGTATGCTTTCAAATTTTATGGCTCTTTGTCCCTATGTATGCTCAAAAGTTGTAAAAAATGTTATTATTCTTGCTAGGGTTTTGAAAAATTGATTTTCCTATATATTACGGTCTAAAAAACCTTAAATACCCTAGCTCTGCCTTGCACTATTTCTACTCATTTGTTTACTTTCTCACTTGGTTCCTAGTTCCTTAACTTTTCTTTTGAAATCCTTTGATATCATGTGGTAACAAACCCATTTACCTTTTCCTAGCATTCACTTAATCAAATTACCACATGTGCATATTAAAATACTTAAGTGAACCCACTCTTATACCCTTTAGTGGACCAACTGCTTGTCATGTGTCTTATTTATATTTGTTCCATGAGTCCATGAACAATATTTTATTTAGGAAAATAAAGGCCATGGAACAGTAGAAAGAGAACACTTGTCTACATTTTTATTAGTTTTTGTTAGTCTATGGAAGGTAGATTGCTAAAGACAAAAGAGGTTGTGGAATTGGAGAAAGAATGACACTTGGCACCTTCTTTACATAGTTTCATGATTTTGTGGGATGCTTAAAATGGGCTTAAATCTTCGGCTTGGAACCACAAAAAGGTCGACACCTAGTAGTATTTGGTGCAATTTTTTGAGTTTTCCAGCTCTTCAAAAAGGGATAAGTTCTTCAGTGCAGAAATGCAAAAAAAGACACATGGATCTTTCTCAATGATTTTACAAGGTGTAGAATGGTGACACATGTCATGGTTTCAAGTGGTTTCATGAGTCCACAAGCTCCTCAAGCTAGGTCCCATTTCAAGCTATGGAACTATGGAAGGCTACCACATGGACTCCTAGATGACATCATATACCTTTTTGAATATATTTTCAGTGGATCCACTTGGATGATGTGTAAAGTGATCCGACATGGATTGCCTTTATTGGTTGAGATTTTTCAAAGCATGTCAAATATTTTCAAATCTAAAACCAATCTCAATCACAAGACCTTGTCCTATAATCATAGATCAACAACTCACATTCAAAATTGAAGAATGGGTAGTTGAATGTGCTTGGCTCACACGAATGAGAATTAATGGCAAAAGTGACTAAATTCTACTCAATATTTGCAAAGATTTGTTTTATATCTATTGTAATTTGATCAAAAAATGAAATCATTTTGCATTCATTGAATCTAGAGAAAAAATTTAGCATTCAAAGACTTCTATGGAAAGCTAGAGATTCAAGAGAAAAAATAAGTTGCATTCTTGGGTCCTCTATTTGTGAAATTCATAAAGCCTCTAGTTCTAGGGTTTGAAATTAAACTTGCAAATATAGTAAATTATCTGAAAAGCATAAAAAACCTAGAATCCTATATAGAAACCCTAGGTCAAGAATTAATTTGTAGCTATGATTCAATCAAAGGTCTAATCATCTTCATCTAAAATACCTTTTGACAAAGATTGAATTATACAAATCCCTGGTTCTACTAGGAAAGTTATTTGTGCCCATGGGCCTAGTGCAATAAGTGGCCTATTAGATAATGGTAGAGAGTGTAGGGATGTATAGCTCCCTATAACTAGGTGGAGTCTTTATACCCATTGGAACAAAAAAGGAGCTTATAGGGTTCCAATATCCAATGTATGGGTGTATGACCTAGGGAAATCAATTATCCCTAACATCTTCATAAATGTGGAATTCATTAGACACATAGCCAAAAACTATGATGAAAATGTCAGAGTTATTGATGCAGGAGAATCCTTGGTTCTTGGCAATATTGCATCAACCAAAAATATTTTCTTTCAGTTTGTATTCTTGTTATGTTCTTGTTCTTGCTCAAGTTGGGAGATATGGTATTTCTTCATAGCGTCGGCGAAAAGTATTTCAATGATTCCATGAGGTGAAGGCTCCTCATGATAGAGGTTGCTCACGAGATCTTGCATACCTAAGGTTTCATCATACACATGTTGAATTGCCTTATTCCAATTTTTCAACTTATTTGGATCTTTCTCCGGCAAGTTATCACTCCTAGAATATGTGACAATATTTTGAATTGGCCTCAGAATAATTTCAAGACCTAATGGCTAGTTGGATTGCTTGCGGATTCTCACGGTGTGTCTAGATTTGTTCTATGGAGTATTCCCAATCTTACACTTAGTTCCACACTTCATCATGCGCATCTACCGTGGAAGAATTTCAGATTAGAGGCTGACCTATTCTTGCACACGTCACATTTTTCTTCATCGAAGATTGTAATGATCTTTGGCCAACACGGATATTTCTAGACTTGCGGATATGATATAAAGCTTGTAATGAATCATTAGATTGAGAAAACATGAAGGAAGTAGAATAAGATGTATATAGAGTTCGATCTATAGGATTTTCACTCACATGTAGGAGTGTTGTATTTTGAGCATGTTGTAATTAGGCCTGTGAGCCGAATCTGTATGTCTAGATGTGGCCGACTATCTTTAATTGAATTTCATGATAATAAGAATTTTTTTATCTACATTTGCCTCCAAATTTTGTGTTGCTTCTATTGTGTTACTCTAGTTGCATAGCCTGGATAGTTCTCTTTGAGGACCCTCCTACCGTGACTGCACAAAAATTGGTATCAAAGTGAGATTCATTCCTTGCAAGATCATCAGAGCTTGCGCAGTCTTGTTGAAGATTTTTTGTGGGGTGGCGGACTAAGGATCCAATCTACAGTTGTAGAAGACTTGTGTAAGGATGGCGGGAAGAAGGAATGGTAGAGTAAATGGGGCACGTGGAAATGTAAACCTTGTTGTAATGGAGATGTTGATAGGAATTATTGCTAGATTGGAAGTAGTTGAAATAGACCAGAGGAGAGGTCGACCAGTTGATGATGTGAGTGATAAAGAAGTAGGAGAACAAGAAGAAGTTGTAGGAGAAGAGAAACCCAACCTTGATCAAGGAGAAGAGAGGTTCATAAGATCCCTAACCAGAGTGAACACTAAGCCAAATTTCAATCCACCAGATTATAATGGTAAGTTGGATTCAGATGAATTGTTGCATTGGATAATAGAGATGGAAAATTACTTTGATTTTGAAGGTACCTAAGAAGGTGAAATTCACTTGTACAAAGTTGAGAGGACATGCATCCCTTTGGTGGGAACATTTGCAGACAAATAGACAAAGAAAAGGAAAGGAGAAGATAAGATCATGGGATCGAATGGTGAATAAGCTGAAGACAAAGTTCATGCATGTTGACTATCAAATCAATTTGTTTCAAAAGTTGTAGAATTTGAAACAGAAGGAATCAAGTGTGACAGAGTATACCAAGGAGTTCTATAAGTTAAACATCATATTTGGACATTCAGAGGATGAGATTGAGCAAGTAGCTAGATATGTAAATGGTTTGAGGTCATCTATTCAAGATTAAATTAGTTTGATTAAGTTGTTAAGTGTGGAAGAAGCATATCAATGTGCCCTAAAAGAAAAAGAGAAGGTAAACAAAAGACATGAATGGAGACAGAGAGGAAGAGGTGGGAGATTTTAGAGAGGAAGAATTTTTACTGGAGGAAGAAGAGGATATTTTCCAAATTAGAACAAAGATAAGGAGGTCAATAAGAATGTGAATTTATACTAAAGATATGATGAAAACTCTTACAAAAGAGGAGGATATGGTAGTTATAGAAATGAAGGATATAGAAAAGATGGCAGAGGACAAGAGAAAAGAGTATTTAGGGGAACTTGTTTCAAATTTGGTGGAGAAGGGCATAAAGCCTTTGAATGCAAATAGGGAGATACAAACAGAAAGCCTGGGAATAATAGAAGGATAGCCTTTATTGAGGAGGATCATGTTGGATCACCTAATCACCTGGAAGAGGGAGAAGTATTGGTAAATAGGAGAGTATTGTGTCAAAGTGAATTAGAGAAAGAACCATTGCAGAGGATGAATTTGTTTCGGACCAGATGCAAGGTAGTTGACAAGTGTTGTAAATTAATCATTGGTAGAGGAAGCTTAGAGAACCTAGTTTTTGAAGAAATGGTGACCAAATTGAAGTTAAAAAGATTGAAACACCCAAAGCCCTATCAAATAGCTTGGATTCAAGATGAACATAAGATACTAGTAAGTGAACAACGCTTGGTAAAATTGAAGATAGGAAATTATCATGATGAATTTTTGTGTGATATTATGCCTATGGACGTATGCCATATTTTGTTGGGAAGACCTTGGCAGTATGATAGATAGGATATTCATGATGGAAAGAAGAACATCTACACTATTGTTGCTAATGGGATGAAACAAATTTTGTTACCCTTGGAAGATGTTTCTAAAGTTGGATTTTGCATGAATGCTAGAATTTGTTTGGTTGATGGAAGGATATTTCTAGATGGACTGAGACATGAGAACATTTGTTATGCCTTGGTACCTAAGAAGGTTGAAGACTTAAAGCATGTAGAAGAACAGCTTGAGGAGATAAAGGAATTTCTGATAGAATATGAAGCTATCATTTCAGACAATGTACTTGATGGATTTCCACCTGTAAGGAGTATCAATCATTACATGGATCTGATTCCTAGAGCTAGTTTTCCTAACAAAGCAGCACACCAGATGACACCGACAGAGAATGAAGAATTGAATAGACAAGTGCAAGAATCATTAAGAAAAGGTTTGATCAGAGAAAGCTTAAGCCCTTATGCAGTACATGCAGTGCTAGCACCTAAGAAGGATGGAGAATGGAGGATGTGTACAAACTCTAGAGCCATAAACAAGATCACAGTGAAGAATAGATTTCCTTTGTCCCGGATGGATGATATTATGGATTGTTTGAGTGGAGCTAAATACTTTACGAAGATAGATTTGAAGATTGGATATCATCAAATCAGAATCAGAGAAGGAGACGAGTGGAAAACAACATTGAAGACAAATGAAGGATTGTATGAGTGGTTGGTGATGCCTTTTGGGTTGAAAAATGCACCAAGTACTTTCATGGGGTTGATGAATGAAGTATTGAGGAAATTCTTGGGTAAGTTTGTGATTGTTTACTTGGATGACATCTTGATTTTTAGTAAGACTAGAGAATAAAAATTGTTGCATATAAGACAAGTTTTGCAAAGGTTGAGAGAAGAGAAGTTGTTGATAAACATTAAGAAATGTAGTTTTATGAAAGAAGAGTTGGTATATCTGGGATTTGTGATATCTATGGATGGATTGAAGATGGATCCTAAGAAGGTAAGAGCTATTATTAAGTGACCTACACCTGAAATTATTGGAGAGGTAATATCATTTCATGGATTGGATATTTTCTACTAAAAGTTCATTAGGAATTTCAGTTCTATTTGCAGCCTTATGACAGAAACAATGAGAGGAGATAGGAAGGATTTTAGATGGACATCTGGAGCAGACAAAAGCTTTGCGTTATTGAAAAATAAGGTGAATGAGCAGCCTATGTTGGCCTTACTAGACTTTGGTAAGGTATTTCAGGTAGACTATGATGCAAGTGGAAATGCAATTGGAGCAGTGTTAAGTCAAGAAAGAAGACTAGCAGCTTATTTCAGTGAGAAGTTGAATGATGCAAGGAAAAGGTATTCAGTGTATGATCGGGAGTTCTATGTCATAGTTCAAGCTTTGAATAAGTGGATACATTACTTGTTGACTAAGGAGTTTGTGTTATACATAGATCATCAGGCTTTGCAATATTTGAATAGTCAAGGTAAGCTAAATCAAAAACACATGAGATGGGTAGAATCAGGAAAAGTTATACTTTTGTTTTGAAGCATAGGAATGGGAAGTCAAATAGATTTGTTGATGCCTTAAGTAGGAGAAGGAATTTATTGGCACAGATGAAAGTGGAAGTATTAGGATTTGATGAATTAAAGAACTTGTATGAGGAAGACCTGGATTTTGCAGAACCTTGGAAAGCATGTAAAGAACCGGTTTTGGAAGACATAAGTCAATGGTTGCATTATTTCATTTAGGAGCATATGTTGTTCAGAGGAAATCAGTTGTGTATACCCCAAATTTTAACGAGGGATAACTTGGTGAAATAGAAACATAGTGGAGGACTGGCAGGACATTTTGGAATTGACAAAATAGTAGCATTGGTAAGTGAGAACTACTTTTGGCTACAAATTCATAAGGATGTTAGGAAATTTGTGCAGAGTTGCAGAATTTTCCAAGTTGCAAAAGGGAGCAATCAGAATGTTGGATTATATAAACCTTTGATAGTACCGAAAATACCTTGGGAAGATATCAGCATGGATTTCATACTTGGTTTGCCTAAAACACAGAGAGGTAATTATTTTGTATTTGTGGTGGTAGACAGATTTTCTAAAATGGCACATTTCATACCTTGTAAGAAGACAACAGATGTAGTACATGTAGATGACTTGTTTTTCAGAGAAGTAGTTAGATTGCATGGATTACCTAGGAGTATTGTTTCAGACAGAGACACAAAATTTGTTGGTTACTTCTGGAGAACACTTTGGAGGAAGTTGAAGATAGATTTGAAGTTCAGTTCTACTTTTCACCCATAGACTGATGGATAGATAGAAGTAGTGAACAGGAGTTTGGGAGATTTACTAAGATGTTTGGTTGGAGAGAATACCGGAAGTTGGGATTTAGCCCTTGCACAAGCAGAGTTTGCCTACAATAATTCAATGAACATAAGTACAGGAAAGATACCTTTTGAGATTGTTACTGGAATTCATCCTAGAGGTATATCAGAGTTGTGAGACACCAATAAGGAAGATAAAATGAGTGCAAAAGTAGAGGAATTTGCATAACATATGAAGACAATGCATACTCAAGTGAAGCAACATTTAGAAAACATGAATCAGAACTATAAGGAGAAAGTAGATGAAAAGAGGAGACATAAGGAGTTCAAAGTTGGAGATGAAGTAATGGTATATTTGAGGAAGGAAAGATTCCTAGTTGGCACCAATAGTAAATCAAAGATGAGGAAGCTTGGACCCTATAGGATTTTGAAAAAGTTTGATTCAGGAAATGCATATGAAGTGGAGTTACCAGAGGACATGGCTATATCAGCTATATTCAACATTGCAGATCTATATCAGTACCATGATGCAGAATTTAGTGAAGATAGTAAAGAAAAATTGGAAGAACAACTTCCTAAACAACAATCAGATGAGATAGGAGAGGTTTTGGACATCACAGATGGGAGAAAGACTCGTTGAAGACAGTATAAAGAATATTTGGTAAAGTGTAAAGATAGACCAGTGGAAGATTCTTCTTGGATTTCTTAGGCTGAGGTAGACGGTATTGGTTTTCCTTTGGTCCCAGCAAAGTGAGAGCCTCACTTTTCATTAACCCTAGATGTCTAATGCAGGAGCATCCTTGGTTCTTGTAAATCTTGCATCAATCAAAAATATTTTTTTTCAATTTGTATTCTTGTTATGTTCTTGTTCTTGCTCAAGTTGGGAGATCTAGTATTTCTTCATAGTTGCTCGCCAGATCTTGCATACCTAAGGTTTCATCGTACACATATTGAATTTCCTTATTCCAAGTTTTCAACTCATTTGGATCTTTTTCCGGCAAGTTATCACTCCTGAAATATGTGATGGTATTTGGAACTAGCCCCAGAATAATTTCAAGACCTAACGGCTAGTTGGATTGCTCGCAGATATTTCCTATGGTTTGTGGATCCTCACAATGTGTTTTGATTTATTCTATGGAGTGTTCCCGATCTTACACTTAGGTCCACACTTCATCATGTGCATCTACCGTGGAAGAGTTTTAGATTAGACGCCGACTTGTTCTTACACACGTTACATTTTTCTTCATCGAAGATTGTAATGATCTTTGGCTGATGCAAATGCTTCTAGACTCGTGGATATGATATAAAGCTTGTAATGAATCATTATATTGAGCGAACATGAAGGAAGTAGAATAATATTTATATAGAGTTTGATCTATAGGATTTTGCTCGCATGTAGGAGCATCAAGTATTTTGAGCATGTTGTAATCAGGCCTGTCAGCTGAATTTGTATGCCCGGATGTGGCTGACTATCTGTAATTGAATTTCATGATAATAAGAATGTTCTTATCTGCATTTGCCTCCAAATTTTGTGTTGCTTCTATTTTGTTACTCTAACTACATGGCCCGGATAATTCTCTTTGAGGACCCTCCTACTGTGACTACACCAATTATCAGGGGTACAAATGGGGAAGTATTAGTGATAGTCGACAAAGGCTATATCTCTGAGTTTTTTGGTTTGAAATTAGCTACCAACAAAGTCATTGATTTTTATTTCTTCAAACAAAAATACCAACAAGACAAGAACAATTATATGGTATTATGGTTACCAAGGCATTGTTGGTTGTTTTTAATTCCCAACTAGATCTCATAAATAACCTATGGATTTGATATTTCCAATGGTTAGTTATTTGGACAGATTGGCCAACAAACAGGTGAAAGTTAGAATAACTTTCCCTCTACACTTTGGGCTTTGCAAAACCTAGGAGGGTGGTCCCTAAAAATGTATTTAAGATCTCTTGTATCAAATTACCATATACATTGCAAACAACAAATGTGTTCTCACTTATTTATCTTGATAAATATAGAAATTGAAAGATCTAGAAAAATCCTTTAAGCTTTCAATAGTTTAAAGCAAGAGAACATGAAATTTACATAAAACTTCTAAAAATAAACATAACTAAAATAAAGATTTCTATATGTTCTTTAATTGAATTGACCTTGGAGCTGAAATCTAAACACAAATTTAGGATTGGTTCCATAACCTAGGGTACATGGTTAAAACTAATGCAATTGGAATTATACAATAGTATTTCACCTAAGCATTATAGAGAATCACAATAATGCATTACACTATGGTACTTAGAAATCTTAACCAACTCTACTTATCAAATCCTTGCATACATTTACACAAATTTACATCTACATTAAATCATTTAACTAGTTCCTTGAACCAAACCATTAACAAAAACATACATCAAAAGGAAAGACAATGGAGACAAATTAGAATGACCCTTGATCACTTTCATTCATAATATGTGAAATATATACCATGGGAGACAATTGGCTTTAGATTTGTGTCATTATATTCAAAAAATACTAGTACTATCATATAAAACCTACAAATTACAAAAACTAAGACTCAAAAACCTAAAAGAAAGACTTAAGTCAATTCTTTGTGTGTTCAATTATAAAAATCTTCAAAAGATCTATGTAAATGGTCTTGAATTCCCTTTTATAAGATAAGGGAGAAACAAGCTTCATGCCAAGTACACACGTCATATTTTTATTTGACATACAATATTACATTTCAAAAGAGATCTCAACTACTCATGGATAGAATATTCTTAAGAAAAATGCAGTTATATTTTCTTGTAACAATCTTTGTCCCTCCAAAATGTGTCTGATGTTGATAGATGATCTTTGCCACTCCTTTTCTTCATTATTGTTGATGAAAACCTGGAAAGTGAACACAAAACCTTGGTGTAAAAAGACAAAATTATTCTTGTTAACGTTGTTGGAGTAGTTTTAAATGTTGAACAAGAATGAAAGACAAAAATGTATCCACATCACTAGGAAAACTTTAAAAATTAGGCAATTCGTTGTACTTCTTGTCCTAAGCATTATCCTTCCTCATATGGCCATATGAATGCCATGAAATCATCTAATTTATTCCTATATGATCCATACCTTTTTACAACCTGGTTTGCCTCTTTATCAAAGTCTTACAAAAACTTACTGGTGATCCATAGTGTATCCATGTTGCTTTTCAATAAATATCTATCAACTAATCCACCTTCACAAATTAGAAGGGCCTATGTAGCAATAACACTATCCATTTGATATCTCCAATGTTCATAATTTTTAACTCCTCCGCTATTGTCCAATTTTTTTGGCAAAAGGGCAAGATCACTGTCATAAAATTCCTGGAGTAACTCCTTTATTTTCTTCTCCATTGGGTCAACCATGCCTTGTCAATTTGTAATCCCCTTCACATTTTTATATAGTGGCATTATCTATTATGGCTTATTTAATTCATGAGTTGACCATTTGATCATGTCATCCAATGGAGTGAGTCTAGGTACCCATAATTGCATCAATGGGACTACCTCTAATTTATCCCTTTAAAACATATCAATGGCTATCATCATCAAAGAATAATTGGAGTGTACACTATTCACTCTATTTATTGATTTTTCCATCACATGTTCCAATAGAGAATTTACTATAAGTACATTATTTTCATACTTATCATCTTCATAGAAAAGGAACAAATCATCATCTAATTTTAATTGTTGAATCAACTCTTTTCTACTAATTCTTCTTTTTGGAGGAGGTGCAATATAATTACTTGGAACCAATGGAAGATTCTCATCATATATAATTATTTTTGTAGACTACACTGGGAAGGTGGTGGAGAAGAAGGGGATGGATTAGTAGATATCAGGCTGCACTGGTTGCATCTATGGTTCTTGATTCTACAACATTTCAACAATTAACTCTAGTTCTGCAATCCTTTTCTTTCCCTTATTGTACTCAATCAATAAATTATTGTATTTCTTAGTCTCTGCATCGTATTTCTCTTGTAATTGTTCAACAATTTATTTTGTAGATTTTGTAATATTGACAGCCAATGTGGATGCTTCAACTATTGAAGTGTTAAAGAGTCTTTTGATAATCAAACCTCTCCTTAAGTCACCTGCAAGTTCTACCACTATTGGTATATTTTTATTAGGGTCCAGATCCTAAATAAAAAGAGTGTCCCATTTGGGGTTGAAGGCTAATATTGACAATGCACACAATGCCTCTTCATCTATAGAAAAAACCTGAGAATCATGTTTGCTTACTATATCAAATGCAATGAAAGAAGCCATTTCCCATTCAAGAAAAAGGAGTATGTCACTTTCTTTTACTAAATTCCTTCCCTCATCCGGGGACATATCCTTTTGTTTTTCCTTCATTTCTATAACTATCCTTGCAGATATTACCTCTATAGGTTGTTTAGGAGATTTTCTCATTTCTTCTTTTAACCTCCTTTCATACTCATATCTTTGAGTCCTCCAGACCAATTCTTCAAACACATTAATCTTCACAAATTCATCATCATCGATAAAATATCTACAGGTTGCATCCCTCACATCATTTGCATTGTCAACACCTATCAAGACTACCTTTGTAAATCTATTTCAGGTGTCAACAGATCATTCTCCTTTTGTGGAAATGGCATCTACAGCTGAATTTCATCTATGGTTACAACCACCTCTTCATCTGAATCTAGAGGGTATTCCACATGACCAATAGTTTCAATTTTCCTCCTCTTTGGAGAGGACTCCCTAGGCGGTGAATCAAGACCAATCACATATTTTGTGGAGAGAGGGGTGCTTGTGGCATAGGGTAAGAAGCTCTTGACTCCTCAAATTGAGTAGGAGTAGCTTTTGTTTGTTCTTTCAGAACTATTCCCTTAGGTCCTCTTGTGAAGACATCGTTTCTTAGGAGGTTGGTATGTGGGCTTCTCCTCAACCATAGGGGCTTTCCCATTATCCAGTTTGTCTCTGCTCCTTGAGTTTCCTAAAAACCTTATCATTTTTTTGCAATATAGCCTCAATTCTAAGAATTGGGTCATCAATGTTTGCATATGTCCCTTTGAAAGAGGGATCCTTTTGATTCTTTTCTCTTTCAATCTTCTCAAAGGCAAGCCATTTTACTTTCATGTCTCCAATCTCATTTAAATAAAATCTATTTCTTATTATGTCCTCTACATAATATACCCCATGCTATAATTTTGACCTATTGATTCTCAATCTTAAGGAACCAATAAATCCTTCAAGGTCATAGGTTTTGGCCTTGCAATTTCTCATCTTCAAAGGGATAAGTATATCAAGAATATTCTTCTACCCTTCCTTAGCCATGAATAAATTAAAAAACTATTGAATACCCAAAATACTGAGAGGGGGGGTGAATCAGTATTCTCTTAAACCGTTCAAACATCAAACATCCAATAACTAATTCATATTCAATTGTAGTAAGGAAAGAAAGCATGAAAACTTCAGCATCACATAACACATGAACACTAGGATTTTATCTGGAAACCCCAAAATGGGAAAACCATGGTGAGCATTAGCTCACAATATATTATAACCGATTATAGTAAATTATAGAAATGATCACTATAGGTGGACTCACTATCCAAAGAGAAAAATATAGAAGAGAGATGGTGGCTCACAACCTATTTTGAACTTTTTCAAGTGCATCTACAATATGTAGGAATATAGTTCCAATGAAGCACGATAACAAACTTTATCTAATTCTAATTCAATACTCTACCTTGCTCTTCATTCACACAATTCTAACCTTCAACTTATCATTCACAACACTTCTCTACTCAAATTTTCATCACACATAATACATGTTACACGTCTACCCCATAATACTAAAAAAAATCTAGCATATGTATCCACATCAACAAAAAAAAAAAATTGGGTCAGCCTAATTCGATGTAATACCTAAAATACAACTTGTCATCTCCAAACTTATCATCCATAATATGCATCATGATTCAAAGCTCAAAGAACCTTAAGATAGGTCAACATGGACCTAAAATAGATCTCACATAAGATAGCAATACATATTTATCCTTCACATACCTCCAAACATATTAGGTCAGCTCCATATAAGACCTAAAAGAAAAAACCTTCATTTGTGTATCCACATCTTGACACATGGGCCTCAAAACTCAATGCCATCTTGAATCCATGCTCAACTAACATCTGGCAATGTATCCTTAAAATCACAAGGCAAACAATTCATCCGCAGAGGAGTGCAAAATATCCCAATCAACTCTACAGAAAGATAATTGTGAAATGTCAGGTTGAACTTTGTTACTTGTATCTCTCAAACCATTTGTCTAATCAAGATGAAATATTAGATTTGTAAAAACTATGTTAGAAGAAAAGAGAAAAATATTCCTATGTGAAGTGATGCAGGCCCAAAAACTAATGCAGTGTAACACCGAACTGATAGATTTTACACAGATATTTTTTTATGCAACCAAAATTTCCAGACCAAATTGATCACCTTGCATAAATTTATTCCATAGAAAATCCAAAACCTATTACAACTGATCAGAATGATCTGCAATAATGTTAGCATCAATGACAAAACTATGTTTTATCATTATGTACATTTCATGCTCATGTTTCGAAACAATATCATCAATTAAAATCTCCTCAAACTTCCAACAATCTCCCCTTTTGTCATTGATGGCAACATGCAAAAGACTCCAAAAATTCTCCCCCTTTGACATCAAGGGAAAAGAGAGCATATATACTCTATTATGATTCATTCTAGAGCTCCCCCTGAATCATATATATAGTTTGAAAGTGATGAATTGACTCCCCCTTGAGTCACATTGAATAAAAGTATCAAAAGATACTTGAAAATTTCTATATAAGGTCCGCATATATACAAAGAATTTGAACTAAAATAGGAAAAATGTATAAAAACATAAATAATGAGTCAACCAAAGGTGGTTGACGCTTATAACTTCTTTAACTGATCTTCCCATACCTGCCTTCCATCTTCCCATTCACACTTGGCCTCTACAAGCAGCCTGTTTGGTGTTTCAAACTCAAGTAAAATTTCTTCTCCTTCTTTTGATGTAGTAGGTACTAGATGCATCTGCTTTTCTTTATTATAACTGAAAAGAGATTTTGAAGCAAGTAGCAATTTTGGATTGACTAGATCCCTTACCTCTCCAAACTACATGTGATATGTTTATTTTGTGCTTGCAATTGGAAAAACATCTTGTGAAGATCTTCAATATTGCTCCTTGTTATACCGGTGAGGTCAACAACTAGGTCATATGCATTGGAGACAACATTAATATGAGACTCAATAGAGTCCATCTCCTTCTTTATGCTTTATGTGGCTCTATTCCACATCATGCCATAATGAAGCAGTGCCTTAGCCTCATCGACACACCCTTCAATATTTTTCAATAATTCAAAAAAATTCTTATGTACAAAAGCACATTTATCTATCATTTCCATCATCCTTTTGTCATGCATTCTTTTCTCCACTTCTTTCTCAGCTTCTTCCTTTAATTTGGATGCATATGACTTAAAGGAATCAATTAACAATTAAAAATTTTCCATACCAAATAAAGTGGTATTGACATTTAATCTCGGTATGATCTCCTAAAAATCTTTGACTGCCTCATCCATTAACTCTCCACTCTTTTGATGAGTTTCTATGATCTCTTTCCTCATAGATGCATGGAACATGTCTCGTAGTTGTAACCTATGAATATAAGAGATCCTATACAAATCAACACTTCCTTGTTGCATCGATAATTGCAACAACTGTGAAGACACAATTGGTTGAAAGCTAGGTTGTATTTTCAATAAGTTCTTCAGAGAATATTTGAAGGAGCCAAAAGATTCACTAGGAGCCCTTGTTTCTTCTATAGGCTTTCTCTTATCCTCTGCATCCTTTTTGGAGTCAAAATTTTCATCCTTTTCTGCATCTCTGGATGCATCCTTGTCCCCGTCTTCATGCTCTTCTTCCTTCTCTTCATGCCCTTCTTCTTTATCTTAATTCTTTTCTTCTTCATTATCATTATCATTTATTTTTACTTCCTCTACAATATTTTTTATTGTTTTTCAGAGGAGTGACTTCTTCTTGAATAGGAGGAGGAGTAGCATCTTGTTGTATTAGAGAAGGATTGATGGATTCCTTTATAATGTCTTCTCTGATCATTGTATCTTCTTCATCTCTTTTTGTCATCTCCTCCACTTCCATAGGAGTGTCATCTTGTGAAGCTTCCTTATTAGTGTCATGCTCATGTTGAGAAACATTTGTTTGTACTTATTCCTATGCATTAAGTTTTAGAGTAGTGGCATCACCATTCATTTCTTCCTCAGTTACTGAAAGCAAACCTAGCTTTTGTACAATCTCTTCTAACTTATCATTACTGTCCTTTCAGATCCTTTCAAGGTCATCATTTTCTTTTCCCGTGAGGGTATTAATCCTTTGTTTAGTCCTTAGCTCCTTGCTAAATATAGTAGCCAATGTGGCTCTGTCATATTGAGAAAGTGGAGCACCAACTCTTTCCAAGGATTCATCCTTTACCCTTTCATGCTCTTGTATTGCCTCTTGTCTTCTCTTCAAAAAAATATTCCATAAGTCACTAAGAATACCCTTCTTGATACTTTGCATGTCAACGTCAAACATAACAATATACTTGATTATAGCCTCAATGGTGGTGGCCTTACCCACCTCATCCACATCCTTATACAAAGAAGCGGTCTCTACTAATATTTTATTTTTCAAATTACTATTATGCAATACCTCAAGTTTCATCGATGATTGAGGCCTTACCGGTTCAACTTGTTTCTTCTTTTTCTTTTCATTAAAGACATCTTCTAACTTGTCTCCTTTTCTTTCTTCTTCTCTGGAGCACCTTTCTTTGAAACTTCCTTCTTTATCTTTCTCTATCTCTTCTTCACTCTCAGTCTCAATTACATCATGTCTTTTCCTCTTTCCAATAGCTTCACCTTGTGAAGCCTCAGTTCTTCCTCCCTAGACCAATTGTGGTCCTTCTTCTAATTCTTCTTCTTCATCAACAACATTTATTCCAATATCTTTCTCTCTTGTATCTTTTTATTTCATTCTTTTCTTTGCTATGGTAGTAGGAGGTAGACTTTCTTTTCTCTCCAATAGAAGGTAAAGCCCTAAAGGATTTTTGTGCAAATGGTGTATTGTTAGTTGTTCTACCTAATCTCCTTAAGCTACCTGAAGCTTCTCAAGAACCTATATTTTCTCTGGCTCTCTCTCTCTAGCATACCTCACTTTCTCCTTTGAAATTCCATATTCTTGTGCATATATATCAAACATGGCATCAACATTCATCCTAATCTATTGCTCTCTTTTTTCATGTGTACATCCATTATTTTTCCTCAAAAGTCCCATACCTTGGTTTTGTTTCATCCTTCATACTTTTCAACAAAATATGTGTATAGCCATTAAGATTTGCCTCTGTTATCTCATAACCCAATTCAGAAACTCAAACAAATATTGGTTCCATTGCCTCCATAATATAATGATTTGTTGAAACCAATAATGTGATATCATTTTGGTATTTTTCCACAATAATCCTTGGAGTTCTCTCTCTCTCATGCATTATCTTCTAAAATGCTGCAAAGAAATTAGTAAGGGCATCATCGTGTGCATTGACATCTCCAAGGCTCCTCATATAATATGCAATTTGGTGTGCAATAGGCCTTCCACTTATCTGATTTAGCTTTCCAATTATAGGAACATCCTTCAAAAAGTAGAATAGTAAGCGCATAACCAGAGTGCCATACTTAAACACACACTTCTTCTCCTTGGTCTACTCTAGGTTCTCCATTAGTTATTCCCTTAGAAACTCATAGAAGTCATAGTTTACAACATTCTCTACCATCTCATGTGCCACATGGATTGCAGTGGTATAAATTTTTTTATCTCTATTGGTAAAGTAGATTTTGTAGCCAATAACCATAGCAACATACCTAATAGCTATATTTCGGATAGGATTGACAAGAGCTCTATAATCAAATGTAGCACCTATTTTCTCTATTACCTCTTTGTTTTTAGCAGAATTTAGAATGGGGATGGGTTTGTTGGAGAATAAATCAGTTACCCTCTTATCACTTCCTTTGTAATCATGTGAGGCATATTAGTCCAAATGAACTGATCATGAACTCTGCTCAAGGCCATTCTAATCCACTTGACATCATAGAAGAAATTGGGTAACGACTGCCACACATCTAGTTTCTTTTCAAATAGGTTTTTGGATTCTAGTTTTAGGTTGGATTCCACACTGGTTAATTCATTTCTCCATACATCACTTAGCTTACTAGGAAAATGCTCCTCCATTTTTCATGAATATATGCCCTAATATCCTCTATTGATAAAACCCCATATGGAATGTGTGAGAATGCACCTAGTGGGTCATCTTCTATGGCTTTCACAAGGTATCATTTAAATTTGGGTTGTGGTTTCTCTGTGACCTATATAAATTTTGGTGTAGACATTTCAATATATATACCCAAACTAATTTCAAACAAATCTTTTTAAAAGCTAGGGGATGCAGAATTCACAAAATACCTTTTTACTTTGTTCACTGAATAAGGTTTCTAATGCTCTAAATCTTAATTTGCTTTATGCACTTTAAATTCTCTTATTTTAGCTCTTCTCCTCTTCAAATGTTTATGTGAAATGAATTTTTCGAAGTAAATTTTCTTATAAACTCTTAATTTGACCTAATTTTGCATTGAATTCTTCAATACATAAAGTTGGAAACACTTAATCTATGTGCATAGATAGCTTCTGAAGCTCTGCAAACTTCTTCACCAATATATTTTCTTTCGCAATATTCACCAGTAGATCAACCATGTTGATCTACATCACATATCTTCGTATTGCAGCCTCAACACCTCTTTTTTGGTGGGGGATAAAATATATCCATTAAAGCTCCCCCTAAGCCATAGATCTTGGCTTAGTTTCTAGAGGAAACATCTGCACCTAAGGATGATACAAATTCTCCCTTATCATTTGTCTCTTCCTTCTTTCTCCAAATATTTTCCATTTCAATCTTTACTTCAACCAAATCAACCTTTTTGACTGGTTCATTCCTCTTTACCAGATTATCTTTCCTTGTATTTTTGCTTCTAAAAAATTTAGTAGTATGTACAGGCCTACTGCAATTGTGGTATACAACATTCTTTTGAATATTATTCCTTCCATTTATTCTAGATCTGCATTGATTAAATTGTATCCAAATCCATAGCATGTATAAAAATAACCATTGAAAGATTGAATCATTCTACCATTGTTATGTGCATTCATCATTTGACTTATGCATTCATTTGCTCTATGTACAAATATTTTTCATGTAAAGCATTGAGCAATAAAGGATGAAACATTATGATTCATTCTTCTTCTAAACTCCATTGCTCTATATCCAAATTTATTGCAAGAGTAACAAAAACCATTTAAATATGTATGACTTTTAGCATTTGGTTGTCTGATAGGAGGACTTCTAGCTTCATTTCTTTGATTTTGGATCTTGCAATTATTCTTCTTGTCTTTAGTCTTCTTTGGTTCATCGATTTTCTCTTCTGAATTAGGTGTCTGATCTTCTTTTGAGATTTGACCTTTTTCAAATCCTAAGCCACATTTGTCTTTGGGTGTTTTTTAACTTGCAATCATCTCATCAAGCATTGTGGAACTCATTTTGAAATTATCTTCATGACTTCTTGATTTATCCAAATCTGATCTTAGGTTAACCACTTCTTGTTCAAGCCTTTGCACTCATCAAATTTTTTTTTCACCATTACATTCATACATTCCTCAACTCTTTTATTTTCTTCAATGTGCACTTTTAGTTTGGTGATGTTTCCATTTACTTGTTTCAATTTCTCACTGACTTCCTTATGCATTTCTCTGAACTTATTGATTTTATCTCTCAGTTTTTTGATACATTAATTTGATTATTTGACATTCTCCTTTAGATCTATATTTTCACCTTTGATCTTTCCAAGATATTCGAGAGAAACTTTGAGTTCTCCATATTTGTCAAGCATACAATATTCTTCTATAAAATCAAAAGCAAGAATCTCTTCCGGAGGAACAAGAAACTTTCTATCAACCATGTGTTCAATCTCCAAGACCTCACCAAAGTGGTTAAGGTCTAATACCAATTGGTGAACACCCAGAAAACTTAGAGGGGGGGTGAATTAGTATTCTCTTAAATCATTCAAAAATCAAACATCTAATAACTAATACATATTCAACTACAGTAAGGAAAGAAAGCATGAAACATCCACAATATCACATAACACATGAACACCAATATTTTTATGTGGAAAACCCAAAATGGTAAAAACCACGATGAGAGTTAGCTCACAATATATTATAACTGGTTATATTATATTATAGAAATGCTCACTATAGGTGGACTCACTATCCAAGTGGACTCACTGTCCATAGAGAAAAATATAGAAGAGATATGTTAGTTCACAACCTATTTTTAACTATTATAAATGCATCTATAATATGTAGGAAGATAGTTCAAATGAAGCATAATAAAAAAAAATATCTGATTTTGATTCAACACTTTGTCTTGTTTTTCATTCGCATAATTTTGATCCTCAACTTATCATTTGCAACACTGCTCTGCTCAAATTTTCATCACACATAATACATGTCACACATCTACCCTAAAATACTGAAAAAAATCCACCATATATATCCGCATCAACAAAATCATATATTGGGTCGACCTAATTAGATGTAATACCCAAAATACAACTTGTCGGCTCTAAAACATATCATCCATAATACATGCCATGATTCAAAATGCAAAACACCTTAATATAGGTTGGCATGGACCTAAAATAGATCCTACATAAGATAGCAATACATATTTATCCTTCACATACCTCCAAACATATTAGGTCAGCTCCATATAAGACCTAAGAGAAAAAACCTTCATCTATGTATCCACATCTTGACACGTGGACCTCAAAACTCAATGCCATCCATAATCCATTCTCAACTGACATCTTCCAATCTATCCTCAAAACTGCAAGGAAAAAAATCAATCCCCAAAGAAGTGCAGAATCTCCCAATCAATTATACAAAAAGATAACTGTGAAATTCCTGGCCGAACTATGTTACTTGAATATCTCTCAAACTGTTCATTTAATCAAGATGAAATATTGGATTTAGATACATCTAACATCCAAAAAAATGATGTTAGAAGCGTAGAGAAAAATCTTCCTATACAAAGTGGTGTAGACCCAAAAATTGATGCACTATAACACTAAACTGGAAGATTTGACACTTAGTCAAATTTCTATGCAACTAAACTTTTCAAACCAAATCACCTTGCACAAATTTCTTCCATAGAAACTCAAAAATATGTTAGAACTGATCAAAATGATCTGCAACAATGTTGACATCAATTACAACATTGTTTTGCATCGTTATGTACATTCGATGCTCATGTTGCCAAATAGCATCATCAATGACAATCTCCTCAAACTTCCAACAAAAACATTGTGTATTGAGGAAAGATGGAACCCTTCTTCTTGTTTTCCAAATGAGTATATTTAGTCATTCCTAACTACCACATTATCTCAACGAAGCCAATTTTGAATGGCACAAATCTAGGGAAAACATGTGGGGCCACATTGGTCCCATAGACTCTCAAAATAGTGCAATCAACATGTACAATTACATCACCCCAAATGTGATCTATTCCCAAATCAGGCCTTCTCTCCTTCGGCCTTAAGAAATCATGCAAATCCGTAGGGACTCTTGGTATATCCCCTCTCAAATAGATTTTTAGTTTTGTAGAAAACAAGTTTGTGAAGGTCACAAAACTTGATTATGTGAAATGCTTGTGTAACAAGTGTGTCCACATCTAGACAGTGAGTTGTTCACCACTTTTATCTCTCATTGTAATTTGTAGTCCAAGGCCCACATCCTTATATCCAAAATCCAAAAATATGTGGCACAACAGGGAGTACCACCAGAACCTCACACCACCTTCCCCTAACTTTATGACCACCAATGCATTATGAATAGAATCTGATAGATAGGTGGAAAATTCATACTCCTCATTTACCATTAAATTTTGAATGTTTTTTTCAAGGAAATAGGCATCTACTATGGAGGGTTAAGCCCTGAGACATGGTAGAGAGTGTAGTATGTTTTGAAAAAATAACCCTTGAAGCTATCAATTCTAAAAGGCTCTTATCTGGTAGGTGTGATCTTGACTGTGCTTCTTCCTTTTCCTTTCAGCCAAAACCTTGGCAATATTTCCACCCTATAAGTGCTCTTATTTTGTCCATACTTCTTCCTTAATTCTTCAAGGTTGATAGGTTTTTTTTCATTAGGGTTTAAGTTGAACACACCAATAATTGCTTCCTTGTTCAGTTTCACCATTTCAACTCTAGTATGTGTCCTTATAACTCTAATGTATGCATCATAATTTGCAGCAATCGCCTTGACCAAGTCCACATCCAAATACACATTTGGGACTGCCAATTTTTCAAAGTCTAGGTTCCAATAATTGCAACTTGGAACTGCAACATTTATCTTCCCATACAAGTACTTAAAAATATCCCACCTAGAACTTTCATTTCAACATCCTTAATAACAAAGTTCTTATCTACTATACCCTTTTCTACCCCCGGGCCTTGCATTTTCAGTTTATTAATGGTCTTGTCATTGGTTGAACCAAATAATTGGGCTATTAGGTCATTGTAAATGACTCTTTTGGGAGTGGAACCAGAATATTGTACCCTAGGAGGTGACATTTTGACAACTTGGAAAATACTAGGGTTTCTAAGGTGGTTTTTTGGTTATGTCATAGTTACAAATGAGACTAGGGAAAATTACAACCATAATGCATGCAAGCAACACAATTCAAGAAATTTGAGACACACAACAACCCTAGAACACTATTTTAGCTTTAAAACTACCATTGGCACAAGATTTTTGCATATAATTAAGCAAGGTAGAAGCAAATTGCAATTTATAGGTGTTTGAATACTAGAAACCATAGTTCTTATTGTAGAGAGCTCGTTCTTTGCAAGAATTAATCTTCAGATACTTTAGAATTCTTGGGTGAATTGAGAATGTGCTTTGGATTCATCTTTTATGGAAAAAGACATTAAATTCAAACCCTATGGCATCTTGTCTGCCATTATTTCTCACTCACACAAACCAGAACAACTCCATCTACCTATTTATTCAATTTTGAATTTGATTTATTGATTTCGAGATGATTTGTACCTTTGGATATCTCAGATTGATTCAATCAAGTTTGAAAAACTTGTCTGACATTGACTTTAGCCTTGAACCAATAAAAAATTTCCATATGGAGAGGCCCATTACAAGTCATCTCGAGCCCCACTACCTTTGGAAGTGTTAGAGGAGATGATGTGGCCTCTCCTCACACCCCCACTATTGAAGAATAGATCAAATGATATGGAATGATGGGGAGGTCCATCAGATGATCCCACATGCCCTACATGTGCACTGGTTAACCTCTCATGTATTCACCCACACTTAAGAAAATTTTAGTCATGTGCCTTACCTTCCGTGATTTGAGAATTTAAGATTAAATCATCTTCATAATGCTCTACTAGAAAACTTCCACGTGTCTTAAGAGACACACCCATTATTTTCACTCTTCATGCTTTCAAACTTAGCAAAAATATTTTTATTTTTTAATATTTCATCAAGCGATTGAGGTCTTGCCACTTTGCATCTTCTCGTACCCCCATGATCAACCAAATTCATCAGAGATGTCCCCCTACATAATGGTAGGAATGACCAAGATGGTGCCACATGACACAATGAGATCCTTCAGATTATGGGGCCTACCATCAACACTATAGAAACCTTACGGTGCCCACTGTACGAGCTGGAAACATGGTGATTTCTTGCACCCCTGCACTCATTTTCCAATGAATATTTTATTCAATGCAGGGCAGCGGGGATCAATATAGAATGAGCATTTGTCCCTATGGGACCAATTTGTGCTTGACTTAAGTATTTTTAAAGAATGTGCTTTCAGGCTACAACTTAAAATGGGTCCATTCACTAGGTCGACATATGACATAAGACAAATTTATTCTAGACCTAGGGTTAAAACCTTAGGCATACTATGAAAATATTTTATGACCCACAGGATAAGAATTCATCAAATATTAAAAGGGGTGATAACCAACAAGACTAGGATATTAGGGTTAGTGGTTGCATGACTTCAATGGCATAAGTTGTAAGTTAGGGAACTGGGAATGACCAATAATAAGTCAATGAGAAAATAGAAAAATGACTAAGGCATAGAACTATTAGGGTTTAAAGAGGGTTTCAGCCCTTAAGGTGAACCCTAGAAGCAAGAAATGACAAACCCTAGCCCAAAATGCCATTAAAACACTAAAAAAATTGAAATGTAGTACCAGAATCACAAAATATCTAGAATTCCTATTAGTGTCTCCAGTTGGGGACATTTTTTCAACAAGAACAAAGCGAGATCCCATGAATCTTCCAGTGAATTAGACCAAACTGGAACACAGGGAACAAAACCTAGGGATGCCCAAACAAGCCAAGAAAACCAAACCAAAACACAACCAAAAGAAAAACCAAACCTTATACAAAAAATACACAAAATATAGTGCACATGGAAAACATCATACCTCAAGTGAAGTATGGCCTCAAGAATTGTCCATGTATTGGAAATTTCAGAAGTTCACCAGTCATATCATGCAAGTAATAAGGATCTTCTCCATGGGTGTTGCTAATCAAATAAGGGCCCAACCATAGAGCATCAAATTTTTCATGCTTTCCTTTGTCTTGAGCTCTGGATTTTCACATTAACACCATGCCTCCAACTTCAAGTTTTCTGGAAGAATATTTGTTGTCATATAAATTTTCACTTGTAGTTTCCTCTTCATATTTCTATGTTGTGCTTCCCTTCTTGTTTCATCTAGTTCAACCAAAGTATATATTCTCAATTTCATAACATCTGGAATGTAATCTTCATATTCTTGGATAAGCTTGTATACCTACAAAAAATTGTCGGTTTCCATCCTAGCCTCAAAAACATAAACCAACTCATATGGAGATTGCATTGTTACCTTCTTGATGGTAACTCTATCAGCCCAAAGGGCTTGTTTCAAATTTTCAGTCCCAAGTCTTCTTGTTCTTCTCAATCACCCTCTTGATGATCTTCATTAAGCTTTTATTATTGGACTTTGCTTTCCCATTTCCTTGTGGGCGATAAGGGGGTGAATATGAAATTGAGATCCCACATTTGTTACAAAAAATAGTAAATTCTTCTGACCTAAAGCACATTGCTTTATTAGATGCTATTCTCTTAGGTACTCCAAACCTGGTGAAAATGTTGTTCATTAACAAGTCCACAACCACTTTTCTTGGATCCTTCCTTGTAGGGATGGTCTCAACCCATTTTATAAATTAGTCTATGGCTACTAAAATCTAGGAGTGTCCATCACTAGAATTATCTATAATTTCACAAATAAAATCTATCCTCCATTGTTGGAATGGTGCTTTCACTTTTATTGGTCTTAGGGGAAAGTTCCCTAAAAAATTTAGTTTTATTGAGAGTCTTTGGCATGCATCACATGCCCTTACCAATTTGTGTGTATCTTTGAATAGTGTGGGCCACAAAAACCTGCTCTCAAAACTTTATGTGTAGTATTTTTTGCCATGTAGTGGCCACCACAAACACCATAGTGCATTTCAGTTAGCATCTCCAAAGCTTGTTCACCATTGACACATTTTAGCAAAATTCCATCCATGTTTCTCCACCATAATTTATTGTCAATGATAACATACTTTATGGCCTATAGATTTAATGTTCTCTTTTGGTTATCATTCATCCACTTTGGGCATGACATTTTCTACAAATAGAATACAACATCTTTGTACCATCCAGAAGTTTGCATGTCACAAATAGGAGATACAACTACATAATCAACATTATACACCTAATTGGCTTCTAAGTTTGTCTCTACCATCAAATTGGCCAATCCATGTCTCGTGACCAACTTGGTGATTTAGATATGAATGTTGAACTCCTATATTCTATTAATCCACTTGCATCTTCTACCTATTAATTCCTACTAAGTGAATATATCCTTGACTGCAGCAGTAGGTAAATATGCAACAATTATTGCACCGACTAAGTATGTCCTAAAAAATTTTACTATCTTGACCAAAGAATATGCTTGCTTCTTAGTCAATATCATATTTTAGTTCTACAACTTGTAATGACTTGCTAAAAAAAGAAATGGACTTCTCATACCCTTCTTTATTCTTTTGTAGAAGTAGTACAACAATAGTGTGAAATGAGGCAAAATAAAATAGTTGGAAAGGTTTTAAAAAGTTAGGAGACTTCAAAACGAGTGCCTCATTAATTTCTTGTATTATACTTGTGAAATCCTTAGTTGGCTCTTCACTCCATTTTATTTTCTCTCGCTTTTTTAATATCTTTGAGATAGGTCTTGTGATCTCTACAAAGTTTGTCATAAACCTTATTAGAAAGATAACCTACCCAAAAAATGATTGGATACCATTCACACTCTTTAGTTGTGGTACCTTTTTATTGTAGCCACTCTTTTTGGGTGTATTCTCACTCCATCCTTGGACACTATATGCCCCAACAATTTTCATTTTGTAACTCCAAAGGAACACTTCTTAGGATTGAGTGATATCCCATACTCCAATGTTCTAATGAATATCTTCTCCAAGTGCATACAATGTTCTTCTTTCTTGGAGTAGGCAGTTAAATCATCTTAGTAAACCACCATGAAGATGTTAATGAAATAAAAAAAGGCTACATCCATATCCCTATGTAAGGTAGCACCGGCATTAGTCAATCCAAAAGGCATCTTGACATACACATATGTCCCCCAAGGAGTAGTAAAAATTTTCTTGTATTGTTCTGACTCCTTGACTTTCACTTGGTTGTAACCCAAAAAAACATCCATCATTGATAGTAGTTCACAACCAGTGACCTTTTGCATCATTGCCTCCATGTTTAGCAATGGGTAGTTATCCTTCAACGATGATATGTTGAGATTTCTAAAATCAAAACACAACCTTATATCACCATTCTTATTCTTGACTGGAACAAGGTTGGACACCCAAGTAGAATTTCTAATGAATTTTATGATCCCACCATCTCTCAATTTTATCAATTCCTATTGCATCTTGGGTGCTAGAGTTGGATTTATAGGCCCTTATTTTTAGTTGAAGGGATTTGCATCATCTTTCATTAGTATTTCTATTGCAAATATGGTTGTCATTGCACCAAAAGATCAACCTATTAATTCCCAATACAACCTCTAGAGTGAATGAATCCATAGGAGGTGGTTAATTCATGTAACAAACCCAAGCACTACGTTGCACAACATAGAAACCTTCACCTTGACAACCTATGATGTACATCACCATGACACCCATTTCTATGAGGATTTTTTTCATGTTGCCCCTACCTTGTCAACCCTACTGCATTGGCAAGCTAGTGAGCTCACTAGCTTTCCAATGCGGTAGGGTTGACAAGGTAGAGGCTGCATGAAAAAATGCCTCATAGAAATGGGGTCTCACGTACACCACCGTGAGATCCCATTTCTATGAGGCATTTTTTCATGTTTCCCCTACCTTTTCAACCCTATCGCATTGGCAAGCTAGTGAGCTCACTAGCTTGTCAATTCTCACATGATTTTTTAGATATAATGCCTTAAAGAAATTTGGTCATGTGGCATGCCATGATTGCAAGATAGGCTCAAAATGGAAGCATGGAAAAGGCATGTGAATTTTTTTCCAATAATTTTTTTGTAGACATGTATAAAAAATGTGGTACCTTGACAAGCTAGTGAGCTCACTAGATTGTTAATCCAGTGGGGTTGACAAGGTAGGGGTTGCATGAAAAAATTGCCTCATAGAAATGGGGTCTCAAGGATGTACATCATTGTGACACCCCATTTCTATGAGGAATTTTTTCATGTTGCCCCTACCTTGTCAACCCTACCACATTGGCAAGCTAGTGAGCTCACTATTTTGTCAATGCTCACATGAATTTTTGGATGGAATGCCTTAAATAAATGTCGTCATGTGGCATGCCATGATTGCAAGATAGGCTCAAAATAGAAGCATGGACAAGGAATATTAATTTTTTGGCAATGATTTTTTCGTAGACATGTATGCAAAATGTGGTACCTTTGACAAGCTAGTGAGCTCACTAGCTTGTCAATGAGGTAGGGTTGACAAGGTAGGGGCAGCATGGAAAAATGCCTCATAGAAATGGGGTGTCACGGTCATCACCATGACACCCCATTTCTATGAGGCATTTTTTCATGCTGTCACCATGACACCCCATTTCTATGAGGCATTTTTTCATGCTGCCCCTACCTTGTCAACCCTACCACTAGTGAACTCGCTAGCTTGTCAAAGGTACCACATTTTGCATACATGTCTACGAAAACATTATTGTCAAACAATTAACATGCCTTTTCCATGCTTCCATTTTGAGCCTATCTTGCAATCATGGCATGCCACATGACCACATTTCTTTAAGGAATTCCATCCAAAAATTCATGTGACCTTTGTCTATACTAGAAATAATCTTCTACGAGATTATTGTAAGTATTTTTTATGAAGCCTTGAATGAAATATATTTCATTTATTTGTATGGATTCATTTTTTAGGAACTAATATTTGTCTCATTATCATGCTACAAGTAAAATTATCTGCCATGTCGAGGAAACAAAGAAGGAATAAACCAATAGATAAATAGTATGAAACTAATAAAGAAAATAAAAAAGAATGGATGAGGTAATATCATCAGAAGAAGAAATTGGATACGATTGATGAAAACAAGCCAATTGAAAAGGAACCTTAACCATCAAAAAGAGAAAGCGTATTGGCAGCACAAAGGGCATGAATGTGAAAGCATCATGCTAAGACATATTTGAATACCATAGTTAGAGAAACACCCTCTACTGCAAGTGAATACAAAGGGATGAAATCTACCACAATTTAATATGGAGGGACACCATCTACCGCAAGTGAATATGGAGGGACACCATCTACTGCAAGTGAACATGGAAGGACACCATCTACCGCAAGTGAATATAGAGGGACACCATCCACCACATCTCAATTTGAGAGTACATAATCACTCGCATTTGACAAAGAAGGTACGCCATCATCCTCATTTCAACCTCAAGGTATGTCCTCTATTCCACCCTCGATCGAAGGTACGTGATCTAGCCCATCTCACTTAAATATATATGAAATTCCTAATATTGAGATGTATGTACCTAGGAGAGCACCACCTAAAATTTTGCGTAGAAAGCCAAAGTATTTGATTAATATTGATGAGAATATTTTGCAGCCAATGGAAGGTAAGATTATAGAACACACTTGTAGAAGATATGCAGATAAGATTTGGAAATTGTTCTTTGAAAGGATAAATGAGACCACAAGATGTCAACTATTTGTTGAAATGATGCAAGGTATAAAGTATAGAAACATCATAAGATTCTTGGGTTGAGAACATCAAATGCTTCGAGTGAAAATACTATTGTGAAGAATCTAATGGATGCTTATGAGAGTGTGGGTAAGACCTCATGCTCAAAGGATATTAATTTCACCTAACGTGTCATTACATCAACTTTGGTAAGTAGTCAAAAAAGGAGATCTCATCTGATTAGAAAGACGATTCAACAATTGAGAATTAATAGAAAAACTTTATCAAGAGTCGTTCAAAGGTGCTAAAGAATTGATGACGCCAATTCAAATGAATTATGGGCATTCTCGGGGAGACTCCCACAAAAAGATAAACCAATTGTTGAAGCATTGAGAAAACTAATTGAAGACTATTGGAAGAATAACACAAGGCCATCTCTAAATCAAAGGGATGTGGTAAGAAGGATAATCGGTAGTTGGAACCGTGAGTCACATCCAAAGAATTTTTTGGATATGGAAAACCCAATTTTTTTGTAAATTTCAAGAGGATTATCCTCAAATTCAAATTTGTCAAATATATTTTGAAATGCTTAAACCTTTTTATGTCAAGATAAATCACACATGTACTAATTTTTGTAGATTACATATTGGATTCTCTAACCATTATGATGTTTATCATTCTGTATGTTTAGATTTGAATACTATCGATGTTTTGTAGGATTGTGGAATACATGCCCCACCAACATCTTCAAGAGAGTTATTATCAAAAATTCTATGTGAAAGAGAGGATGGACAAATATTCTATAGGAAACTATGCTTGGATGGTTCATGTCAGCGTTGCAGTGGCTTGCAGTGTATGCCAATATGTCAACATATGGAAAGCACACATGAGGTGGGAAAGAAACTAGTAGAGTTCAGGAAGTATAAAATTGTGGCATACGTTACAAAAGATGGTAATCAAGCAAAAAGGTGTGATTTGGTTATTCAGAAGATTCTAGTGTATCAGTTTATGTCTACATTTTGGGACAGTATAGTGTATGAGTATGCAAGGCATACCAATAGAGCTTGATGTTTGGACTTGCAATTCAAGTTATGCAAGGACACCTTTCTAGTTGGTAGCATAGTTTTAGTGGTTGAATTTGTAGAGAAATATGCTCTACATCCATAGCGTGAGGTGTAGTCATAATATCACAACTCCACATAGGTTTCTATTTTTGTGCACATAGCATTCATTCATGCAACTGATAGTACAGAGGACCAAAGGAAGGTATTGAGGGAGTGCCACTTTTATATTAGTGATGATCACACACTTTATCTAGATTTTGTGCAAGGTTGCCTCTAGTTGTTCTACAATCATTTGGCTCATAGGGGCATAGCATATAGTCAACATATAATATGATTAGATAATTGTGCAACACAATTCAGAACTCGTGCATGTTCTACTGGTTGAGCAGGACGCATGTCATTAGAGGTGTATAACATATGTGGAACTTTTGTGAGGTCGAGCATGGAAAGGGGGAGAATGATGGTGCAAGAGCATGTGTCAAAAGAGAATTAGCACGAGAAGAGTTAAAGTATAAAGACAATGCAAATTTGATAGATGCAAAATCAATCATCAGGTGGTGTAATGCTTAGATGGTTCTAGGTAATGAAGGTAAGTCTTCAATTTGTAGATTTTTTTGGTTGATGGATGATACTAACATTGCACCATATGAGGATTTTTGTACACTTACAAGATCGAGTGAGCTACACTCTTTCCTTAGCTCAAATGCAGGTTCATGGAGCATGCTTTTGTTCTTCATGTACATTTCAAGCCTGGGATGATTGCAAGTCAAAGGAGTGGGTTGAGAAATGGTGGTTAAGTTATCTTGGCCCACTTCACATGTATTGCCATCCAACAACATTGGAACTAACACAGATGGAATCATCAGTTGAATTTGACCACATATTAGATCTAGTTCAACCAGGTAATATATCTACTAGCATAGTTTTTGAAATTCCTATTGTTATCTTACTTTGTAGTGTATTTGTAATGTTGACTAATTTCATCTAATTTGTTGCATATATCAATGTAGGCCATGTTTATGCAGTTATTGCAGATGAAGACAATGAAGAGGGAACAGATTATAGATAGATAAAACATCAAATACCCTATAGGCTCAGTTGTTGTTACTAAAACATGGCTTAGAAGGTACCCACATAAGAGTGTTAGTTGTTGTTTGTTTCAGGACTTTGACACACATCAAAAGATTCTTCATTACTCAAACCTTGTCATGGCATCCAATATTAATTTGATCAAATATGGGGGTAGACCTTTAAACAAGACCTTGTGGAAGCTGTGTGAGTCTGACCATGAGGCAATACTTGACACAATAAATATTAGAGGATACTTGGATGGTTCATTGGATTAATTTATAAGTATGCACATTGGTTCTTATAATTTGTAAGTACGCACATTAATTTGTATGATGGCAATGTTATCATCTAATGTTTATATCATGTATGTAGGTGGTTAATGAAGTTATCAGACTTGCAAATGTAGCACACTTTATGCTTATAACTGTGGCAAAGGATACAGAGTTCAATTGTATTTTATTTTTTCTCAAAAATATACAAAAAAAATGATGTAGGATATTCTCAATAGATTAGTAAACTAAGTAGAAGATTAAATTGTTTTGTTTTTATATCATGTATGTAGGTAATTGATGAAGTTATCAGACTTGCAAATGTAGCACACTTTATGTTTATAACTATGGAAAAGGATAAAAAGTTCAATTGTATTTTATTTTTCCTCAAAAATATACAAAAAAATTGATGTAGGATATTCTCAATAGATTAGTAAACTAACTAGAAGATTAAATTGTGTTGTTTTTATAACAGGTTAAACAAGTTTCCAAAAGGTTGGAAAGTAACAGTTTGGTTACATTATAGTCATGTTTATCCTCATTACTTCGAGGACCCTCTAAAGTGTAATGCTGATAGATGGGAGGTATGCTTTATATTCATATAAAAAATATTTTTTAAGATATTCAATGGACTAGATTGAATAGTGACAAGTTATAATATATTGCGTAATTGAGCACACAAGTTTTAGATTATTGACATATCATATGTTTATTTGAATTGATTATGTGATTATTGATATTTACAATCTCTTTTATTTTTTTAGGTTGGAGCTAGTAAACCAAAATAAAGTTATAAAGTATATGCCAAATCCAACACTAGCACATGGTACTAAATTATTCATTTGAAGTTAATGTCATCATAACCACCTATGGTGTAGACATTATAAAAGTGTGTGTGAAGCTTAGTGAGGGAATTTCAAGTTATTCATTTGAAGTTAACCTCATCATGAGCACCTATGATGTAGGCATTATAAGAGTATCTTGAATGTATGAGTGACATTGTAAAAGATCTATGAGAACGGAGTATCTAAGGCATCCTTGAATCCTATTTTTGGTTATTAAGAGAGAATCTTATAAGTTGAGTTTGTGTGCATGAAAATGGGGCACATTGATTCAATATTTGATTTAAGTGGGGTGTTGGAATTCATATAGGTTGATTTTTTTCTCATGATTTTGTATTACCACTTGATAGTTTTGAGAAATAATTGTGCCTACAAGTACAAAAACTTGGGTTTCATATTGGTGTATAAAGCATATTAGACAATTGTAGCACAAACATAAGAATTAGGACTACCAAATAAATCTCATTTTATTGTAAACAACATATTATTAATATAGTGAGTGTAATAACCATTGATGGTTACCAATCATTATTTTTCTTCCTTTACTCTCTCCCTATTATAACTAGCACCAATTGACTAACTTATTATAAAAACTTCATTTATTAAAACAAATCAACCTAATGATTATATATCAATATCAATATCAATATAGCATACCATCTATTCATATAAACATTTAAGAAGTTGAATTTGTAAAAAAAATTTATGCATAATGTCATAAAATAATGCTAACGTGTCATAAAAATAATCACATTTACAAGGAATAGAAGCATGTATGAATTGTTAGATGTTTTTCAAGTAACATGAATTAACTCAAGTACCCCACAAGTTCTTCACACATAAAAGGGTAGAAATATTTGACATCCTATTACCTAGAGACCATGTCAGGTAGGTACAGGAATTTTGTCTGAGGCATCAAGATCATGTAGGGAACCTCTACAATAACCTATCTTGGTTTTTGTTATCTCTGAGTCATTTTCCTGTGGTGTCCATTTTTCACTTGATGGAAAAATTGTCAAATGCAAGCAGTGTAAAGTTGCAAAGTGGTGCAACTTTTTTTCTACAACTCGTGTGACCAAACGGACTATCCCAATGCATTCGGATGGGTAAGTTTACACTAGGCATGGTCCTCTTTCACACCCAAACATACTGAATCACTCTGAGCTACGTTCAACTGGCTCAATCCCTTAAGAGTCCAAAGTGCAAAATGGCTACAATTTTTGATGATTTGTTACTCAGAAACCATGACACTTATGAACTCTTTGTTTGAGCCTACACGATCACATTGGGCCCCTCTACAATAACCTCTCTTGGTTTTTTTTTATCTCAATTTTTTTCCCGCGGTATCATGTTTTCACTTGATGGAAAAAGTGTCAAATGCAAGTAGTGTATAGTTGCAAAGTGGTGCAAATTTCATTTTGCAACTCGTGTGACCAAATAGACTATTCCAACGTGTCTGGATAGGTATGTTTACGCTAGGCACATGGTCCTCTTTCACACCCAAATACACCAAATCACTCTAAGCTACATTTAATCAGCTTGATCCCTTATGATGGCATGCAAAACAATCGAAAAGAGAAACATTCACATGACAATTGACAAGTCTAAGTTTTCCACACCAAAATCATCTGATTATCCTCAAGTCTAGCAAGGGAAAGAATATTTTTAATTATCCTCATTTCCCTTACAATACTATACAACCAATTGAAAATGTGTTTAATGGTGGAACTTGGAAACATTTTATTTTTTCCTCAGTTAACAACTTTGGTTGTGGAGAATTTTGTCATTTTCATTTGAAATGATTTACTATGCTTGAAAATTGGAGTCTAAGAGAAACAAGCGATGCTCTCACGTACATTTATTATTTGGTGTGATAAATAAATTTTTCACCCAAGTCCATTTCTTATTTGTATTATTAATTATAAAGCTTTCTCCCAAGTCCATTTCCTATATAGGAAATAATATTGCAAAAAGTTGACATATACATCTTTTGACGTACATTTATATGGTGATGGATCAAGAACATAACAATTCATTATGTATTGTGAGGATTATGCTATGAAATTTTTTAAAGACTATTCAAGATAAATGTTTGTATGATAATGTGTCAAGAAGTTAACTACTCATCATCTACTATGAATATTATGTATCCTTTGCTTAATTGAGTTGTTCCAATCAAAAGATTAAATATACTAGAATATTTTTATGAAACATTTCATGGAATACCAATTGAAAACATGTTTTTTTCTTTTAGATAAATCATTTGATGGAACTCTTTGAATTAAACTGAAATGAGATATGTAAGAACAAGGTAGCACTAGGAAATACATTGCTCAAGGATCTTAAATAAGCTTTCTTACCAAATTTGAAAAAGCGTGATAAGCCCATGGTTGAAAATTTTGTAGTGATCAAAGTGGGTACTAATTCTATATTATAAAGATCATAATTCTTCTTTATCTTTAAGATCTTCTAAGTTTGGAAATGGTTTCACCAAGTTGTGAAGGGTTAACTTTTCTTTATTCAGTTATTCCTATGTGGGTTCATTTGCCTTATCTCTCGTTGCAATTTTGGGTGGATTACTGCTTTCAAAGTATTGGGAATGTTTTGGGTAGATTTTTATTCATCAATCCGATAGAAATAAAAAAATATCAAAGGGTTTATTGACAAATTTTGGTTGACAGTTGGGGAGTGAGCATGGAAACAAGCCATTTATTATGAAAATGTTAGTGTAGAATATTCTGCCTAAAATATTCCTTTAGATATGTTTGCTAGTTGTTATATTTTTAGGATAATAATTGATTAGTTGTGCAATCTTGCATGGAGTTGCATGCCTATTTTCTAGTTGCCAGTTGCCATTCTAGAAGGCTCATCTCTTGATATATATATTATACTCATTCTTAAGCAATTAGCAAGTTGATAATCAATGCATTTATTTACAGTTAATATTTTCTTTTCAATTTGTGCAATTTTGTAATTTGTAACTCTACTAGTATTCCTAGAAATATTGAATTTTTTTAGCATCAACTAGTAAATTTGTTTAACATCAATCAATAAATTTGTTTAGCATCAATCAATAAATATTCAAGATAAACCATGAAGGATAGCAATGAGAAATGCTAGGGCTAACCGATTAATAAGTATACATGTGAATAAGTCAAGCATACATGTGAATAAGTGAAGTACAAGTACTCAAATACACGTAAGCCTTGAAGTATACACATGAATACATAGTATACACATTAATAAAAAGGATATGCATGAATACAAGGTATGCGCATGAAAACACATAAGTCACAAAGTATACATTGGAATACATGTAAGTCACAAAGTATACACGTAAGTTGTAAAGTATATGTCTTGAATACACATAACTCATAACTATTGAACTGCAAATTTATAATGCAAATATGGATACCATCGATAAGAAAGATTTGTATTAACCAAATAGTCGTGTAGGCATACATCAATATATGTTGATATAAGTATAAAATATATGAAAAATAGCCATATAGGCTTATGAGAATGCCATATAGGCATACAATGTCAAATATATACAATACAAAATATGTGCAAAAATGCCATATAGGCATACAACAAAGGGCTCTGGAATTAAAATTCATTGCTCTCCATGCTCTCAAAATAAACTCTTGCCCTTTGCTTGTCAGTTGAATGGCGATAATTATGTCACTCATTTATTTTGAGGTTGAGGAGTTCTCCTAGTGCTCTACCTAGGGTTTAGTTCTTGTTCAAACTTTATTTGTTACAATAACAAGTAAAGACATTAATATATAGAAATTACATTATAAAAAATGATATATTTAACAAAATAATCACTTATCCCCACTAGACAATCACTCTCCTTGAGGGAAATATTTGCATGCCCATGTTGTGGCGTGTTGAAGCCCTATAGAAACCATCCAAAGAGAAATTAAACTAAAAATCAATAATGGTTTAATTTTTCATTAACTAACAACAATAACAACGAATATAAATTGAAATTTAGCAGTCTTCCTCATACCTCCATGAGAGGCATCGATGATTCTATAGAAGAAGAAACACCAAGCTCCATTGCCCTATGAACATGTGGAGGTGTATCCGCTTCCAACATCTAAAAATAAAACAACAAATTATTCAATCACAAAAACTACAATAGTGATGCATGTCATGGCTTATAATGTATGAGATAATGAATAAAATTTTGAGTACTTATTGAACTATATATTTTTTACTATCATGCTTACTATTTTCGTTATCCATAACTTGTTTGAAAGCACCTGTTTTAGGCTTTTATCCATAGCAGAAAGGCGGTGAATTGTTTGATAAAATATTTTGGTAGACATGTACGAAAACTGTGGTAACATAGAGAAAGCAGTGAACTATTTGAAACAATACCCCAAAGAAATGCAGTCTCATGGTGATGGAATGCCATTACAAACAAATGTGTCATGGCATTCCATCACCATGAGACTGCATTTCTTTGAGGCATTTTTTCAAATAGTTCATTGTCTTCTCTATGGTATTATGCTAGGATGCGGTGGATGGTATAGTGCGGTCTTGTTTGTGAGATGGAGGGTGATCATGACATGAAGAGGGAGGGGTGGGGATATGAACAAGTGGAATAAAATGTGGAAGGTTCCATTGACTGGTAAATAGATGATGAGGATGAGGACCTTGAAAAAAATTGGAGGGGAATTTTGGCTAAAGGCTTTGTTTTTATTCTTCAGGTAGTTAGTTGTTTGAAAAAATACCTCAAAGAAATGTGGTCTCATGGTGATGGAATGACTTTCCATCACTATGAGACCACATTTCTTCAAGGCATTTTTTCAAACTACACACTACCTTGACTATGATATTGCTTACTATTATGCTTTGATAGATTTTTTCCAAGCATCCATAGTTTGTTGGAAAGCACCTATTTTAGGCTTTTAGCCATAGCAGTAAGGAAGTGAGTAGTTTGATAAAATTCTTTGGTAGACATGTATGGAAAATGTGGTAGCATAGAAAAGGTGGTGAGATATTTGAAAAAATGCCTCAAAGAAATGTGGTCTCATGATGATGAAATGGCATTCCATCACCATGAGACCGCATTTTTTCAAGGCATTTTTTCAAACTACTCACTGCCTTGTCTATGAGCTATTGCTTACTATTATTCTTTGATATATTTTTTCAAGCATCCATAGTTTGTTGGAAAGCACCTTTTTTAGGCTTTTAGCCATAGCAGAAAAGAAGTTCAAGTAGTTTGATAAAATGCTTTGGTATAAATGTATGGAAAATGTGGTAGCATAGAAAAGATGGTGAGTTGTTTAAAAAAATGCCTCAAAGAAATGTGGTCTCAAGGTGATGGAATGGCATTCCATCACCATGAGACCACATTTATTTGAGGAATGTTTTTAAACTACTCACTACCTTGTCTATGTTATTGCTTGTACTATTATGCCTTGATAGATTTTTTCCAAGCATCCATAGTTTGTTGGAAAGAACCTAATTTAGGCTTTTAGCCATAGCAACAAGGAAGTGAGTGGATTGATTAAATGCTTTGGTAGACATGCATGGAAAATGTGGTAGCATAGAAAAGGTGGTCAGTTGTTTGAAAAAATGCCTCAAGGAAATGTGGTCTCACGGTGATGGAATGGCATTCCATCACCATGAGACCACATTTCTTCGAGGCATTTTTTCAAACTACTCACTACCTTGTCTATGTTATTGCTTACTATTATGCTTTGATAAAAAAATTCCAAGCATCCATAGTTTGGTGGAAAGCACCTATTTTAGACTTTTAGCCATAGCAGCAAGGAAGTGAGTAAATTGATAAAATGCTTCGGTAGACATGTATAGAAAATATGGTAGCATAGACAAGGAAATGAGTTGTTTGAAAAAAATCCTCAAAAAAATATGGTCTCATGGTGATGGAATCACCATGAGACCACATTTTTTCGAAGCATTTTTTCAAACTACTCACTGCCTTGTCTATGTTATTGCTTACTATTATGCTTTGATGGAATCTTTCCAAGCATCCATAGTTTTTTGGAAAGCACCTATTTTAGGATTTTAGCCATAGAAGCAAGGAAGTGAGTAGTTTGATAAAATGCTTTGGTGGACGTGTATGAAAAATGTGGTAGCATAAAAAAGGCGATGAGTTGTTTGAAAAAATGCCTCAAATAAATGTGGTCTCATGGTGATGGAATGGAATTCCATCACCATGAGACCACATTTCTTCGAGGAATTTTTTCAAACTACTCACTACCTTGTCTATGCTATTGCTTACTATTATGCTTTGATATATTTTTTCCAAGCATCCATAGTTTTTTGGAAAGCGCCTTTTTTAAGCTTTTATCCATAGCAGCAAGGAAGTGAGTAGTTTGATAAAATTCTTTGGTAGAAATGTATGGAAAATATGGTAGCATAGAAAAGGCAATGAGCTGTTTGAAAAAAAGCCTCAAAGAAATGTGGTCTCATGGTGATGGAATGGAATTCCATCACCATGAGACCATATTTCTTCAAGGCATTTTTTCAAACTAGACTCACTTCCTTGTCTATGTTATTGCTTGTTATTATGCTTTGATAGATTTTTTTCCAAGAGTCCATAGTTTGTTGGAAAGCACCTTCTTTAGGATTTTAGCCATAGTATCAAGGAAGTGAAGTATTTGATAAAATTCTCTGGTAGACATGTATGGAAAATGTGGTAGCATAGAAAGGGTAGTGAACTATTTGAAAAAATGCCTCAAAGAAATTGTGTCTCATGGTGATGGAAATCACCATGAGACCACATTTCTTTGAGGAATTTTTTCAAAACAATTCATTTCCTTGTCTATGTTATTGCTTACTTATTATTTCATATATTTCTTCCAAGCATACATAGCATAGACAAGGCAGCGAACTGTTTAAAAAATTCCTCAATAAAAATTGGTCTCATGGAATTCCATGACAAGCAAATGCAATTGGCATCTACTCCTAGTTATTACTTATGCTATGTGAAGTAATTGCATCACTGCTTATGTTGACTTTCTAAACAACTATATTGTAATTGAAATTTTTTCATCTATCAACATCTAGTTATTATTTATGCAATGTGAAGTAATGCTTTGAGTTTGAAAGATGTGCAATGCAATGTAATCAATGATACAAATATAAACTACACAAATCTATTAAGTACAATTCATTAGTTAAACTCTTTATTCTATTACCTATGTGAAGGTTTATCCAACTCCACTAGTACTGGGAGGTGTTCCCACGAAACCTCCAATATTAGCCTATTCAACATCCAAAATCAAATATTAGAATACCCTTCATATAACAATGTTATTCACATGTAATAAATTTATAATCATTTACTAGTTGCATACCTCAATAGTAGATGTAGTGCAGTAATACATAGGTGGAGGGTCGGCGTATCCAGTATCAATGTTCACTGTGGTCCCCTAAAATTTTATTACAACCATTAAACTAAATTAGTTAATCTTGCATTTAAAAAATTAAATTCAATGAACATGCTAACATTTACCTAAGTATCGATGTTGAAAGCCTCATTCAAAATTTCAGTTTCTATCGCCATCTCCATAGCTACAGACGTATCATGCACATCAGCCTCCTCAGTATCTATGTGGTCATATGTACAAGTCAACCCGAAAACCTAACAAGAATGGGGTGGAAGCCTACCCCTCGAAGACTCCCTTGGATGGTGCTATACTACAGGACTGGCATGTTGGATGATACTCTGGGTCAAAGAGTTGATAGCCTACAAAGTGTCCACCTCAACACTCTCCTTCGTGATAGAAGGGATAACGACGTGCTCACGAGCCAGCCTAGTGAGAGCTCGTCTCGCTTGTCGTTGAGGATCTAGTCCTACACCAGGTCTATCTTGTGCCAACCCCCCATCTCTCCCCTAAAAGTCCATCATATCAAAATAATTAGAGATTTTTTTGAGGATGAACTCACTGTAGAGTTTCCTCAAGAAATATTGGGGGACTTCACAATTGTTGCATGGTGGATAGTCAAAAACAATGTACCACCTATCCCAAAAATAGTTCCTAATCCCTTAGTGGTTGCACCAATGGATAGGAAACCTCTTGGAATTAAGGTCAAGATTTTTATTTGTGTTTGGTTCAGTGAATAGTGAGCAAAAATCATATTTTGTAATTTTTTCGTCTTTTACTTATTTATATGATAATTTATGTGTAAAAATTTCTAGCTGCCTACCTCCTATTTGCCCAACCACATAATTGTTTGTTGATTGCATCTGCATGTTTTAACATTTCTTGAAGTGAACTCGCAAGTTTTCTTCTTTCCATGGTTGAACTTACTAGATCGTTCAACCTCGTGATTAAATCCTCAATATGTTTTTTATTGTTTTCAATTACCCCCATTAAATTTTGTTGAGTGCCAGGAGGATGTTGAGGAATTGGTGGAGGAGATTATTGTTGTGGTTGTTGAGGGTTTTGTTCATGTTCTTGTTGCTCTGGTTGTTGAGTATTTTCAAGAGATTTTTGAGGTTCATTAACATCTCCTACAAATTAAACAAATATAAAAAACAACCTAAAATTACATATTTAACAACAAATTCACAAAAAAGAACAAACAATGCTTACGTGTTTGACCTCCCCATTGAGGTGGCGGCATCCTGGTGATGAAACTACAACAAATCATTGAAGAAATAATAAATTTAGCTCCTTCCAAAATGTGAGTGCGCAAATGCAAGGTTTTTTGGCTATGAGCTTGAAAAAACACGGTGGGAAAGAAATGAACTCGTTTTCTTTTTTTTTCATGCGCTATAACGTGCTCACATTATAACATGAGCATGTTATAGGCTCGATGTGACCAAGTCTTTGGTTCGGTCACACCAAGCTTTAACACACTCGTGTTATAGCCTATCAAATTATTTTTGAAAATTTGGCCACTTTTTGGCCCCCCATCTTTTTGCACCTACCCTTATGGATACATTTAGGATTTTCTAAGTTACCATCGACTATCTATCTGGTCAAGTTGTCATTTCCTATGATGATATAATGGGTGAGCCTCAAACTAGGGGATTTGTTCCCTCATAAAATTCTAAATAATTGGCATGTACCTTCTTTTGTTTTCAGTACTATGTGGACTAGTTTGACTAGTGGTTTTATAATATTTTTCATGCATGCCCGACACTCTCATAGTGGCTATCTTGGGGAGTCTTTTTCAACTAGGATCTCAGAGGTTTTCAGGACACTCGAGTTCCTATTTTGTCATTGTCATCCTTGACCCCCTACTACTTCTCCTTCCTCCATGTCCACTTTGAAATTGATGTCTCCTCAAATAATTACCAATGCTTCAAATTCTTCCTTAATTCACCCTCTCTCTCTCTCTCGAACTTGGCCATCTAACCACTACACCATATATTACTAGCTCACTTTTATTAGTATATTTATTATCAATGATCTCTCACCTTTTATATAAATAAATACTATTTTTTAAATAAATTAGAACATATGATGCCCTAAAAGGAGAGAATATTTCTTGCGATGATATCATTTTTTGAACATTTTAAATAATTAATGAAAAGTGTCAATTTTTGAAAAATAACCTAATATTTTTTATTTAAAATTTAAACAATTTTCTTTTAAAAAATCTACCTAAATAATTTTACATCAATTCAAAATTTAAAATATATGCACTTCCATGTGCTTCAAGTTAAAAAGCTACACCATAGACTATCACCCAATTGAATGACCTTAATTTTAAATCAAATTTTAGTTAATATAACTCTTGATCCTTAAATGATAGCAATGGAGGTTTCAGAATTTACTACCTTCTTGAAGAATAGTGTACCACACAATCTTAGAGTAGATTGGCAAGTCACTTTAAAAAATTTAAATATTAGATGAATTAATTATGTAGGGAGATTCTAGGGTTTATACTAGGGTATGCATAAGAAGATATTTATCCAATCTCTCATCAAATGTAATTATACTAGAATATAATATATAGGGAACTAGAATTAGTTGATAGAAATTAAGGTTAAACCAATATTTTTTAGGCATTATAAATTAAAAACCCATTGTACACAAAAATTATAAATAGACTAATCCCACATTTGAATTATTATGAAATGGGTTAGAAAATAATTAGTTGAGCCTAAAGAATCCTAAAACAAAAAATCCAACACAAAATATTAAAGGAAATGAGGAGATAATAACTACCCTAAGAAAATTAGTTGATCAATTTCCACTAAGATGACTTGCTCTCCTATTTTGGTGGAAAAATTAAGGAAATTCCTCTTGAACTAGAAATTGGGTCATTAGAATACAAGTCCAATGGCTTAGAAGCATATGAGGAAGACCTAAAGGTACAAGATGAGGAAGCCAAAATATTGGTCTCAATGGATTTTTATCAATACCATAATAGGAGACACAAAAATCCAAAGTTAACTACAACCCCAAAATAAGAATGGGTTGTAAGATAGTTCAAGAAGTCACAATTGAAGAGATCAATTCTACTTCTCAATCTACACTAAATTTTGATAACAAATATCAAAGTAGGGGGGACAACCCCCACCACTACGATGACAATATTGACTTGGAATTTTATGGGCCTCAATGCCCCTAACAAAAGTAATACAAGAACATTCCTAGGTTATGTGGCAATCTTGAATCATTATGAAAAAGTGGATTTTTAAAGTTGAGTTCAATTGTTTGTTTTTTTGTTAGTTGTAGTTAGTAGTACATGATGAAGAAAGATACCACATTTCATTAGAAATTAAAATTAAATTTTATAGTTTTGGGAATAGTTTAAGTTATTATTTTTTAGTGTCATATTAAAATTTGAGAAGAATTAAATGAGAAAAAGATAGAAAACTAGTTTAAGAGCATCTATCAGGTGGAAAAAAGTGTATAGTTGGGATTATTTTCATGCATGTAAAGTAATTTAAAGTTTGGACTAATAGAAGATAAGGGTTTATTGAACCCTTGAGGATAAGTGTTGAACACCACACAAAGTTTTCTCCATTATTTAACCCATTGAATTTATAAGTATATTATTTTTTGTTGATGACATGTTAAATGTGGTATCGGTCTTTATGCTATATTGTGGCTAATATTGATCAAATAAGAATTTTTTTATGCTATATATACTAATATGGTTTGTACTAGATGAAGGTAAGCAAATATGTAAAGGAAGAACAAAATAAATAGAATGGAAGAAGAGTGAGACTATGTGATTTAGGATGGAGATTGTGAGTATATAATGTTCAAGGAGTAGTGAGTATGGATAAAATGGCACGTCTATATAACTGGTATAAAATTTTGGGGTAACGTGGATGAAGTGTTCACACTCATATAAGATTGGATGATTGTAGTAGTGAGATAAAATACTATAGAACAAAAGTGTTTGTTGAGGTTCAACATAGGAGTATATTATGATGAGGTGCTATGTAACATTGCAAATTGATCATGGATGTGTGTCATGTATGGTGTAGGTGTATGGTGAAAGGGATAACATATACAACATATAGAAAGATGTCTAAAGATATGATTTGATTCCCCTGAGGGTAAGTGAGGGATAATTTTAGAGCAATACAAGGGTATGTGTTGGATGGGAATGATATGCAATGATTCCAAGGATATGTGGTATTGTTGGATAACCAAAAAATATTGCAAATGTAAAAGGAGTACCATAGATAAGGGAATGTGAGGATAGATGTCTCAACCAAAGGACAAGGTATAAAAGTAACATGATAAGGAGTTTTATTGAGGAACATGCAATAGTGTAGTGTCGAAAAATGTCATTCATGACATTTTCACACTTGTCTAGGCCCTCCTTATTAAATTGAACTTGATATTGCCTTGATTTAGTGTTGTAATGTGTTTAACACATTCATATTAGGTCTTGGGCCCTCGTGAACTAAATGGACCTAACTGTACCTTATCTAGGGTGTTGTAAAGTGTTGTACCACACTTTCACACTTATCTAGGGGGGTAAAAGCAAGAAGATGAGTCCATGAAACGTGGAAGCTTTTTCCTTAGAAAAAAATCTGAAATCGGCCTCAAGAAAATAGGATCCTATTTTTTAATAAACAAGATCCCGTTTAGGTTAGGGGTCCCGAGCCAAAAATGGGATCCCATTTTAAAAAAAACGGGATCTCATTTCTTAAAAAACGGGATCCCGTTTCTTAAAAATGGGATCTCGTTTCTTAAAAAATGAGATCCCATTTTTCACGGCCTGTTTTTTCACAGGTCGTTTTAAAACGGTGTCCCATTTTAAAGTGGGATCCAATTTTTCAACGACTTGTTTTTTAACAACCTATTTCATAAAAAAAAAAAATTACTTTTAAATACGAGATCTTGTTTTGTAAAATGTTCAATCCTGTTTCTTAAAAGTATAAAGAAATTATAGTTTTATGAAATGGGATCCTGTTTTTAAAAAAATTGATTTTTGGTCGAGTTTTTGCTTTGTTTTTCGGTTCAGTAAAAGGCTTGGGGACTTGAACTTAAGCCTTGGACCTAGTTTGACCTGCAATTTGAAGGTCTTGGCAATGTCACAAGAAAATAACGACTTTGGGCATATGTCTGAAGACCTTTTTTGCAAAAAAAATTGACGAAATTAAAACCCATTATAGATGAGACAATGTAGATTCCAAATATGTAATTCTTTTTACAATTGGATTAATTTTTTTATTTTTTAATTAATTTATGATGAAACATGTCCATAAACTTGAATTATCAAGTTTTTTTAATATTTTAATAACTTTTTATCAACATTATTTTTTGACAAACGGATTGCACGAGAAAATACTTCAGACAATTCTTTTCAATTTTAAAAAAAAAATAAAAAAAATGATAAGTTTAGGTCATCTTATGCGTGATGTACATGACGATTTTTTCAAAACACCAAATATGGCCAATAAAAAACTAACAAAAAAATATATTCAATAAAAAATTACACAAAAATATTGAAAACGTGCTTCAGTGAGTCACAAATATTTTCCCAAAATGATGTAGAAAAATATGATAATTTAGGTCAAAATATGGATGGCGTACACATGCATGGTATGGTAAAAAAAAAGTGACTTTTAAACAATGGTTTTTAGAAATTCCTCTTGAAAACCAATTTTTATCATCTGGGTATTGAAATAAATTACATATTTGAAAACTAGACTCTGAGTACTACATTTTATGATAGTTACTTTTATCAAGATTTCATTTCTAAGTGCTTCAAATTTTAAGGTCAAATGTGTCAAACTTTGAAAATCAGGGAAAACACTTCCACTTTTTGGCCAAAAAGTGGACTCAACTTCTTGCCAGCGCCCAGGGTTTTCATCATTAATTGGGCTTCGTTTGCTTATTTGGCCTTATTTTGCATCTACAAGCCTTAATTAATGCATCTTTCTGAGGATAATCCTGACATAAACCAATATCCAATCATAATTCATTTCTTTTTAGGTTGCGCAACCCAAATTTAGTGATCTAGGACTCATACGCCACCTTGGGCATATGGGTCCTGCCTAAGTTTTGGGGTCCAAATCCTGATTTCATATGAATCTAAGCATTTTTTAAAAATGTGTCCCATAGTTAAGCCTAACGGGACTCATACGCCACTCCTGGCGTATGAGTCCCATATGGCCCAAAATAAATTTAATTAAAAAAATTTGGCAGGAATTTATCCTCCTAGATCTGATGTCGGCTTGTAGTGTTGTAATTTTGAGAAATTTGGCATAAACAAGTATAAATACAAGATTATTTCACTCATTTTTCTCCTAACAAGCAATCAAGTGACCTAGAAACTTGATTATTCATGCATTATAGAAAATTTGAGTTCACAAGAGCATTCAAGAGTCTTCAAGAGCTGATTATCAAGTTTTTTGGAGCATTATTCAAGCATCAAGCATCATGTTTGTTTTTGAGCTAACATTTGTGATGTAGGGTTTCATGTTTCAAGCCAACATTCAAGTCAAGATCTATCACATTCAAGCAAGATTCAAGATCTATATCCATTGGAGCCACTTCATACATATTTACAACACTTTATTGTTGAGGTTTGGTGAGTTGCAACATTACATTTTTTCATTTATCATTCCTTTATCTCATTTGATTTCATTACAAGGTTTAAATTTAAAAATGGGGTTTGACCAAGGAAAATCCCTTTCCACTAACAAAACAACATTTTTCCCTCTCTTTAGTGTGTGATTTGCATATCTAGGTTGAAGACCTTCTAAGGAGTAAGATTGGAAATAATTTGTTGAAGTTGCAAAGTCATTCAAGTTGTTAAAGTTATCACATCACCTACAAGATCATTGGAGAACCTCCACATAGCAGAAACTTCACATTCAGATCTAGAAACCAAGTCAAGAAGGCATAGCAGAGATTGAAGAGCACATTTAGGTCTTGATATTCTAGAAAATTCAAACTAGACTGATACGCTACTTCTAGCATATGAGTCCCAATATAGTGAATTTTATAATTTTTAGGAGTTCCAGACATATCTCTAATAGATTTTTGTTCCTGCCCAAAAACCGTAATCTAGGACTAAATTTCCTAGACTAGCATATGAGTCCTAACAGTCCTTAATTTCAATGTTTTTATCATTTCAAGTCTTCATCTAGGGGTGATCCCACAATAGTGGTTTACAATTTTTGGCCAAACTGGATGTACTTAAATTATTATTTTTAACTAAATCTTCACATTCGAGCACCTATAGTGGCTAAACCGTGAGGAATTTGAAGATGATGCAAACTAGAGTCTCATCACATTTTGTCTGTAGATTCTAAAAAAAAGAAATTCAAAATTTTTGGAATAAGATTGCACTTCTTTTTCCATCTCCCACGAAAACTGGTTTTTTTCATAAAACAACATTTTAAAAAAGTGTCGCTCACCGTATACAACATAACTTTTTTTGTATGAAGGATGAAATTCTAATTTTTTCGAATTTAGATTTCTAACCATGATATCTAGCACTTTCATTTGGTCTCATAGTTTTTTATTGATTATTTTTTCATTAATAAAGTTTCAAAGTCAAACCAATTGCAATTCAAACATAGGCGGACTGTATACAGCATAACTTTTTATGTATGTATCAAAATTCAACTTTTATTTTTTTAATGGTTCAAGGACATCAATACCTAGCACGAACATATTTAAAAAATATATATTTTGATAATTTTCTATTTTTTCACATGTGCAAAACAAAGAACTTAATTTTTGGTGAAAAACCTATGTTTAATAAAACTAAAAAAACACATACATAATAAAACCAAAACATATTAAAATTATATTCGTAGGATAGCTCATTTTGAGGAATACCATAATAATTTGAAATAAATTTTAAATGAATTCATTTGATCCCCCAAAAGGTAAATCAAAAGTGATTTTTTATCAGCATTTTGATAGGTGTAAAGGAGACACATTTATAGGTATGGTTTAAAACTAGCGAGGTTCTATCCAAGGTGGTTTGATCAAACCCTCTTCAATTGGAATCCTTAAAATGGAACTTTAAAAATCCTAAATCATTATATTTTCTAAAAATATGTGATTTCAGCAAAAATCAGTTCCTCTTAGAAATTGTAAACCAGCTTTGTGGGATCACCCGTAGGCCTCTATAGATTTCCAGGTGCACAGCTTTGATCTCCTAGCTTTTTGTTCTGATTTACATGCATTTTTAGGTCATTTAGTGAAACTTTGCATTGCACTAGGTTTAAACATTAGGTTTGGCATTTCATTAGTCTTTCCAAGCCTTAGCTTGGTGGTGAACCCCTCTTTAGTTTCTAATCAGACCCTAGGACAGCCCCTTAGCAAATCTCTTTCCCCTACTTCACTCTTGGATTGAGATCTCTAGGGCATCCTTGAATAAGAAGTGAAGAAGATTGTTGTTCTATGTCCTAAACCATAAGCAACACCAATTTTCTTCCTTCCAAATAGTAAAAAATGTAATATAAGAGTATGTGCAACCAAAAAGGAGTCTAACAAATGTGAGGGATAGAGAAGACTGTGATGAAATATAGGAAAAAGAAAATTAATATAGAAGATGATTAATAGAATTGAGTGTCAAATACTAATACAAAAATTAGTACATAGGGTAGATTGCTTTGGGTATACCTAAAGATGAAGTAGCAAGCTAGAATTCCTAGGTAGGGATATCTTGTATTGTAAAATGGGGCTCATTTTTTATCAACTCCAAGTGCGTGATGTAGGACATCCCTAGGTAGTGTGGAAATCTTTCACAATTCTACAAAAGTGGTTTAGTTTAGTTATTTGTTTCTATTAGTTTGTAGATAGTAGTTTGTGATGAAGAAATTTATTACATTTCATCATAACTTGAAATAGGCTTTCAAAGTTTTGGGATTAGTTTGATTTGTTATTTTTGAATTTGATGTTAATGTCCAACAACAATTAGATGAGATAAACATTGTAAATTGGTACAAGAATGTCTACCAAGTGGATAGTTGTGAACAATTAGGATTATTTTCATGTGTGGCAAGTTATTTAGAGTTTGCACCAACACAAGAACTTTTGTAAGGATTTCTTGAACCATTGACAATAAGTGTTCAACACTATGAGGAAATTTATCCACCATTTAACCACTTAAATTTATAATTTTGTTATTTATAGTTGATCATATGTTACATGTGATATTGGAATTTGTTCCATCTTGTGGCCAACATAGATCATTAGAAAACTTTGTGGATGCTATATATATTGAATTTTGGATCAATAAAGGTATGTGATGGGATAAGGGAAGAAGTTGAGAGGTAGAACATAAGCATAGTGAGACTATGTCATCTCAAATAAAGATTATGAGTAGAGAACAATGAATATGAAGTGGAGTGCAATCCAAAGGGAAATACTAATGTAACATAGTGGAGGTAATTAGATTGGTATGTAATTATGAGGCTATATTTTAGTGTAATCTATGTTTGAATTGTCATAGTAAGTTTAATAAAATGGCTACAACCTAACATGTAAGAGAGTCCATTACAAAGAAGCAAGAAGTTGTAATCATCATGATAATCATGTAATCTTAAATAAATAAGAATTCATTTTTATTTATGAGATCTTTATGGTGTGTGTATTTTGATGTTAGTTTGGATGGTTAAATAGTCCTTCATTGGACCCAATTTTGAGCATGACTATATAAAAAAGGCACTTAGTAAAGCATTTCTTAGATATATAGAAACTAGATCTGATCCTTTTACAAAAGTAAAAATTAATTCTAAAGAGGAAAATAATCTATCAAATCATTATCATGAATGAATGCCTCATCTATCAAAGAAAAAGGTTCCTCTAATGGTTTAATTTTTTTATGAAAATAGGTAGGGTAAACCAAATAACAAATTGGAAACACTATCAGGTAACTAGCATTATCTCTAAATTATAATTTTTTGTGTTCACCATATATGGACTTAATTGCACCAGCCTTAGGAGATAATTATGAGAGATAATTTATTACATCATAAATTAATTATATATGGTCATTGAATATTTTACTACAATATTGATATCAAATAACAAATAGGGAGGTATAAGAAGGGCCACTCAATCACAAATTGATATTAGTTCCTTTATCTACATGAATACACTCTTAGATTTAACACCTAGGAATGGAACACTCACATGGAACAAATGGTCAAGTTTGAGAAAAATAGTAAAGATATTGGATATATTTTTTATCTTTCCGAAATGGCTTGAGTATAATGAATCTATAAAATATGTAATAGTCATATGTTTGAATTTAGATCACTTTTCATTGACTTTACAAATCATGGAAGATCATCTAGTCTCCAAATGCACCTTCATCTTTAAAAACATATAATTTTAAGATCAATCCTTCAAAGATCTCCCCAAACAATAAGAAAGTGAGCTTCTAAAAGTAAGAAGCGCCAAGATGTATGCTCTAGTAAAAAACTTGCAGTCCTAAATATCCACAAAGATTGAAAAAATAGTATATTTTTTCAAGAATATTATGTTGGAAAGGATTGAATTGAAAAAATATTATTATTGTTCCAACATAATATTCTGGCAAAGGTTGCGGAGTCTGGCTTTACCCAAACCAATCACATTTGGTTGGAAGTTTCTAAATCCTTTTCAACAAACGTATTTTGTGCATATCCAGTAATCATAGCATTCCGTGAGACCAGATTTCTAAATCTATGTATTGGATCTTTCTGCAATGTAACTGACGTGGGACCTGAATCAACCGTTGCTATTTTTGGCCTGGGCACTATTGGACTTGCAGTAAGTACCCCCTTCTTTCTTCAAGCTTAGTAGATTGGATATTCACAATCTATCCTCAGACCATTCACCTCATCTTTTACTGCTAATTGTTAGTGACTTTAGTTGGCTTGTAAAGCTAGCAATCTACCGTCACATTTTTAACTGATAATTGTTAATAATGACTATGGTTGGCCTTTAAAGGGTATACATCTACTATCACATTCACATATCTTCCTCTTCCTGATAATTGGTAATGACTAGTTGGCTTGTGAAGGGTAGAAAAAACATTGGCCTCATCTTTTAGATCATAATTTTTAATGACTTTATTGGCTTGTAAAGGGTAGAAATCTACTACCATATTCACATCATAATTTTTAAAAATATATTGATTGTTATTATATAAGTAAATTGATTTTGAAGGGATTTCGAACTTTTATACCATTTAGTTAAGAAAGAATAAGATTTGGATTCAAACCTCTTCTTTATTGTTTTGACTGCTTCTTGTGATTGTTTGTTTTTCTAAGATCTTTTTGATTTGTAATTCTGTTCCATTATTGATTCTGGTCTTGTATTCTTATATTGCTGATTTTCTTTGCTTGATGTACAAAATTTCGGAGTCCTTTCAATCTCTCATTCATAACTTCAATCAAAAAGCAATAAAAAACACAAACAAGAAAACAGAACACCTGAACCTTAAAACTTCTTCGATATCTCGTTCACTTCGTTGTCTTGTTACTAACTGTTCATGACTTTAATTGGCTTATGAACAGTAGAAATCGACTACCCAGCTTCATTTAGGTTTTCAAAACTTTTTAAAATGCATTGCAGTGTAGTCTTCGTTTCAGACATCATAGAAGGAACTTTCTTAACGTGCACCCAGTTCAGGCATTTTTTTCCACTTCTGTTTTGTAGGCAGTACAAGGTGCAAAAATGAATGGTGCATCCAGGATCATTGCCATAGACATCAACCCTGACAAGTTCGAGAAAGGTAACAATTACGATGTAAACATTGCAAGGTGAAACGTTACCGATGAGAAATTCACCGTCAATAATTTATCTCACGGAAAATTCACTCACCCGCAGAAATTCACAGCTCACAAATTTCATCACATTTGCCCAGGGCACAATCCCTGGCCTCATCCCTTTTTCAGTGTCGGAGCCTTTGCACTCAGCAAGATTTGATCCCTGGTGGGCTCATTTAGAACCTTTCAACTTCACCAGTAGACCAAAGACCCATTGACAAATTTTTTATTTTTAATTAATATGTATATATTATTATCTATAAAATAGTGTTATACATATTAAAAAATTGAATGGAAATGATTACATTTTAAAAATTTAGACGGATTGGAATAAAACATAATTATAATAATACTTTATTTTTTAACAATAAAATTCTACTGTATTTTATAATTATTTTCTATTTTAGGAGTAAGCTTTGTTATGTTTTATCAAAAACAAATTAATGTTCACACATGTACAAATAATATACACAAAATAAAGCATGTACATAAATTTAATTTTATGTTTAAATTTTTTTAAAGTATTTTATTGTACAAAATTGTGACATTTTTCATTAGTTTTTTATTTTTTCTACTTTACATTATCTGCGAATATGTATTTATAATAAAGTTATATTTTCTAATGAATTTTGAAACATTCCTTTATACAATAATAATTAATACAAAATTCTAAATTAATAATTAAATTATAAATATTTTTTATAATTCTAAATATTAGAAGCTTTCAAGAATAGATTAGATATGAGTATTAATTATTTCGTATAGGTGGCCCCATCAAGATATAGAAAATATTTTGACAAGCTTAATATTTAACACCTTTCCTTTAAATTTGACTTTTCAAATTGAATATGACTAGATTTTCTTTCAGCCAAATTATGATTTTGTCAAAGTTTTTGTAAATATATTTAAGGCTTGTTCTTTAACTTTCAAAACTCCAAAATATTATCTTCATTGTCAATAAGCTACTCAATTAAATAAATCTAATATCAATATGTTTGCAAACTTCTTCTATAGAAAAATATACACTTTGATAGTGTTATGGCTGAATTATTATCACAAAGTATTTTTGTTGTTTTATTTTACTCCTAATTTAAGTTTGATAATACTCTTATCATTCAGATCATATAATATCATATTAAAATTGTTTCATAATGATTGACATCTATTGTTGATAATAAAAAAATGGGTTGTTTCTTTGTCACTCAAGATATTGTTTCAGACCCAAAATAGAAAATATATCTAGAAGTGTTCTTCATATCATCAATTGAGCCCACCCAAACACTATATGAATTTTTTAGATAAAATAACCAAATTCCATGATTTCTTGTTTCATTGACATATCACTTTTTTTTTGTTACTTGTAGATGTGAATCCCTTAATGTTTCCATAAATCTAGAGATTGAAAACTCAATGCATGTGCTATAGTAGGCTATGTAGCTACAAAAGCATTACTCTTTCAACCAATATTTTATAAAACATTAGATCTACATTACTACTATAATCTCTTTACTCAATTTTTGATCTATTTGCAAATATTTTGCTATAAATATACCACTATTTCAATGATTAACCTCTATACCAATAAAATACTCCATCAATCCTAAATATGTCATCTTAAATATTTTTCTTCATTATAGATCTTCAAACCTTTCAATTAATAAATGTTTGTTTCTCATAAAAATTAAATCATCTATGTACAAGAAGATTTTAAAATCTCACCTTAATGTAAAGTGTGTGCCTATTGTTTCTCTTGCTAAAAATATGCTAAAATGAATCTCTACAACTATACCAAACTTTGGACACTTGCTTGAGTCTATATAGAGCCTTTTTATCTTATAAACTTTGTTTTCTTATCCTTAAATCTCATAACTAGGTGGTTGATCTATGTACACCTCATCTTCCAATGTATCTTTTTAAATGTCCCTTCACATTCGTTTGATAAATCCTTCCAACTATTTGAGCAATTATTGCCAATTTTTTTCTAATTGTGTCCAATCTTTCTATTGGTGATTTTTTTATTATAATCGATTTTAAACTTTTGTGAATATCCTTTTGCAATTAACCTTGCTTTATATCTTTTAATATCACCATTCACATTGAAATTTGTCTTATACACCCACTTCACACTAATAGTTTTCTTCCCTATTAGAAGATACATCAATTTTTATGTTTGAATTTTCTCTATATGATCAATTTATTCATCTATATTTTTTACTCATTTACCATTTTTACGTTGAAGAAATTCCCTATATGAACCCAATGATCATTGGTCTACATTTATGGAGAGACGTGCAAGACAATTGCAATGTATCTAGAGTCATTGAATCTTTTATTGCTTTTTGATATTATAATTATTAAATTTTTATAATAAAATTATTATATTATTAGTATAGATTATTATATTATATTATCTTATCTTATCCTCTTTTTTATTTTATAATTATTATTTAAATAATTATTATTTTTTATTCAGAATATTTGTAAATGCATACTAGAGTCCCAACCAAAGATTTCAAACCCAAGAGAAAAATGCTTTAACCACCTATCAACCCCCAATCTAGCAAATTCTAGATGAGTATGCAGAGCTCATAGAATAAAAATGAGCGAAAAAATAGCTAATATCACAATTACGAATCTTCACCCCTGGAGGATGAGTTGGCCTCATAATGGGAAGGAGGCATGGGATTATAAACATGAAGTGCCCTCGCATCTTTTGAGAGTATTTCAGAGGCTTGTTCAGTTGTCTTTGATCTTGTAGTTGTGCATCAAATAAGAAATGCAGAGCAAGAAAGACATCAACACCAGCAGCAAGAGTGTCAGTTTCAACCTTTCCATGTAGATCATTGCAATCAAGAATGATCCTTTCAAAGTCATAACACGTGATACCTGCCCTGAGGACATGCAAAAAATCTCCACTAAAACTATTAGAAGCCAAATCATTATGACTAATAAAACCACTAATAGGAAAAGAACCTGCATCAAACTTGTAGTTAACCAGAGCTTCATTTAGATCAAATTCATAAAGAAGACTAGGCTAAGCAAATTGTGAAGCAAGCACCATAATCAGCTCAGGGTCCATGAGAATATCCATGCAAATAGTGAAAAAATGAGATAACACTTCATAATAAGTGGCATTTACATTTTCCTTAAGCCATTGAGAGCCCAACACCTTTTTGCAGGCCAGAAAAGTGTCAGCATCATCCAGACAAAAAAAAATTCCCCAACTTTTCATGATCATATGAATGGGAGTCAAAAAATACTTTTCCCTTTGAATTAAAATTGATTCTGTATCAAGCTGAACCAAAATGCGAAGACATAATTAGGAGAAGCCCCAATTTACTAGCACACCGCTTTCCATAAAGGAAAGACATTTACTTTTTAAATACCAAACTTGAGAACTCATTTTACTGGTGTCGGCTATCAAATTTTGTGCAGGCTGACAATAACCATAGCAAATACAAAATAGAAGAGTCTGACCACGCATTGCAAGCAATAATTCCCAATGGATCGGCTTACCAAGTGAAAAGCAAAAGAACACCACCATATGATAAACACTATAAAGCATGCTTGGTAGAGATACTTTACCATAATCGCGTACATCAAGATTACTGGTAACGGCTTTAGAAATTGGCTTTGCATTCGCAGATTGCATTTGGCTGAAAGTTTTCAGCATCTATACAAACAACCAAATTGAAATGAGCACATTTTCCAAAGACCAGTAATTCATGTTTTTTTTTGTTTTTTCCGTCTACAGGTAAAATACATGTTGTTTGAAATACTGTGACGTGCAGAAGAAGCCAACCCCATAGAGGAGAGGCCACACAAAATTATAGACAATTCAACTTTTTGGAAGAGTCTAGAGGCAAAAGAGTCTAAGACATGTCTACTGCCGCCACAACCCAAGGCTTACTTGGTTAATGAGGGGATTTATGACTGTAGAAGCTCTTTATAATCCCAAAGATTATCGGTTGCTATATTAGCAAGGTAGTCGGTCACAAAGTTTTCCTCCCTGTAGCAATGAGAGACTAAATAGCTATTGAATAATGATAATTGTAAGAGACGAAATAGCTATTGTAATAATGATAATTATTAATTATTATATAATGATATTATATTTAAATTATTGTATAATGATATTATATTTGAATTATTATTTCTATTTAAAATTGTATAATAAATAATAAATAATAATTTATAAATTATATTGACATTATTTAATAATTATAAAAAATAATACTTTTATATTTAAACTACTAATCAATAGTAAATATAGTTTAAATTCTATTTAATATTATATAATAAATAATAAATTCATTTAATGCTATTTTGTAAGTATTTATTTATTAATTTAATATTATTTTGTAATTATAAAAATAGTATTTATTTTAGTTAATAATTAAATTTGTAAATAATGCATAGATTAATAGAACAATTAAGATTAAATTAAACTTAATATGGTTGGTGGATAGAAAACCAAAGCTAATGTTAACTTATTTTAGAATGTGATTATCAACACACAAAAGTCATTAGAAATGTGTGAGGTTGTATGGGCCTTAGGAGGACTTGACCTCATAATGTATCAGCATTCAAGAAAATATAATCAAAATGGTGTCTTCATAGTCATAAGTTTGTATGTGAAACTAAAGCAAAAAAAGTATAGGAATAATGAAAATAATGACATGGTGTAATTTAAGACTCCCAAAGGTGAGAAACAAGTACAAACAAGAGAAGTGAGAAAGAAGATACAATAGATCAATTATAATGGATTCAAATCAAAAAACACTCTTATAATTTTGTGCATTCAATAAAAATGACACGTCTTATGCAATTTCCAGGTAGCTTCCTTCCTTGGTACCCTCTACTAAAATCCAACTTACCAATCAGTAGAATTATGAATGACATGTCAAATATTATTGTTGCAAATATTTTATATTTTGATCCTTCATATGTCATCTATATTCACAAGGTAAGGGGATAATGGCACTAGAGGATAGTGCATATGTGACCAAAAAAAAAAATGAGGTTATACATGTTGATTACAAATAATTCAATAATTTGTTGATTTTATTACCAGTGGTGCAAAGATTTATTAAAGGTATAGCCATCATACTAGGTGTCAACTTATGCCAACATCTTTGTCGATTTATCAATTATAAATTGGTCCACACATATCAACATGGATATACTTATTTACTTGCAAGATTTGAATATCATACATCTATCTCCCTATCTCTTTATCTCTTTGTCTATCCCTCTCTATCTTTGATATCTTCCTCTATATATATCACTCCCTCTCTATCTATTGATCTATCTCTTCCTCTCTCCCCCCTCTCTATATCTCCCCATCCCTCCTCTCTTTATCTCTTGCTCTCCATATCTTTCTCTACCTCTATCTCCTTATTTCTCTATCTCTCTCCCTATCACTCTATATCTTTCCCTATCCCTCTCTATCTCTCTATATCGCCCTATAACTATATCTCTCCCTCTCAATATATTGTTTTAACTCTCCCTCTCTACCTATCTAATGTAGGAGCATTTGGGGGCATAGAAAATCTTGCACAACCAAAAAAAATTATGTATGTGTTTTGTTTTGATTTTTTCAAGCATACACTTTTATTTTAAGTACTCAACTCCTCTAGCATAGTAAAGTTTAATGTCAGGTTTGTGAAAAATCAATTAATTAATTGATTCACTTTTTATTGTTTTAAAATATTTGAGAAGTTTCAATTCTCCAAAAAGGAAAACTTTTATTCTCAAGCCTGTGAGTGGGCATTTATTGTAAAATTGTAACTCCATTCAAAAATTTGAAATTGTGGAGGATTGGAATGATGGACATTGATGGAATGGAGAGAGTGGGTGTAAGGTGGGAAGAGAATTTTTGAATGGGTATTGAATGCTCAAGCCAAAGAGTAAGGGGGTATTCTAAAGGTGGACTGGCATGGTAGAGAAATATGCCCTGAAGTCATATATGAGAGAACCAGTCTTAGTAAATTGGGCATAATTTTCTCATATCATAACAAAATGTAAAAATTAAAAATGTTCCAATGGGAAGGAGACACATCAAACCCAAAAACCATTTTAGAAGATTCATAAGAATGAGGGAGTACTGATAAACAGAAAGTGATATGTTTTAGAAGCTCTTTAGGATGGAAAAAGGAAAATAAAATAAAGAAAATGAGAGAGGGAGGAACAAGGAAAATGAACTAGAGAGCTAAGAGGATGAAGTAACAGAGTGGAGATGTAATTTTTGATGTGTAGTTGCTTATGAAGATTTTAAATCTGATTTTTAGTGGTTACATGAACAATATTGCTTGTGGCAAAGTTTTCTTGTGGCTAGTGTGCTTTTTGTAACTTGTTTTTGTAGACATTGCAAATTTGAATGAAAAAAATAGATTTATATTTCAAAGATTGTAAAATGATGTGAGATGTTTATTTCTTAGGAATGCACCCTCCATGCTTTGAATTCATAATTTTAAAACAAAATTTATTGGTTGAGTGTTATGAGTGTTGTAGCAACCATTTGATGTTGCTTGTAGCTAGTTGTTGATTATGGAGAATTATGGTTTTTCAGAGTTTTCAACTATGAAATTAGAGGGGCATTATTGGGGTAAAAATTATGATCTTCTTACTCTCCTGAAGATGAATGTGGGAGCTTTCATTATCCAAGTTTTCATTAGAAAAGGAATTCATTAAATAATTCAAATTAATTTTTGAAAGGTCTTTCATGAGCTTTGAGTGTAGATTTAGAGTTGTTTGAATTTTTTTTGTGGAGCTACAATATCCACACCGAGTTTGGATTTTTCATGTTAGTGCTTGCATCACTATCTCTCTCCCTCTCTCCAGTCTCTTCTCTCTCTCCCTCCTCTACCTATTTATCTCCCTCTCTCTATCACTCCGCATATCTCCCTCCCTCCCTATCATTGTATCTATCTCTCTCTACCTCTCTCTCCCTTTCTCTTCCCACATCTCTCTCTCTTTCTCTTCCCATATGTCTATCTCTTCCTCTTTCTCTCTCCCTCTCTCTATCTCCCCTTATTTATCTCTCCCTCTCTCCATCTCTATTTATCTATCTCTACTTTTCAATGTTTTTTTATCTCTTTGTCACACCCATAATTCTCACCACCTAAACACCACGCAAGCTAAAAAAGTCAACACAAGGAAATATTTATTTACAAAAATTTCCCTTAGCACATTTGTTGGCATGCTCCACACTTAGTGCGAGGGAGAGATAAGTAAAACTAAATCTAAGGAACCATTATACCAAGAAGGTAACTATTTTAAATAGGACACATATGTGAGACATCCTTGTTTAATAATAAGTTAATCTAAAAATAAGACTAAAATCCTAAGGAAGTTTATTATTTAACTATTTAATTAAACTTTTGATTTGATCATGTCTAAATTACTAGATACAAATTTAAAATGAAAATGGGTTATTCTAGTCTAAACACATCCACTAATTAATTTATTTTACTATAATCTTAGGTTTAACAACTAAAAAAATTCATAACACTTAAATTTATTAATAAATTTGAACTCTACTAATTTGTTTGTTTGTTTGTTATGATGTTTTAAATCTTCAAAGTAAAAATTAATTCTTAAAATTTTCACTAGAGAACTAGGAAATTTAGTTGCATGTAATTATTCTTATTACATTCCTAGCCTTTTATTATTAAGGGTTTGATGCCACAAAAGTTGAAAAATTCGCAATTATTAAGTTATCTTTTTGTCAGAGGTAAACTTCTAATTTTGAGAAATTGCAATAAATTGGAAATAATCTTCAAAATTACTAATTAAACTGTGTTTTATTTGCTAACAAGAAACTAACTTCAAACTATCTTGTAACTCTTTAAATATTGTTCCCTCTATTGTCTCCTATTTTCAATTTGCAAGTTAGTTTCAAATTGTCATTTTTAAATTAATTTTTTTATTGTTTTTTATTTTTTTGCTCACCATTAAATTGATTGTTGCAGATTGGAATTGTTCATTGTTTGTTGGATTTGTAGGTTGGTAAGTTTTACAAAAAAAATCCAATTTGTTTTACACATTGAGGAGTTCAAAGTTTCCCAATTTCTTAGAGGTTTCAGGCTATATATATATATATATATAGGGTTTATTTGTAGGTTTTCTAGAATATATACAACTTATTCCAGGTTGTGTTATTTTTACAAAAGAATTGCATAAAAATAATTTACTAAAGATATTTAAGTTTTATTTTAAAATAAAATGCAACTTGAAGAGGGGGAAGCATTTACCTCCATGGAGTTTTTAGCCCCTTCAAGGGTTGTGGCCCCATGGAGGCTTACCTCCATAGGTTGTGCACATCCCCTATTGAATGGGGGTAGCTACTTTGGCTAACCCCCCATTCAATAGGGGTTGACATAATCCTTTTTTTAATATTAATTTTTTAAATAAAATATATTTTTTATATTAAAATTTTATCTATATAAATATAATTTATAATATATTAATATATATTATATTACTACTTCTATTTATAATATATTTATTACATAATTATAAATTAAAATAATAATTATCTATATATATATATATATATATATATATATATATATATATATATATATATATGTGGATTATTATTATTTTTATTTAAACTATGTTTATAAGTTTTGAACTCATATAAGAATATTACAAGTTTCTTATGTATATTAAAATTGGAAAACGTATTATAACTAAACTCCTAGTCAATAATCAAATTACATTTTTTGTTTTTATAAATGTTCACAAACTACATTATTGGTCAAGATTATAAGGAGTAAAGTATTTATCCTAATTAATCATTTCTCTTAGCTAATTTTTTCTAAGTGTATTTTCATTTTTATTTAAAATGACTTTCATTCTTGATAGAACAACAATATTAAATTGATCCTTTTACATTGCAATAAAAATTCATACATTTCCTTCCTATGCAAGTAGATAACATTAAAAATTTAGAATAACTCTCCTTTATTTTTACACAAATTCATAATATAATAATTACTCATTTACACAAAAACACACTACACAAAATTTTACCCAAAAATGTTTGAATCTTTCCATGTTTCACAAAGACCCACATACTTCCTCTCTGAACCATAAATTTTAGTGCTCTCCAGAGTAGTCTTCAACTTTTTAAAAGGACCTAAAATGTAAAAACAACAAGAAAACAACAACATAGGCCAATGGGCTCTCCACCTAACCATAGGGTTGTATATTCAATCAACCCAAGCTAGGGGTCACGTAGCTTTCTCAAGAACACACACACATTTCATAATTTCTAAGCCAACACTTATCACATACATTCCCCAACAATTATACACCACACAATATTCATGCATTACTGGTCACACAACATTCATGCATTACTAATCGTTTTATATGCATAATTTTTTATTTATATATAAACTTAGTCAAGGTTTGTACTCATACCCAAAAATAAACTCCACATACAATTTACAATGAAAGGTCACAAAGGATTCGCCATTTATTTTTACATAGATTTCAAAAACATAGAAAAACATTCCAAGCATTCATTTACGCTTCAAAACAAAGATATAACAAAAGGGTTAGATCCTACCATGATAAATGCTATCCAAATTGTCGAATACTCTTCAAGCCCTCTCTTTCCAACCTTCCTTTCTCTATCCTCCTTTCTTTCCTTCCTCCACCTAAAATTTGTTTCTACAAAAATAAAAATCAAGAACCACCAAGAAAGAAAAATCCCCTTCTCCACTCAAGGAGAAAGCATAAATATAAAAGGGAGAATAAATACCTCTCCTAACCACCTAAACCAACCCACCAACTCCCATTTTTTCCACCCTTAAAGAATGAGGAATTTAAGGTAGTTGAAAACACTTAAAATGGTATCTCTAGGGTTAAAAGAACCCATAACCCCTATATTTAACACCTAGGGGAAATTTAAGATTATAGAAACTTAATTTAATCTACATAAGGAACACATAAATCACAAAAAGTAAAAATACTATGAGATAACCCGCAAGGGTAATAAAAATAAAACTTTCACATAATTAAATGACCTTACAATACATTAAACCACATAAGGGACATATTCACAACATCACAACACATGATCTTAATTTCTCTATACGAGATAAGACCTATAGTCATGTAAATAATACAAAAAAGGAAGTACCTATGTGATGCAAAATACCATTGGAAGCTTTTACCTACTCACTTAAGAAAAAGTGTTAATATATCATAAGAGATGATAATAATAGTTGAAGCACCTAACATATAATAAAATAACATTTCAAAACAATAATTATTTGACAAAATTCCTTATCTATGTTAATCATCTAGGAAATCACATAAAAATTATTTAATCAAATAAATCATCATAAATGAACACTTAACTTATCAAATCTCATCTCAATAAAACCTATTCACACATCGATATAATGTAAACACCTAATAATCACAATATCACTACCATTGGAAATAATCAATTAAAAATCCACCATTGAGTATATATCCCATGGTAATCAAGCTAACCATGAAAGTATAAGAACATCATCTATGAATATGAAACAACTATCATCACAAAACTACTGTAAAATGTCCAACCATAGAAATTCAATAAAATATTAAATAAGAGACATGATATCATCAAGATCACAAAAAGGTGGGGTCTCACACTCTCTATCTCTATCCCTCTCCCCTTAGATCTCTATATCTCCTTATATCGTTATTGTAATGCCCCCGCCAAGGAATCCCAAAGGACAACACTAACTATAACATAATAATGGAACAATTTTTTTAAATGAATGACAATAAAATGCATAGCATATTATTGTAAACCTAGGTTCTCTAAGGTTCCTCAACTGTGCTACTCACAACTAAAAGACAATATAATTAGAATCAATTCATTAACTACTAAGATAATATGATTTATCTAACACACAAGGTTCATTTTAAAACACCTCATTCAATGTTTTCTACATTACTTACTTCCATAACATGTCAAATGACAATAAACGTTAAAGATCATTTCTAGCTAACTAGCATATACAAGATGTATTACATTACAGAATTCATTACAAGAAGAATTCATCAATAGCTATTACATTGTTACAATAGTTACAACAATGCTTCCCTTAATACATGTGGGAAGATTACATCAAATTACATCAAGAGATACAATAGAAGTACTATCCAAAATACAAGTACATGAAAGGTTGTCTTCTTGAACAAGAAAAGGAATAGGATCAAGAGTCCACAACATAATGACAAATCTCCATGCTCATGAACATGCAACAAGAACACCTAATGGAGGAAAAAGAACCAACCTTCAGACCATTTAGAACCCTAAGGTCCACCCCCCATGCTAGGAGATAACACAAGGTCCTAGACATCATACAGATAGTTAGGAAAGCAATAGGTTAACACAATCAAGGGGTTATACATGGACTCCAACACACACTTCTCATAACACAACATCACTTAAAATGTTTACTTTACTTCCAGAGGCACTCACACAATAGAAATGGAAAGTACAACTAGGGAATGCTAGACTGCAATAGGGAAGAGTGTCATCACATAGATTGATATGAGTTATCCTGGCAGATTTTCCTAGGCCCCGACCCCCATCCTGGGTTATCCTAGCAGCCTCTATTGATCTCAGCTCCCATATAAACTCATGTGGAATCAACGTACATTTCATGAGGACAAGGTAGTTGATCTTGCCATTCCAAGCCTTCCCATCTCATCTCAAGCCTAAACGAGCACTTGAGCCATGAGTGAGGCATATCATTATCTTAATTAATGTGAAATCTACCCATTCCCCTAATTCATTATTAAGGTTATCACTGGATTAAGAGACCCTCCAATGGGTAATCTTGGACACCACTTTGGGTTTCAGCCCCCACCAAGAGCCACTCCCCCTACTTGCAACTAGTAAACCATTTACAAAAAGCAAAGAATTTACCATCTTGCACACTTAGCAGTCACATGAATCCAAATACAAAGCAAGGCATTAACCATCTTGCACATTTATCATAATCACATGAATCCAACAAGGATAGGGAAGCAACGCCCTTAGGGTTTACATTTCCCACAAAGCACATAACTTAGAATATTTCCAAACATTTCAAAAGTAAAACAATCATAAGAACCATTTACACATTAAATAACCCTTCCTAGGCCTCTGGAAATCGACTTTAAACAGCTAACATTTGACTCCCCCTTTTCAATAATTACACAACCACTTAACCATACATTGATAAATATAAACAATTATTCAATACATTATGACTCTATAGATATTCTCAAAAATATGGCATTATTTCATTCTACTCATTTTCACTTAACCACATAATTAAATTAAAAGACTATTTCCCCAATTAATTATATTTGGAAAGCTATAACACAATATTCTATTTAATTAACTTTCACAATAATTTTAAAATTCCAACTATAAAAGCTATAAAAACTATCAATATTCACCTACAAATTAGTAATAGAGAATAATCCATATATTGAGAAAATCACTATAGTAACAATATTCTAATTCTTAAATTTATTGGACATTTTACTAATCAACTATAATAATTATACGGAAATAATCATCATTCGTCTACAAATTATTCAACAGAGAATGCTCTAAATCATTTCACATAAGTAATAACTATTTAATTAAATCTTTTATCAAATGGCATTTTATTTATTCATTAAAAATATATTTTGCTAACGGAATACCATCTATGATATATTATATCAAAAAATGATATAATAAATATTTATTTATATATATACATTTATAAATATATATATATATATATATATATATATATATATATAATCGAAAGTCAATCATATGAAATAATCTTTTTTAATGAAATTATGTCTTATTGAAACAATGAAAATTGCATCATATACATAAATTTATCAAAAATAACACCTATCTAAACTTAGCAAAAAGTGAAATCATAGTTTTTTAATTGTCAAACGATGATGGAAAGAAACCACAAAAAGCATTATCAAAACATATTATAATGTCAAATAGCAATTTCCAAACACAAGTGTTGAACCCTAAACTAGGCGCTATAAATTTACTACGTTGGAGTAGCAGTATCAAATGTAGTTATATTTGCAAGGAGCTGCTCAAAACATTTGAATTTATGAAGCACTCTGGATCACAATCTAACATTATAAACTTTTCCTGTGTTCTAGGCACATGCGTTCATGCAAGTTTAGAGGATGAGGTTGTGCATACCTCGCTCAGCAGTGACCCTTATAGCATTACATGTATAGTTGAGCATAAGGTAGAAGGCACATGGCCCGGGTTGGTGCATAGGTAATACCATTTGACAACAGACCTCGAAGAGATCTCATCTCATGGAATGAAATGAATACAGGGTGCACACGAGTAGGATTTGTTGAAAAGGCTTCAAAAACTTCCAAGAAAATGAAGAAGCCTGAGTGATGCCACCCATGGATAGGATGCCCCAATAAATGTCATCTCATGGGATGCAATGGTTTCAGGATATGGACAAAATGGATTCGTCAAAATTTTCAAGCAAACGCAATTGGCAGGTGCGAAGGTGTACGCAACATGGGGAGGCGTTTGCACTGTTTGACAAATGGCTCCAAAGGGACCTCATAACATGAAATGAAATGATTGTGGGTTGCACCCAATTTAGATTTGTGAAAAAGGATTTAGAAACTTTCAAGCGAATGCATTTAGCAGGTGAAAATCGAATGTAATGGTTGCAAGATATACACAATTTGGATTTATTAAAACATTCAAGAAAGCAATCGACAAATGTAAATAAATGTTTTCTAAGGAATGTAATGATTAAGATTAAAGATTAAATCGTTAAACAATCAAAACAGTAGCACTGTCGTAAAGACAACAAAGACTCACCTGCAATTTCATTTCCCCAAATTTATTTGATACAATTCCTTCCTTCGCCTATCCTTCTATGTTCCAAGAATCAACGATGGAATAGAAAATTTCTATTTCTATAGAAATTTTCTTCCCAAAACCCTCAAGCAATTTTCTTCCCCCGGGAGCCCCCAATGATTTTCCTCCTCAAATTTTTGCAGAAAGAAATGAAGAAATTTCGTTGCATGGGAAAAATTCAACCAACTCCTTAATTTGATTAAGGTTAACTTTAATTTATCAATTTATCGATTCAAAACAACTCATTAAATTATGATTTGAGTAATTATAATTAATTACATTACCCAACGTTAATTTATTTATCTTATAATATTATTTATTATTTTTAACTTTATATTGTAAGGTTATTTTATTATTAATTAAAATTATTTATTCATATATATATGTTTATATATATAATTATCAAATATACCTTCTAACAATTAATTTTATTGCATAATTTAACCAAAGACCTTTAACAACAATTAAATCAATTAAAACCAAAAGCTAATAATTACCTAATCCACATCTAGGATCACAATACAAAACCCTAAACACATTGACCGACCAACGAATGATACTAATAGTGCTAACAAGGTGCTAAACAGATACTCATCCTCTTCGAGGATGATGGCTAGGATAGGGGACCAAGTGTTATCTTCAATCCACTGTTCCATTGGGTTTAAGGCATGCTCAGACCTATCAATTTAGGTGGATTCGATACCTAGTACCTGCAACTTATAGCACACAAAACAGTCGTGCATATACGTATACACATAATAAAGCACACTGTGAAAGGGAATCACAACGTTGCACGGTACTCACAAGTGAGTGGTGCGACACTATCCCTTTTCACCCAACCACATTAGTAAGAACATGACCAAGTAATCACATCAACTCATAACAATCAGTTATATAAAAATCATGATAAGAACAGTCACAAGATAATCGCATAATAGTCATATTCAGATAATCACATAGTGATTATGATAGTGTTAGTCCACATAAATAAATCAATATACTAATCATAGCATGTGCATAAAACCTCAAATATCAGAAATGTCATCAAAGTATCATCATAGCAATAAGTCCAACATCAAATAATGTATCATAATGTCTCATCCTAAACAAATCAACTATTAGTCTATCAGAGAATAGAATTAGAGGCACTACATCCTCCCCCTCTAGAATCAAGCTTAATCCTAGAATCCTACAAACAAGAAAGGGTAAAACTCTCTCATATGAGATGCATCCTCCCAAGTGGCTGAAGACTCATCACTAGGATCCCACTGGACCCTCACTTGCTCAACGTCTCAACCCCTGAGGGCGATTCTCCTATGCTGCAGAATGCCCATAGGCTCCAAAGCCAGTTGCCCATCCTCTACCTACAAGGCATTCCAATCAAGAACATGTGAAATATCTGGATGATATAGTTTGAGAATAGACACATGAAATATATCATGGATATGCGATAGATTGGGCGATGAAGCAAGATGATAAGAATCAATGCCTATCCTCTCCAAAGCCTCAAATGGTCCTACAAAACGTGGTGTGAGCTTAGAGCCTTTTCCATAGCAGATCAAACTATTTTGGGGATGTACCCATAAGAACACCTGGTCACCAACAGAGAACTGGCGATCAACCCTATGAGCATCTGCATACTTCTTCTGTTTGTCTTGTGCTTCCACCAAATGCTCTCTAATATGAAAAACCTATTGCTCCATCTCCTGATGCATCTCCGGTCCTAGGAGAACTTTATCGTCAAGATGATCCCAACTCATTGGGATTTGATAAGGATGACCATACAAAGCCTGAAAAGGGGACATACCAATAGAACTGTGGTACCCATTGTTATACCCAAACTCCACCAAGTGCAAATAATCCTCCTAGCGAGTCTATTGATCCATGACATACATCCTGAGCATATCCTCAAGGACCTAATTAACCCTCTTGGTCTACACATCTATCTCTAGGTGGTAGGTTGAATTGAAGTTCAACTGAGTCCCCAATGCATGTTGTAGGGACATCCAGAGTGTTGAAGTGAACAATGGATCTCTATCAGAGATTATCCTACAAGGAGTCCCATGCAATCTGACTATGTCCTCCATGAAAATCCTAGCCACTAAAGAAACATTATATGAAGATCGAACAGGAGAGAAATGTGCCACCTTAGTCAGCCTATCCATGGTGACCATGATGGTGTCATGACGATGAGAAGATACTAGAAAACCATGGAATCCACTGAAATGATGTCCCATTTCCATTCTAGGACAAGATGTGGTTGAAGAAGACCTATGGGGTGTTGATGCTTTGCCTTAACCCTCTAGCACTCCAAACACCTTGAGACAAAATCTCCAATATCCCTCTTTATTCTAACCCAAAATTACAATTGACAGAGGTCTGTGTGCATCTTCTTGCCATCCGGATGAGCTAAGTAGGGTGCCCGATGCACCTTTAATATAATTAGGGTACGAAGCCCCTCTGAAGGAGGAACATAGATGTGACCCAAGTGCCACAAGAGACCATCCAACTCGAGAGAATAACCTGCTTGAATCTACCCTACAAGTCTCTACCTGACTCAACCTCAGACCTCACCTCCTAATACCAATTGTCTGTAGGAAGTGTTGCAAGGATCTTACCCCTCAAATCTACTCCAAGAGTGACTGTTGAAAGCTCATGCCTTCGTCGATTAAGATCATATACCACAACATTCTCCTTAACTTTGATATACTTCACCTCAAATTCGTACTCGCATAGGTACTCCATCCATCGCCTTTGTCTAGCATTCAGGTTTGGCTACGTGAAAATGTATTGTAAACTGCGGTGATCACTAGGCAACTCAAACTGATGCTCCAACAGAAAATGTCTTCATCTCACCAAGGAATGAATGATGGAAGCTAACTCCAAGTCATGTGTAGGATAGTTCAACTCATGATCCTTGAGTTTGTGAGACTCATAGGCTATCACGTGGCCATCATGCATCAATACTGCCCCTAGACCCTCCAAAGATGCATCAGTACACACCACAAAATCTCCTGCAGGATCGAGAACTGCCAAAATAGGTGCACTAGTCAACCTATCCTTAAGAGTATAAAAGGTTGCCTAACATGGCTCTAACAAAATTAACTTCTTCCCTTTCCTTTGAAGGGAAGTGATAGGATGAGCTATCCTCGAAAAACCCTGCACAAACCATCAATAATAACCTGTTAAGCCCATAAAGTTATGAACCTATGAAACATTAGTGGGCTCAGTCCAATCCATGATGGCTTGGATCTTTGAAGGATCCATGGAAATACCTTCTCCTGAAATAACATGCCCCAAATATCTTACCTCTCTCTGAAAGAATTCGCACTTTGCCAAATTTACATATAGTTGATTCTCCCTTGGACACTGCAATACCTGTCGCAAACTCTCCTCATGCTCCTCCATAGTCCTAAAATAAATCAAAATGTCATACAGGAACACAAGGAAAAAAAAATCAAGATAGGTGTGGAACACTCCATTTATCAAGCTTATAAATACAGACGATGCATTCCTCAACCCGAATGGCACAACAGTGAACTCATAGTGCCCATAGTGAGTGTGAAATGTAGTCTTATGAATATTTGCTTCATAAATATGCAACTGATGACACCCCAATTTTAGGTCGATCTTAAAAAACACCTTCGCTCCCTTAATTTGATCAAAGAGGTCATCAATCCTCGGCAAGGGATATATGTTCTTCACAGTCACCTTATTCAGTTGTTGATAGTCAATACACAATCAAAGGGATTTGTCCTTCTTCTTCACAAAAATGATCAGTGCTCCCCAAGGAGAGACACTAGGATGAATGAATCCCTTAGCCAATAACTCCTCTAATTGCAACTGAAGTTCCTTAAGCTCCTAAGTAGTCATTTGATATGGAGCTCGAGAAATAGGCTCAGCCCCAAGAACCAAATCTATCCTAAAATTGATGTCACACTTAGGTGGCATCCTTGGAATCTCATTGGGGAAGGTGTCTGCAAACTCCCTAAGAATAGGGCGATCATCGAGGGACACCTCTTGACTCTCCCCTAACTCCTGTAAAGAGCGAAACTCTTTAATTCCAAGAAATGACAATTCCTTAAATAAATTCATTTATATTCTAAAGAAAGTCGAAAACTCCAATCATTATCATTTCATGAACTTCAAAAGATTCCAAAATATCGACTTAAATTCTACAAATAAAATTCATACATGTATCATCTTACATGACATTAATAATACAAAAGCATTGTAAAAGATATTTACAATTGGACACTTAGGCATTCTGTCACCTTAAGCTCTACAATAATCATACAAGACTCAGGCATTCTGTCACTTCAAGTTCTACAATAATTAATTAAAGAATACAATAATACATATATGAAGAAATCATCCTTCGATCTTCAATCTAATAGCATATCTTAAAACATGAAGACAAGAACAAGAATCAGGCATTTTTTCCGTCCAAACTCGAAGCTTACGCTTCTCCGGAATTCCTTAGTCATTCAAAGAATACCCGACCCTGCACGAATCGCTTAGCAAAAAGCAGTCGACAAGCAAGATGGAATCTAGTGCGTGCCTAGTATAACTAGTAAATCCACAAGAATTTTATTTTTTTTAATTCATTTAAGAAACAACCAAGTTTGATACTAGGATATGGTAGAGAGTAAATTACATTCCATCTATTTCAATGGTCCTTAAGTTACTTGGCCAAGTAAAATGTCATGCATGACAAATAATAGTAGTTTTGGAAAAGAAAAACTACGCTCTCTAATAACCCATATTCGGCACCCGTCCCAGAAGGTAACTTTCCAAACACATGTCATGTGCATTCAATTATCAAGCATGCATCGCTCCATTCAAAATAAAATGATCTTTTACAAACACATGAACTACAGTTTATCTTTCAAGCAAACATGGTATTTAATGCAATAATTTCATAGATTTAAATCTTAAACAACATTAAGTTCATTTAAAATAAAATAATAAAATAAATTTAAAAGAAGGTGTGTCTCAAGTATGTAATTTCTAAGAACATATTTAAACAAGAATAAATGAGCGCATATTCTTTCAGTTCATTTACTCATATAATTTATCTTCACTTCGAAATAATTCCTTTCTAATTCGTTTTTCACATTTCCATTAAAAAAAATATATCTTTTCAAAAACATATCATATCAATCTTTAAATCATTCCTTGAGAATTATCAAATTCCACTTTTACTTTTCAAGCATGTTGAAATAAACTGAATTGTTTAATCTTATCCTTGTAAATTTAAACCAAGAACTTTCAGTTGTGTATTTCTGTAAATGTTTCCCTATCTTTTTTGTTTCATTCATTTTGAAAATTAAATCTAACTGACAATTTTGGTTTTTTTTAAGCTTTTCTAAATCTAAATGAAATATACATTTTTTTGTGTGAATCTTTACTAGACCAGAATTTCCTAAAATAATAAATCCAATGTCTCTTGATTGTTTTTTGTTCAAGATCATTCTACAATTTTCTATTCAAATCTCTACTTTGTCTTCACTAAACAGTGACAGGCACATTTTTGTTTGAAAAGAAGGAAAATAATTAAACTTAGATATAAAATTGCTATGAATGTGAGAAATAATAAATTAACTATCGAATCTACCTGTAGCTAAGTGTTTTCCCAAATCTGAAAATGATTTTTTCCCTTTCTCTGTCAATTTTATGTTCTATTCTTTTGCTGTGAATTTCCTCTGTGTTTGTGCATGTATCTCAGGCAACAAAATTCTCCTTTTTGTTCTTACCTCTGTTTGCTGGCTGTGTGAAATGAATGGAGGGCAGATTTATTTTATTCTATATTAAACTTCCCCTATTCTCCTTCAGGCAGTGTGCATCACCTTCATGTCTTTCTTCCTGCCGCACCCTGCCTTATGTCTTCTCCTATTTGCCTCTCCTTTCTAATTCCCACGCACCCTCTCCTTTCTCCTTTCTACCCTGCTCCCTCCTTCCTTCTCATCCCTGCTAGTTGCATCCTCTCTTCCTTTATTCTAGCGTGTGGGGAATAGCAGAGTAATGTTCCAAAATTAGTAACACTCCCTTCCTACTGGTCGCGTGCCCTCTCTTTACCTCTCTACACTTCCTCCCTGTGCATGATTATTTTTGCTTTCCCTCTCTCTCCTGGTCACGCGTGGGGTATATGAAAAATGAATAAAAATCAAAACAATAAAAGATCTCCCTCCTATCCCTTCTGGTGCATGGGTGATTTCAAGCCTTTTTTTTTCAAAAGATAAATGAAATCTATGTTTTTTGCTTGCCTTCCAAAATAGAAACTGATTTTACTCTTCTTTCTCCCTTATTCAATTCGAATTTCTTCTTGTCAATATCATGCAAAATGGTGAAGTTCACAATAAAGTTTGATCCACAAAATCAGTGCTTGATCTCTAGCCAAAATTGCCATAACTCCAAGTTTCAATTTATGATTGCATACAAAATTGATTGTGATGTAATTGTTTTCAATTTGATAACTGTTGTTTTGAATTAAATTTCAATTTTGATTGAAAACGTATTGTTGTTTTCTAATTTTCATTAAATAACTAGTTTTGATATTTATCTATTTCTTCAAGCAAATCTTTCTTCTCTTATTTATTAAATGAGAAAATATCAAATAAATCAATAATACTATTTTACATTTTTATATATTTTCACAATTTAGAAGTTTATTCCATTAATTTAGAATAAAAGAATTATTATTTTTAACTAATAATAAAATATTTACACAATAAATTCAATTATTTAAATAAAATCAATTTCCTCACAGAAATAATCAAATTGCCATTTAAAACAAATATTTATTTTTTTCACATAAATTCAAGCAATCGAAATAAACTTATTTAAAATTTTCAAATAATAATCATTACGAAAAACACATTAATAATAGCTAAGTGGTGTGTGAGATTCCATCATACTCATAAACGTCTAATGGCTAAAACAACTCTACCTGATCAATGTTCTTGCCTTCATTCTCATTCACCTGTTCCTGCGTTCACTTGCACTCACATTTTTATCAATAATGACAAACCCCGAATTTCACAATAATGAATTTCAAATCATTTCATTTGCATTTAAATTTCAATTTCTCTTTCAATTTCAATTTAACTAATTATCTATCATAAGAATTAAAAATCTCATGATTAATAATTGCATTTAAATAAATGACAAAAATCAATACATGACATCCTTCCCCTCTTGGAAGAGACATCAGCTCGATGTCTTATTAATCATTCAATAAGCATAGTTTCTCAATCAATAAAACATAGTATCTCAATCAATAAATCATAGTATCTCAATCAGTAAAACATAGTATCTCAATCATAATGAAATAATAACTAACATAATAGTTCTCAAACATAAACATAAGCAATCTATAGTAGCATCCACGCTATCCAAGTTCATAACATGTGAATCAAAAACCAGAGTATCAAGTATCTCATGCATTAAGCAAATACTACTCTAAGAAAACAAATGAAGAAAATGATGGTCAATCATCACAGAATCCTCCCATGTAGCACTATCCTCAGTATACTGGTCCCACTGGACCTTGTACTGAGTAATATCGGGCTATTAATGCTAGTCTATAAGCAACTAGATTCATGACTTCCAATACATCAAAGGGTCCCACAAAGCCAGGAGCCAACTTTGATGATTTCCCAAAATACGTAAGATTTACAAAACATTTATCCTATGTAGTAATCTTCTCCTTACTATCACATAGGGAGATCTCGTATGCTTCACACATACTCTCCCAAAGAGATTTATTCCATAAATACATCCAATATATAATAATAACTAAACTTAGTGATCATAATTCATTGGTCCATGAATTTATCCTTAGTATACTCCAAATGGAAGAGGAATGTCGATGTATTGTACACTACATCGTGGGTCCAATCCTTTTCATTTGTAATACACTTTTAGACAACTCATAAACTAAGTCCATCCGCCACTTACACATTCATTAACTTTACCATAAAGTACTTTCCCTTGATTACTTGTCTATCACGAGCATAACCTTGCTCCTAGAAACTTGTCAATTTTGATACTACTCCACACTTAAGCTTTGTTATCAATTAAGTTACATCTATCACTTCGATCTATTATTCCTTCTTGACACTTTATCAAGTCTATGATTATATCCAGGCCTTTTTCAGCTTCAATAGAGTTTCCTTTCTTTCCATATAATTGTCCAAATGTCAATTTTAGAATTTTACAAATCATTCAAGATTTAGTCAACCATTTTACTTATTTGAGTAAAATAATATATTGCACATTTATTCAAATGAATGCATCATGGTATGATTTTGGTTTACTCAACCCTATCATTATTTGCTAAACTGAAATAACCTTTCAAGTTTACTAAGCAACTACTTACCCACAATATGTTAATTAGGACCAAAATCCTATAAGTCAAGTTTCCAAAAACTGTTGGTTTCTTTGATGAGTCTATCCACTAGAACATCACGTTAGTTCTACTAACATCGACAGATCAATTTGTCTTATGTTCTACCATTTTCCTTCTAGAATCTCAAGAGAGTTACATGTCCTACCAATGATGACTTTTGGTCTTCATTTCCTGGCATACTAGGCATTACCTTGCTACATTTCGTTCAGCTTCTTACTCTTTCTTCTTCTAGATGATAGTGGATCCTTATCTGACAATTCCCTTTGTCATTCCGATGTCCTAACTCTGACATTATTTTCCTCATTCCATTCTCGAATCTTCCAAATTTTGAACACATAGGTTCTTTTATATCGAACAATAGTCTATCCTTTGACTAAGTGATAACCTATTGTTATCTTACGCCATTATTAATCTTCACGTAAATGGTTATAGGTTTTGTGGAGATAATTCCCATTTATCTCAGACATCCTTACCATGGATTTTCTTTTTTCCTTGGATTATTTTCAAAGATTCAATTCATCTTTTAATTCAATCTAATTTCCTTGATTTAATCTGGTACTAATTTTTGAGTATTAATCCTCTTTCAATCATGTTGATCTCTAGATAATAAAAAATTTAATTGCATATCTAATTAAATCAAGCATTAACATTTAACTCCATGATTTCTTAATTATATAGGAAAGTCTCAACTTCAATATATCCATTTTGAGCACAAGTAAAAATTCTGATGTTCTTCTCCATAAGATTTTTCAGCATTTCTTGCAAGTGAAAATTCTATGATGTTTTGTCATGACAGTAGATGCTTCCTTTTGAAGGTGTTTCTCTTTTAATATAAGAGCTTATTTAAGTAAATTATTTTCAATAATATGACTTCCTTTATCTTACTAGGCATCCCTCCTATGTTTCTATCCTTATAGAGTTTCATTATCTCCAATGATATTCAATCGCAGGGGAAAATCTTAAACCCAATATTCCCTTCTAATTCTTAGGATGGAATCCTTAATTGTTGCCTAGTCTGATTGTTTATAGATTTCCTCACTCTATATGGCTATAGTCAAGACCCAATGTACAACTCATTCAAGTTTAATTCCTACTTATAGGTATTAAAGAGTAATCCAGTATGTAATCCAACTTAATAGGTTTTAGTCTCATCATAAGGTCTCTCTCTTTATTGAATGAACTTCTTGTCCCAATTAGATTATCTTTAACCCAAGGTTTCATTCAAGATTAAGGTAATGATCAAGTGTTTTAATCATTCTCATTAAGATATTTTGGTGTGGTTCACATAACATCACATCTTACTTTATTTTTCACTCCCTCTCAATGGCTTAAATAGCTAACTTTTTTTTTCGTCCATAGGTTTCTTAGCATAGTAAGCTTCAATGTCAATTCATTTCACAACATGGATATATTTCATATACAAATAGCATCATTATTTAAACACTTTCTTCCAATCACGAGTCTCTTAGATCTTTCCTTATCATGATCAAGTTATCTGCCTATCCTTTTCTAAGGCATTGATAATAATATCCTTTGATCTTTAGATCAGATAATCATAAGGTATAAAGGTCATAGTTCTTAACCTTTCCATTTGTCCTTTTTTCCCTTGTGGTCATAAAATGTATGACTTAATTGTTATTATGACTTACAAAGAAGTCATAACTAAGTTTTTGCTGGGTGGGATAATTAGCTTGAGTCAATCAACTCTCTTCCTTCCCCCCCTTAGTGTTTCTGCAACTTTCGTTCTTCTTACGTTGAACTTCTAGCAATTTACTTGCTTCTTTGGAAAGGGTTGTTATTCCTTCTTGTTGACTTTTCATTGCCTTCCCTTACCTCATGGCATACCTTAAATACACTTTTCTCAAAGTTAGATTTTTCATTGCTTTTTTTTAATCTCATAGATTCAGCATATAGGATCATTCAGTAGGAAATCCAATGAATAATCAGTAACATATAATATTCCATCTTCTTTCTAATATCCTTTTTAATGGAGGAATATCCATGCTCACAAACCTCTTTTATTGATGTAGTTCTCAACTCAGAATGTTTTTTTCCTTGCAACTTATAGTGTCCTGACACATAGAGCCATGTTGCATTCCTTTTCCCTTTTGGAACCATTATTCATAAGTTGTTTGATTCCAAAAACTTCAATAACCTCACTAATTTTGGTTGGAGGAACCTTGCTCATGTCATTGATTGTTTCCTCTGACTGTTCTTGTTTTTTCTCAATTCCTCAGTATTAACTCTTTTCTAACACTTGATCTTTATCTTAACACAAGAGTTTAAGTCATGAGTTCCCCAACCCTTTAGAATACTTCCTTCGTTCATATCCTACTTTGAACAATCTAATTTATGCTAACTTCCATACATAGATTCGTAGTGTTTGCACTAATCCAAGAGTTCCTGACTCCTTTACAATTGTAGGTTCCTACAATTCAATTTATCTCATTCCTACTCATTCTCTTTTTCTTAGAGTCATGTATGTACAATTTATTCCTCCTAACCTTCCTACATAACCTGATTGCATAATCTTTCGCAATTCTAGGTTTTATCATAAGTTGTTAGTTTAGGAATTCTGATTCCAGGAATGAATCTTTAACTAGCCCCAATTTACACAAGTTATTAATGCTTACATCTTCCTTTTCACTTCCTTAAGTTATTTTCTCTTGTTGTTCCGGCACAAGAACTTTTCAACCTTTATCTTCTGATAAGGTTTACGCATTATTGTGTAATGAGCTCATAGGTTTCAGTGCAGAACCTAGTAGCTCTGATACTAATTGTAAAGAGCGAAACTCTTTAATTCCAAGAAACGAAAATTCCTTAAATAAATTCATTTATATTCTAAAGAAAGTCGAAAACTCCAATCATTATCATTTCATGAACTCCAAAATATTCCAAAATATCGACTTAAATTCTATAAATAAATTCCAAATACTTCCAATTAAATTCATACACGTGTCATCTTCCATGACATTAATAATACAAAAGCATTGTAAAATATATTTACAATTCGAGACTTAGGCATTTTTTCGCCTTAAGCTCTACAATAATCATACAAGACTTAGGCATTTTGTCGCCTTAAGTTCTACAATAATTAATTAAAGAATATAATAATACATATATGAAGAAATCATCCTTCGATCTTCAATCCAATAACATATCTTCAAACATGAAGATGAGAACAAGAATCAAGCACTTTTTCTACCCAACCTCGAAGCTTACACTTCCCCGAAATTTTTGAGTCATTCAAAGAATACCCAACCCTGCACGAATCGCTTAGCAAAAAGCAGTCGACAAGCAAGATGGAATCTGGTGCATGCCTAGTATAACTAGTAAATCCACAAGCATTTTCATTTTTCTAATTCATTTAAGAAACAACCAAGTTCGATACTAGGATATGGTAGAGAGTAAATTACATTCCATCTATTTCAATGGTCCTTAAGTTACTTGGCCAAGTAAAATGTCATGCACGACAAATAATAGTAGTTTTGGAAAAGAAAAACTATGCTCTCTAATAACCCATATTCGGCACCCATCTCGGAAGGTAACTTTCCAAACACATGTCATGTGCATTCAATTATCAAGCATGCATCGCTCCATTCAAAATAAAATGATCTTTCACAAACACATGAACTGCACTTTATCTTTCAAGCAAACATGGTATTTAATGCAATAATTTCACAGATTTAAATCTTAAACAACATTAAGTTCATTTAAAATAAAATAATAAAATAAATTTAAAAGAAGGTGTGTCTCAAGTATGTAATCTAAGTACATATTTAAACAGGAATAAATGAGCACACATTCTTTCAATTCATTTACTCATATAATTTATCTTCACTTCAAAATAATTCCTTTCTAATTCATTTTTCACATTTCTATTAAAAAAATAATATCTTTTCGAAAACATATCATAGCAATCTTTAAATCATTCCTTGAGAATTATCAAATTCCACTTTTACTTTTCAAGCATGTTGAAATAAATTGAATTGTTTAATCTTATCCTTGTAAATTTAAACCAAGAACTTCCAGCTATGTATTTTTGTAAATGTTTCCCTATCTTTTCTATTTCATTCATTTTGAAAATTAAATCTAACTGACAGTTTTGGTTTTTTTGAAGCTTTTCTAAATCTAAATGAAATATACATTTTTTTGTGTGAATCTTTACTAAACAAAATTTCCTAAAATAATAAATCTACTGTCTCTTGATTGTTTTCTATTCAAGATCATTCTACAATTTTCTATTCAAATCTCTACTTTGTCTTCACTAAACAGTGACAGGCACATTTTTGTTTGAAAAGAAGGAAAATAATTAAACTTAGATATTAAATTACTATGAATGTGAGAAATAACAAATTAACTATCAAATCTACTTGTAGCTGAGTGTTTTCCCAAATCTGAAAATGGATTTTTCCCTTTCTCTGTAAATTTTCTATTCTATTTTTTTGCTGTGAATTTCCTCTGTGTTTGTGCATGTATCTCAAGCAACAAAATTCTCCTTTATGTTCTTACCTCTATCTGCTGGCTGTGTGAAATGAATGGAGGGAAGATTTATTTTATTCTATATTAAACTTCCCCTATTCTCCTTCAGACAGTGCGCATCACCTTCCTATCTCTCTTCTTGTTGCACCCTACCTTTTGTCTTCTCCTATTTTCCTCTCCTTTCTAATTCCCACGCACCCTCTCCTTTCTCTTTTCTACCCTGCTCCCTCCTTCCTTCTCATCCCTGTTGGTTGCATCCTCTCTTCCTTTATTCTAGTGCATGGGGAATAGCAGAGTAAGGTTCCAAAATCAGTAACACTACCTTCCTATTGGTCACACGCCCTCTCTTTACCTCTCTACACTTCCTCCCTGCGCATGATTATTTCTTCTTTCCCTCTCTCTCCTAGCTGAGCATGGGGTATATGGAAAATGAATAAAAATCAAAACAATAAAAGATCTCCCTCCTATCCCTTCTGGCGCATGGGTGATTTCAAGCCTTTTTTTTCAAAAGATAAATAAAATATATGTTTTTTGCCTGCCTTCCAAAATAGAAACCGATTTTACTCTTCTTTCTCCCTTATTCAATTCGAATTTCTTCTTGTCAATATCATGCAAAATGGTGAAGTTCACAATAAAGTTTGATCCACAAAATCAGTGCTTGATCTCCAGCCAAAATTGCCATAACTCCAAGTTTCAATTTATGATTACATGCAAAATTGATTGTGATGTAATTGTTTTCAATTTGATAACTGTTGTTTTGAATTCAATTTCAATTTTGATTGCAAACGTATTGTTGTTTTCTAATTTTCATTAAATAACTAGTTTTGATATTTATCTATTTCTTCAAGCAAATCTTTCCTCTCTTATTTATTAAATGAGAAAATATCAAATAAATCAATAATACTATTTTACATTTTTATATATTTTCACAATTTAGAAGTTTATTCCATTAATTTAGAATAAAAGAATTATTATTTTTAACTAATAATAAAATGTTTACACAATAAATTTAATTATTTAAATAAAATCAGTTTCCTCACAGAAATAATCAAATTGCCATTTAAAACAAATTTTATTTTTTTTCACATAAATTCAAGCAATCGAAATAAACTTATTTAAAATTTTCATATAATAATCATTACGAGGCACACATTAATAGTAGCTAAGTAGTGTGTGAGATTCCATCATACTCATAAACGTCTAATGGCTAAAATGACTCTACCTGATCAATGTTCTCGCCTTCATTCTCGTTCACCTGTTCCTACGTTCACTTGCACTCAAATTTTTATCAACAATGACAAACCCTAAATTTCACAATAATGAATTTCAAATCATTTCATTTGCATTTAAATTTCAATTTCTCTTTCAATTTCAATTTAACTAATTATCTATCATAAGAATTAAAAATCTCATGATTAATAATTGCATTTAAATAAATGACAAAAATCAATACGTGACAACTCCAAATCATTAACCATCATAGCAAACAACTGGCAACTCTGATGCATGCATCTCCTTAACTGCATAGCAAAAATCATACGCAAAGAGATGGGTCTCTAAATGCCAACTACCTCTATCTCCCTACCTGAATCATCCAAACATTGTAGTGATTTGCATCGGCAATCAATGAATGCTTGGTGAGCTTCCAACCAATCCATGCCCAACACTATGTCATAAGATCCTAGGGGTATGATGCGAAGATCTGCCATGGTAAAGAGAGTACCAATCTTCAAACCAAATCCATACACGAGGAATTCTACCGCTACTCTAGCTTTGGAGGCCAATTCAACCTACCACTTAACATCTTGCTTTGCTACCACTATCCCACATCACTCCACTAAAGAAGGAGAAATGAATGAATCAAAAGCAATAGATTCAAAAAGGATAGAAATACTGATACCTTGCAACACACTTGTGGTCTCCACAACTGTGTCCTGATGCTATGCTTGGCAATTATCAACCCCTACAAACACTCTATGAGACCTACCTACATCACCCATTCTCAGCTCTGAGGCTATCGGCCTTTGACTAAACCCTGATGTTCTCTTTTGTGGACACTTCCTGGCTATATGTCCCTATTGGCCGCAAGTAAAACATCTTGTACCTCTGCCATACCCCCTACTGCATGAGGGTACACTAGACTATTGGAAGTTGCCTCTACTAGCTATAGACTATGTGCTTTAAGTTGGTTGATCAAAGCGATTACGCTTTTATTTTTATTTTTATTTGCTCCTGCTCCTGCTCTTGTAGCCAATTATGATTTTTTCCCCTAGAATTGAAAGTTTGTAGGTTTTGATCGGGAATGATGTTGTTGTTGTTGTTGTTGTCTCTATTACTAACCACCCTTGGCAGGTGCATGATGGCTCCTAGAGGAACCTGCTGCCTAAGACTGACCACCTCCAAACTTGAAACCTGTTGAAGGCACACTTCCAATCTGTACACCTATCTAACCTCCTAGCACTATGGCCATATTCTCCTCTAGTATCTAAGCCTTCTCTATTGCCATCTCCATGGTTTTCATCTCAAAAACATGTACTCCCCCACTGATACGGGAATTCAAACCCCTAATGAAATGTTGGACCAACATGGCCTCATCATCACCAATACCTGCATACTTCTTAAGCTCAAAGAACCTATGCTCATACTATTCCACAGACATAGCCATCTACCTCAACTCATGAAACTCATCGGCATGACGTTGCCTCCAGTGGTCTGACAGAAAGTGAGCTCTAAACCTCTCCAAAAACATCTCCCAAGAAACTGAACCAATATCCAAATGCAACTTTTGTTCCTCCAACCACCACCATGTGGAAGAAAACCCTCTAAGGTGCATGATGGTGCATCTCACCTTGGTTTTACTACCATATGGATGCATGGAAAAACACCTATCCAAATCTATCAACCATGTCTCTACCTCCAAGCCACCACTAGAACCATCGAAGGTAAGAGGGCGTGCCCTTAAGAGATCCCTCATATGACCTGCTAAAATAGTCTCCTACTCAGTTGTGACATCTCCCCTCCTAGGAGACCTTTCTCTCTCTCTATCCCCTTGTTTATTACCCTCTTGTCTAGGGCCTAGGCGAGCAAGGACCTCCTCAAGCAAATGACGTAACTGAGCTCCCTCTAAATTTGATTGGCCATGATTCTTACCCCCACTTCCCTAATCATTTTAAGAGCCCTATTTTTCTTCATTATCACCCTCGTGGGAACTCTAAGAAGGGGTGTTCTAGCGGTTAGCCCCACGAGCACCACCTCGACCTCTACCACAACCCCGACCTTGGCCTCTAGGTATCTTCCTACACAAAAACCACCAAAGGACAAGTCTAAGGTTGTTAGGCGAGGATGGAAAAGGGGAAAGCATAATCTTTAGAGTCTAAGCAACTAGGACATCGCAATGGGCTCATATAAAATCAGAGTACCCAATATTAGAACTTGGACTTTGATACCAGGTGTAACGTCCCCACCAAGGAACCCCAGAGGACAACACTAACTATAACATAATAATGGAACAATTGTTTTAAATGAATGACAATAAAATGCATAACATGTTATTCTAAACCTAGGTCCTCTAAGGTTCCTCAATTGTGCTAGTCACAACTAAAATTCAGGATAACTAGAATCAATTCATTAACTAATAAGATAAAATGATTTATCTAACATACAAGGTTCATTTTAAAACACCTCATTAAATATTTTCTACATTACTTACTTCCATAACATGTCAAATGATAACAAACATTAAATATTACAAGAAGAGTTCATCAATAGTTGTTACATCGCTACAATAGTTACAACAATGCTTCCCTTAATACATGTGGGAAGATTACATCAAATTTTATCAAGAGATACAACAAAAGTACTATCCAAATTCAAGTACATGAAAGGTTGTCTTCTTGAACAAGAATAGGAACAAGAGCCCACAACATGATGATAAATCTCCATGCTCATGAACATGCAACAAGAACACCCAATGGAGGAAAAAGTACCAACCTCTCAACCATATGGAACCCTAAGGTCCACCCCCCGTGCTAGGAGATAACACTAGGTCCCACATCATATAGATAGTCAGGAAAGCAATAGACTAACACAATCAAGGGGTTATACATGGACTCCAACACACACTGCTCACAACACAACATCACTTACAATGTTTACTTCACTTCCAGAAGCACACACACAACAGAAAGAGAGTATAATTAGGGAATGCTAGACTACAATAGAGAGGAGTGTCATCACATAGCTTGATATGGGTTATCCTGGAAGATCTTCCTAGGCCTCGACCCCATCCTAGGTTATCTTGATAGCCTCTACTGATCCCCAGCCCCCATACAAACTCATGCAAAATCAACGTACCTTTCATGAGGACAAGGTAGTTGATCTTTCCATTCTAGGCCTTCTCATCTCATCTCAAGCCTAAACGAGAACTTGAGCCATGAGTGAGGCATATCATCATCTTGATTAATATGAAATCTACCCATCTCCCTAATTCATTATTAAGGTTATCACTCTATGAAGAGACCCTCCAATGGGTTATCCTGGTTACCACTTTGGGTTTCGGCCCCCACCAAGAGCCACTCCCCCTACTTGCAACTAGTAAACCCTATACAACAAGAAAGGAATTTACCATCTTGCACACTTAGCAATCACATGAATCCAAATACAAAGCAAGGCATTAACCATCTTGCACATCTATCATAATCACATGAATCGAACAAGGATAGAGAAGCAACACCCTTAGGGTTTACATTTCCCACAAAGCACATAACTCAGAACATTGCCAACCATTTCAAAAGTAAAGCAATCATAAGAGCCATTTACACATTAAATACCCCTTCCTAGGCCTCTGGAAATTGACTTTAAACAACTAACAATTGACACCCCCTTTTCAATAATTACACAGCCACTTCACCATACGTTGAAAAATATAAACAATTATTCAATAAATTTTGACCCTACAAATATTCTCAAAAATACAACATTATTTCATTCTACTCATTTTCCCTTAACCACATAATTAAATTAAAATACTATTTCCCCAATTAATTATATTTGGAAAGTTATAACACAATATTCTAATTAATTAACTTTCACAGTAATTTTACAATTTCAACTACAAAAGTTATAAAAACTATCAATATTCACCTATAAATTAGTAATTGAGGAAATCACTATAGTAACAATATTCTAATTCTTAAATTACTTGAACATTTTACTAATCAACTATAATAATTATACAAAAAAGAATCATCGTTCATCTTTAATCAATGGACAAGACGCCCCAAGAAATTTCATCTCATGGGATGCAATGGTTTCAAGATATGCACGAAATGGATTCATCGAAACTTTCAAGCAAATGAAATTGGTAGGTGTGAAGTTGTACACAATGGGGGAGGCATTTGCACTGTTTGATAGACGGACCCAAAGGGACCCCATTGCATGAAATAAAATGATTGTGGGTTGCACCCAATTTAGATTTGTGGAAAAGGCTTTAGAAACTTTCAAGTGAATGCATTTAGTAGGTGAAGATCGAATGTAATGGTTACAAGATATACATGCATAATTTGGATTTATTAAAACATTCAAGAAAGCAATTGACAGATGTAAATAAATGTTTTTTCGAGAATGCAATGATTATAGATTATGCATAAAATATATTTGCATTAAGATTAAAGATTAAATTGTTAAACAATCAAAACAGTAGCATTATTGTAAAGAGAACAAAGACTCACTTGCAATTTCATTTCCCCAAATTGATTTGATACAATGCCTTCCTTCACCTATCCTTCTACGTTCCAAGAATCAACGATGGAATGAAATTTTTCTACAAAAATTTTCTTCCCAAAACCCTGAAGCAATTTTCTCCCCTCGGGAGCCCCCAATGATTTTCCTCCTCAACATTTTGCAAAAAGAAATGAAGAAATTCCATTGCACAGGAAAAATTCAACCAACTCCTAAGGTTAACTTTAATTTATTAATTTACCGATTCAAAACAACTCATTAAATTATAATTTGAGTAATTATAATTTGGTTTCCAATTTCACACAATTTGGTAAAATCCTTTACTGATAATTCTTATATATTATAATTAATTACATTGCCCAGCCTTAATTTATTTACCTTATAATATTATTTATTAATTTTAACTTTATATTGTAAGGTTATTTTATTATTAATTAAAATTATTTATTCATATATATATATATATATATATATATATATATATATATATATATATATATATATATATTTATTTATTTATTTATTTATTTATATTTATATTTATATTTATATTTATATTTATATGTTTATATATAATTATCAAATATACCTTCTCTTTCATTTAACAATTAATTTTATTGTACAATTTAACCAAAGACCTTTATCAACAATTAAATCAATTAAAACCAAAAGCCAATAATTACCTAATCCACATCTAGGATCACAATACAAAACCCTAAACACATTGACCGACCAACGAATGATACTAGTAGTGCTGACAAGGTGCTAAACGGATACTCATCCTCTTCGAGGATGATGGCTAGGGTAGGGGACCAAGTGCTACCTCCAATCCACTATTCCATTGGGTTTAAGGCATGCTCAGACCTGCCAATTCAGGTGGAGTCGATACCTAGTACCCGCAACTTGTTGCACACAAAACGGTCATGCATATACGTATATAATAATCAAGCACACCATGAAAGGGAATTGCAACGTCGTAGGGTACTCACAAGTGAGTAGTGTGACACTGTCCCTTTTCACCCAACCACATCAGTAAGAACATGACCAAGTAATCACATCAACTCATAACAATCAGTTATATAACAACCACGATAAGAATAGCCACAAGATAATTGCATAATAGTCATATTTAGATAATCAGATAGTGCTCATGTTAGGGTTAGTCCACATAAATAGATCAATATACTAATCATAGCATGTGCATAAAACCTCAAATATCATAAGTGTCATCAAATTATCATCATAGCAATAAGTCCAACATCAAATAATGTATCATAATGTCTCATCCTAAACAAATCAATTGTGAGTCTATCAAAGAATAGAATGAGAGGCACTACAGTTATCTTTTTATCACTCTATCTCATCATCTATATCTTGTTCTCCCTCCCTCTCCCTCTTCCTCTTCATCTATATCTCTCCCTCGCTATCCCCTATCTCTCTCTATCTTTATCTCTCCCTCTACCTCTCTTTGTCTCTCTATCTATTTGTCTGATCCATCTTCCTCTCTCGCTTTATCTTCCTCTCTACCTCTATATTCCTCTCACCCCTATATCTTTTTACCTCTCTATATCATTCTCTATATATTTCTTTATTCATCTCTCTACCTCTATATCTCTCCTTCTCTCTACCTCTCTCTCTATATCACTTCTCATCTCTATCTTTATCTATCTATCTCTCCCTCTCTCTCCCTCTTTATATATTTATCTCTTCCATCTCTATATATCCCTATCTCCTCACTCTCTTTATATTTCCCTCTCCTCTCCATATCCCTCTCCATCTCCATCTCCATCTCTATCTCTATCTCTATCTTTATCTCCTTACCCCTACCTTTCTCTCTCTCACTCTGTTGCCCTCTACCTCTCCCTCTTTCTATTCGAGTTATCTCTCCCTCTCTCTTCCTCTCTCGCTATTACAAACATAACATGACCCTACTGGTAATGGATCCTAATTATATTCCTAATTCAAAGGTTTTTCACTCATGTTTAAATCCATATAAATATATGCATAGTTGATTTTAATTTATCACTTCTCCTTTGAGACATTTTTTATACGTGAACAACATCATTTTTTGATTGGCCCATCTATTGACCTCATGTATTGCACAAATATATGCAAAAACTTGTCCAAAATTTTCCCTAGTTGATCTTCCACGCCTCTTAATCTTACCCATTTCACATCAAGGTGTGATTTCTAGTTAATTACATCTTTGATAAATTTGATCAACTTCTGAAAATAAAGAAAAATTAATAAAATTACTATTTTCTTTTACATTCCTTGTTATCTCATATATTTTTCCTTATATTCATCTTTCAAGTGGAATTGGAATTATCCTTCCTCTTGCATTTGGAGATATTATTAATGGTGAAATATGGTTGTTGATTACATGTTGGAGTTTCTACTAGGTATAGATGGTTAATATGTGTCTTGATTTGAAATTTTTCATTTTAATGCATGTTTATTTCTCATGTTCATTATTTCCTTCACATTCCCAATCTTTATCTTCATCCAAAATAACATATCTTCTAATTATAAGTTATTTTCCAATTAGAGTATATAGTTTATATGCTTTTGATTTCTCACTATATAACCTAGGAATATGCATATTTTCCTTTATAACCAAACTTATTACTTCTTTCCTCACACATATTTGTATATTGAATGCATCCTATAAGTGATCAAAATTGCACACCCCACAATCCTTAAGGATTGACCTCAATACCTAAACCTAGGGATATTATCAATCTAGATTTTAAATAAGACAATATGTAATTACACTACATGTAGTTAAGAACCAATGAACAATAACTTAGGGTGGCTCTTCTACACTTTGGGATCTCTATAAAACCTAGTAGGGTATTCTTAAAAACATAGAAAAGATAAATAAAAAGAGAAAAATTGACACAATCAATCTTTTAGATGAAGCATAACTTACATATTGGATTGTCCTAGGGGTTTTATCTCTAAATAAGCACTACACTATCTTACTAATAATAAGACCAAGAAATGTCTTTTAAGAAAATAGGAAAAACATGTGTGTAACCAAGAAGATAAACAAAAATTCTCTTGCCATTGGTGTAATTAATTATTGTACCTATTGTATTAAGTTTAATTAGGTGATTTATTTTTATTACTTAGGTGGGATAGAATAATAAGTTCACATATATTTATCTTTTTATTGAATTATACTTATTATTTATCCTCTTGAGCTTAGAAACTTAAAGTTCATCCTTTTTATTTTTGGATTTCTACCTTATCCTCATCCTCATCAGATTTAGAAACTATGAGGCTATATATATTATATCTCTTTCTTTCCATTTACAAGACCCTAAATATAAATATTATATTATTTATATTATCATTGTTTGCTCTTAGGTAGAAATAGTATTACATATTTATTAAATCTAATGTGCTAGTGGAGTAGGTCAATTCAAATCTCAATTAACTCTAATTAGAATATTATCTTTTCTTTTTCACCTAGGTGAATAATTGTATAAATTGGATGATTTTTATATCACACATTATAGGATACCTTTGAAAAGAAACAAACTTTTGGTTTATCCTCATCAAACATCATGTAGTCAATCTACTACATATTTTTTATATATTTTGATTTTATTTTTGTAGATAACACATAGTTTGAGACAATTTTGGGTAAAAAATATAGTGTTGTCATATCCACAAGGTGTTAGATAAGAATTGATTATCAATTCATTGAAATCAAAGAAATTTGAATGAGACAAAGAAACAAATTTATTGAGGAAACCATATGACATCCCTATGAATTATAATGCAAGTATAAGAAAAAAAAATTATTCATATTTTAAAAATATAGATAATTTTTTTTTAAATTAAAAGTTTGTTACAAAAATTGGTTCTATAAATTTCTTAAAATAATACTCAAGGGATAGAGGGTGTAGGATACCCATACCCTAACAACCTCTATGGGTATAAAGTTGTGAATGTGGGGGCCCACCTGCCCCCTTTGGGATTATTAACCATTAATGGTAACTAAAAAACCCCTATTAGCCAAAGATTTTTGGAAAGTGGCTCTAAAGTGTTTTGGTGCCACCATCTAGTGATCATTCTTTTTTTAAAATAATATCTATACTCCCATGGCCATACAACAAAAATATTGCATTTCTCCATTGCTCATTGACCACCCAACATTAACAAGGATGTCCTTCATTTCTTAGCTATGGCACCACCACCCAACCACTCAGTTACCATCCAATAATCACACTTGTCAAAGGTATAATTAGTCCACCACCCAGGTGCTACCCACTTGCCACCAAACCCTGGACCCCCTCTCCCATTTTTATTTTCACTTTTCAAGGTCAACTTTGGGAGGCATTTTTTGGCCATATAGACACCTTTTTGTGAGATACATTTATTTTTTGAAATGGGGCAAAATTTTGTGCTCTTTGCAATGATATATGATTAGTTTTTACTCATAATGCCAATTTTCTCTTAGATTTTATTATGCATTCATATTTTTTTGAGCTTTAAAGCTAAATTTTACAAAAAAGACTCATATTTGAGCCTCATTTTTTTAAGTGAATATTTTTTGAGCACTACATAGTGGTGTAGTCTACTATTTATTTTTCTATAATTTGATTATAGTTTAAAAAAACATATGTCTATTGAAAAGTAAAACTTTAGAAAACATAACACGTCTTGTAATCACACTAAATTATAAAGTTTTGCACACAATAATTAATACAGGTGTCAAATTTGAGCAACTTAGGGGCCTTATTAATACTAATGCACTCAATTTATAAAGTGGCATTTAATGTACTAGTCTTGACGGGATTATATGTACAAGAATTTTGTGATCAACAAACTCACTTAAAGTTTAATTTTTTAAGTTGGTAATCAATCTAAATCACTAATAGGCATTAAAATAATCCCTCAATCATCACCTAAAAAAAGGAAACTACAATTCTTTGTGATATGGCATCCTAAAGAACTACCAATATATTTGTCTCTTACCATATCTATATGGGATTATTCTTGACCAAGTACTCATTGGTAGAAATCTACACGAGGAAATAGAAATCAGCATTTCTTAGGATTAATTAATCTTAGTGTTGGAGATCACACATTATTGGATTTATCACATATTGAGTACCTTCTCACTCTTTGGACCACACTTTTGGAGGTGTATGAAGATATTGATGAACCTGCATTCCCACGTGATCCCACTATGGAAATACTTGTTCCCATTAATAATTCTAAGTTCCTTTATATGATGATGATATTGAAGAGGAATTTACTTATTGGGAAAGTCTCAAAAAAATTTATGATGTTTAAAGTCCTTTCCTATTGCTCTTCCTCCTCCTATACCTCTAGCATTAACTTTTTTTCTACAACCTCCACCTAGTACATTGGTGAAGATCTTAGTTTATTCACATTCTACTACAAGTTCTCTTCAATAGGTATACATTATCTTCTTACTCATTGGGATAAATTATTGTCAAATATGCAAAAAAAATTGTATATGAAATGAAGAATTTTGTGTGTGGGCTAGATCACTAAGGTTTAGGATCTAGGACACAAAATTAACCATTTCATTTAAGAACAAGCCCTTGATATTCCAATGCAAAGGTGAAAGGCTATTGAAACCTGACAAATGGTTTGTTCTAGGGGATGGAATGATGTAAATGAGGGGTTCACCATAAAGTTTAGACTTGGAAAGATAATGCAATGAAGGATGAAATGCAAAACCCTATTTTGATACAATGCTTCAATAAATAACCTAGAAATGACCATGAAACAAAATAGAAAGCTACAAAACTGAATGTGTGCACCTAGAAACTTGTAGAGGCCTGAATGAAGACTGGAAATTTTATTGATTCTAAAATTTTGACCCATTGGGACTCATTCACCAATCTAGGTGAATCAGTCCTAGATCGGGATTTCTGTACAGGAACAGGGGGTATCTGAAACTGTAAAAGTCTCAAAATTGACCAAAAATGAGGCTCATTCACCAATTGTGGAAAATGAGTCTAGTTTGGCTTTTCTAGAAACTCAAAGTTTTGATTTGCACCTCTCGATCTTCTCTTCATGTTCCTCCAAGTGTCTGAATCCAAAACCCTGATTTTCAAGGTTGTAAGTGACTTTTTGTGAAGATTTTGATCTTGCAAATAAGGAGATGACTTCAACAAGTTTGAAACCTATTCTTCAATCATCTCGAAGACTTCAAAGTACCTATATTTGTAATCACACAAAGAAAAAGAGAAAATATTGATTGTTAGGGAATGGGGGTTTGCCTTGGTCAAACCCCATTTAGGTAATTAAACCAAATGATGAAATAATGAAAGATGAATATGAACATGAACATGAGATAATGCAATTAAAACCTTGCCAATTTCCATGATGATATATCTTGAGTTGCTGCAATAATTGATGAAGAAATATGCCCTTGAGTTCCTTAAAATTGATCTTGAAAGCTATCTTGATGACCTTGTGAAGACTCAAGATGCATAACCCTTGCTTGCTTGACTTGATCTCATGAATCTTAGATGAAATAATGATTTGGAAGCTTGTTTATATAGGCATGTCATTCAAATGACTATTATTTTGATCCCCAAGGCCGACATTCATCCAAATTTAAGTTAAAATTGCAATTTTCCCACTCAATTTTTAAAAAGTCCCCAAAAGGGATTCATCCGCCACTCTGGGTGAATGGGTCCCACCTAAGGGGAATCATTCGCCACTCTAGGTGAATAGGTCCCACCTAAGGGGACTCATTCGCCACTCTAGGTGAATGGGTCCCACCTAAGGGGACTCATTCACCCAAGGTGGCAAATGAGTCCCTCCTAATGGGACTCATTCACCCAAGGTGGTGAATGAGTCCCACCTTGAGGTTTTTGAGGTGGGTCTTCAAGATTTTGGGGTTTTAAAGTGTTTTTGTCGGGATATTAGCCAAAACATGCCTCAGGATACAAAAATAAGGGGACCATAGGGGCTTATTAATGATGATATAAAAGATAATTAGGCTAGGGACACAAATTTTAATGTGAAAGTGTAATTAAATACACTCTACAACATTAGAATGAGGTCCACATAGCCCAGAAAGGCACAAGATCCAATGTGAATGTGTAAAACACATTACAACACTAGATTAAAACTAGGTTTAATTTACAAGCCTTCTAGATTAATGTGAAAATGCAATTAAATACATTTTACAACATTGAATTAAGGGAAATTTTGGTTTATTAGATTTGAATGCATAATAAAAGTCTAGAAAAGTGTGAAAGTCATTTACAACACTTTACAACACCTTTACAAGACATCAATAAATGCATTTTATTCAGTTTGAAAGGGACCAAGACCTAATGTGGATGTGTAAAACACCTCACAACACTAGAACAAGGTGACATTAAGTCCAAAAATTTGCAAGAGGGAGCTAAACAAGCACGAAAAATGCTAAGGACCCTTTTTTCGATGTTACAATAGAATATCATATTCTTGATCTTGAAAATAGCATTGAGGACATTATTTTCCTCTCTAATGATATTTCATACATAGATACATCTTACATTCCACATCCTCTTATTCTCTCTTCACCATATCATGCTACAATCTTGATTCATTTTGGTTCAAATCTCACACTTTTGTGGTCACTCTTCTCAAATATTGTGTGGCATAGTCATAATTCAACATCACCATTGAGTCACGTGAGAATTTTCTAGAACCATACATCTCAATTCCTTTCTACGCTCCACCATTTGAGTGGGAATTCAATACTCTAAAATTTTAGGGTTTGTTTCTTCCAAAAGGAAGATTTGTCTTTTTTACAAAGAGACATATTACAACATTCACCATGCAACATTTTGCACCAACTTTTTCTCTCTTTTATATGAAGGCACATATGGGAAAATTGTCTTGCAAGTATTTTGGGACACTATCACTTTTGGGATGGCTATATTTATACCTCAGTAGGATGGAGTTTTGTCCCTTTTTTCTACTTTTGGGGGTACAATCTCTTTCTACATTGGAGTTATTTCAAATTGTACATGGGTACCTAACATGTTGAACGTGTTAGCATATCTATTTCTTTATTACCTCAATTACACTTAGGGGGTGTTGGTGTAATTAATTATTGCACCTATTATATTAAGTTTGCTTAGATAATTTATTTGTATTACTTAGGTAAGATAGGATAATGAATTAAAATATATTCTCCTTCTTTTGTGCTATTCCACTTTTTCCTTATCCTCACATATTAAAAACTTAGAGTTCATCACCATATTTTTTGGATTTCTATCTCATATTTATCCTCATTGGATTTGGAAACTATGAGGATATGTATTGTATCTATTTCCTTCCATTTACAAGACCCTAAATATAGATATGGGAATTTTTTTATTATCGTTATTTACATATTTATTAGTGTCATCTTTCTATTTGTTATTGGGTATATTTAGTATTGCACAATCTTTAGTAAATCTAGCACTCACCAATCTTCTTGTAGTTCAAGATATTTTTAAATAAATAACTAGTAAATAATCACCACACAACCTGATTTCATCATTAGTTCTCCTAATATATTGCAAGATTCAGAAGAACTATGTGTTATATAATATGGTAGGAAAATTGGGATTAAATATTATGAAAGAGATGAATTGTTTGAATTAATTTTAATATGGTAGAAGAACTAGAAAAAAACTAGTATATTGATCTTGTGAGTGATAAATCAAATACAATTATATTTATAAATCTTAAGTCCACTCTAGGCATAATATAAATCAAGATTAATATAGAGAACAATGTTTGCACTTGAAATCCAATAATATATAGCTATTGTAGACACCGAAATTGTCCTAATTGATATCACGCACCCGATCTTGATTCATAGACACCAATTCTTCCTTGATCACTCCTTTACTAACCAGCTAATTAAATAATCCTTATTTAATTAATTCATAATAATTCCTCTTTTAATTAAATAAATTACCTTATTTGATTAAATCATTGTCCTCTTTTAATTAAATAAATCACTTTATCTAATTAACCCTAATTTTCCTCTTTGATTAAATAAATCAACCTTATTTAACCCTAATATTCTTCGTTTAATTAAATAATTCATTTTATTTAGTTAAATCATAAGTCCCCCTTTTTTATTAAATAAATCATCCTTATTTAATCAAACCTAACATCACCCCTTTTAATTAAATAAATCAAACTTTATTTAATTAAAACTAATCTCTCAAATTCATCCCATTTTGATTTAAATAAATCCAAAAATCTAAGTCAAAATATCATATCAGCTAATTTTCATCTAAGTTAATTAAATCCTAATTAACTCTAACACTAATCCATCAAATCCTCTAGATTTTGCAACTTGCACAAGTAAATCAATTTAATTAATTTATAAAATCTCCTATTTTCATTCAAAAAGGCATCTTGTTGGAATATTCTTCAAATTTGAAAACTCCCTCCAAAAGGATTTGTCCTCCAACATGGCATTAACTCCTCTTACAAGTCCTTTTTATTGAGCCAAGTGGCATTAACTTCTCTTCCACATCCTCTTCCACAAGCAATCTTTCAAATTTCAAATTTCCACCTAATTGTGCATTTATTTGCACATTCACCAAAATGTGCTCATTCCTCCTCCACTAGCATGTCGACAAGTGGCACCTTGCCATTGGATCATGTTTAGTCTCATATTCATCCCATTTTCTCATTTATCCATCATTCTCTCTTATAAATAGAGGGCTTCTCTATTGGTTTTAGATACACAATTTTATGCAAAGTCATTATCTTCATATTTTAGGCAAGTTCGTCCATTGTTTATCAAGTCTCCATAGCATTTCATCCATTTTAGCTAGGTTATGGTCAAATTGCATCAAGGAGCATTCAATCTTCATCAAATTTCATCAAGGAATTGGGAAAGGTCTATTTTCCACATCAAAATAGCACCAATTCCCCCATGGGATAGTGGTTTGAATGTTTAAGAGCAAGATTTGATAGCTTTTTATTGATTATCTTTGTTATACTTCTTGTTTTTGATGTTTAAATGGATTTCATGGGGAATGATTATTGTAGACTTGTTTTATGACTAATATTATGTTGTTTGATGATGTTTGAATAGGTCTAGGATAACCATTCATATTTCGGCACTAGGAGGGATGATCTTGAAGAAATTAACACATTTTTTTCTCAAAATTCTACTATTTTTTGTCAAGTTTTTGTGTCTACAGGAAGGAGAAACATTGCAAAATATAAAATGTGATGCTATCAATCTAGCATCGCTATATAGAAACACTACATCATCTCAAAAAAGTGACACTCTTGTCATTTTCCACCCGGTTCGATAGTCAAACTCCAAATCGCAACGTTGGGTGAAATAGCAACGCACATGTGGTCTTTGTTTCTCCACAGAGCAACACTTGTTTCACCAGAGCATCGTTGAACTTCTCCAAACAATGACACATATGTGGATTGTGACGTTGGAGTTGGGTAAAAGGAAGCTTTCAATTTTATTTAGCATGTGCTTTTTTATTTTCATCTCCTTGAGCTTTTAACTTGTTTGTACCTCGATTTTTTGTAGATTAACCAACTTTTACAGGTTGAAGTAATCAAGAAGTGAAGGAGGAAACAAGGAGAAGTTCTACGATGGAATTATCACATGACTGTAGTAAGTGTTTTTAAACACTTTGGGAGAAATTATAATCCCATTTTAAGGACTTTGTTATCTTTAGCTTTTAGGACTCAAAATAATTTTAGTTTGGGTTTTAAAAAGAACAAGGAAAGGGGCTAAAAAGAACCTTAGGAATTTACTAGAGTTGGTTTTGGGGTTTAAAAATTGAACAAACAAACTTCACATTTCATCTTGGTGCTATTAAAAATAATCCATTATTGCTTTGTGGTTTAAAATGAACATGTGTATTCTTTATTTTATAATCTCTTTTACAAGTTAATATCATTTAAAAGGTGTATGAACTTCTCTCGTGCTTCATAGCGATCTTGAGAATCAAAATTCTTTTGGTGATATTCAGTTGTATAAAATATTGCCTCCACACTTCAATTTGGGAATTATAAAATTGAACAAATCTTTCTAGTGTGAGTTAGGTATATCGGACGTGTTCTCTCTTTTTTTACACAAACAAAGATTGATCGAACTACGGATGTGCTTGCTCACTATTTTTTATCTTTAGAGGGCCTGCCTTGGTGGGAAAAAGTACTCGCCCCAAGGGAACAACCCAACTGGGAACACACTAAAGCCAAGCAACTTACACCCAGTATATAAGTGTGGGTACTTGTGTAAAGTTCAAGTATCACGAGGATTGTTCTGACAAGAAGGGCAACAATGGTCTCTTGTCGTATGGATGATCCCCCATGAATGGAATGCCTATACTAGATCCTTTGTTATAGTGAGCCAAATCCCTATCTATTTGTTGGTGCAAAAACGGTCATTCTAAAGCCGTCCCATGTACTTGTTGTTCAAAGCAAAGATGAAAATTTTGTCATGAGAGAGTCATGAGAACTGAAGCTTGGTTGACTTGAGAAGTGTGTGTTGTGAAAGGGGGAGCTAGTGTGGTCAAGCTTCTAGTCATCCACTTTGAATAAGCACAGGTGGATTTATCCAAGTGGGAATTCAAAAAATATTATCTCTTTTCATCCTAGGGTTGTGCATCATTTTGAAATCAAAACACTTTGCTTGGATCTAAAAACACTTGAAAACAAACATTCACAAAATCCTCAAAATTTCAAACCCTTTGGGAGGAGAAAATACCTTTAACAAATCCAAGTGTTATTGCTTGACCTAAGGATTCCATCCTTAGAGGCTTCTAGGCATTTGGATTTACATCTTAACTTGCTCTTACTAAAGTCAACATTAAGAAACTATTGTCTTAATTTCCTTTATTTTCATATAATGGACCTTGTGGGATGAAACAAAATTAGGACATTAGACATTTAGTTTGAAACCTAATCAAGAAAGTGCTTGTGGTAAAAGAAATCAATCTAAGCAAGATAATAGACAATTGAACATCACATGTGCTTGATCACATGATTTCCCAAAAATTCAAAGTTCCCAAACCAAGTCATCACAAGTTCCTTAGTCTAAAAGCTCATGAGGAACGTCTTTCAAGACTTCACGAAGTTAGAGAAAGGTTGGTCTATAATTTTTACAAGAAAGCTTCAAAGAAAAATCCTAATTTATACTAATTTTATTACAATCAAAATCCAAGTCTCTTTCAAAGGTTTGAATTTCTCACATAGGAAGTACAAGCATGTTCTTCAATATCTAGGTCTTGTAGAAAGTAGTTCTATCTAGGTCTAATCTAGGATCAAATTCAACATTCTCATCCATCCTTCAAACATCAATCAAATCTCATCCCACAAAGCAACTCTTCTAATCTTGGAAAAATCAAATCATGCTAGACTTTTGGCAAATACTTTAAAATAAATCAAAAATCATCTTGTTTGACCAAGTATGTGCAGATGAATCCTTCTTCATTTGCTTAGTTAAATTATCAATCCTTGTGAACAAGTCTATCCCTTTATAACATCCAACATCTTGGGGTTTATGAGCTCATTATCCAAATCAAAATCCAAAACAAAACAAATCAAAAATCCAAAAGTCCTAAAGTCTAGTGTCCCTTCAAGATTCTTAAGAGTTTAATCATTCACACCATCTGCCCTTCATCTATTCCATCACCATCCTTTGATCCTTGAAAAAAATTGGTTTTTCTTCTTTGTACCTAAAATTTGATCCTTCTTTATGGTGCAAACTTGATCTCAATACAAGAAAAACATGGAAGCCAACAAAGAAACATCTACTTCAAGTGACTTGAGTCAAACCGCACCCGAAATCAATCCTATGGGATCTAGAAATCCCCCACCCAATCTTCCTCTATTACTGTAGGATCCTCAAGAGGAAGGTTAGGTGGAAGACATCACCAATAATGTCTTGGGGATGACTCAAGATGAAATCATAGAAATGGTCCAAAATCCTAAGAATCACAAAATTGTCAATGCTATGATGAGACTCAATCCTTCACAATACATGCTAGAATTGGCAAAGGAAGGGGCTAAACTCCCTTCGGATTTTGATGTAAACACTATTGTGGAGAAACCTCTTGGGATTATGCCACCTGCCTCATACACACCATCTTTTCAAAGCATCGTTCAACCCATCCCCCAACCCACATCATCTCTTGCTCCAACTCAATCAATTGTCAACAAGGGAAGTTCATTACTTCATGCTCTTCAAACACATCCCCTTGTGAACAACCAAGACTTGGATGCAAACACCATATTGGTTCAATCCATCCCTCAATATTTGAAACACCCCTACGTTCCACTCATCTTTCATGACACTGACAATTCATCAACCTTCTCTACGACACCAGCATATTCTCTTGGAACATAAGTCTCTCTCCCTATGATATCACAAGAGCAAGTGGGTTTATCTAGACAAGGGGAATCTTTGATCCCTCATCATCACTTTTGCAAGGAATCATACCACCTATCCCCCCCACCACTTCCCCTGCTAACATCAACATCCACACCAATCTTTGGTTTAGGGCAACCCCCTTTACTTATCCAAAATCGGTCAACTCAAATCAATTCACCAAGCATACCAAATCCTCCCAGCATACCACCGACATCGCAATAACAGGTGGCGCCAATCCAAATATCTCAATCAATCCTTACACCATCCACAACATCTCAAAATGTGGTCTCCCAAGGACCCAGCTCATCCGCTATACCCTCCACCACACAACCCATTGTCATCATTCAGAAACCTCAACAACCACCCCAATAGAGCCTCATCATACCATCTCATACCATTCTGAATCCCCCACCTCTGCCACCAAATCCAAATGTGGCCAATCAATATAGCATCACTTTGCAAGCAACTCGACAAGTTTATCAAAGGGCACTCTAGCAATTCCAAACCTAGCAAGCTACACAAACCACACAACAAGTAAAAATGTAGCAAACCGCACAACAAGCTCAATAGGCTGCCTAAGCACAAGCACAAGCATTGCTACAACAAAAACAAGCCCAAGTGCAAGCACAAGCTTTATTGCAACAAGAAGAAGTTGCTCAAGCCGCTCAAGCTACTTAAGTTGCCCAAGCTGCCCAAGTTGCACAAGCACAAGCACAAGCCCAACATCAAGCACAGCAAGCTCAAGCACAAGCCTTGTTACAACAATAGGCATATCAACAAGCTTTATAGAAATATCAAGCACAACAACAAGTAGCCCAATAGCAAGCCCAACAACAACTACTTCAAGCATACCAGCAAGAATTGGTTGTGCAACAAACTCCCGCTAATGCACCACCCAGTCCACAAGTCACCTCACCCGTCATCCAAGTCGCTACACCAACCCAAACAACATTCATCCCACCACTTGACCCACAAGGTGATTTGTCCACCCAAATCAAAAAGCTCCCACAACAGGTGTTGGACATACAATCAGGGAAGACCCCTAAATCACAAGGGAGTCTATGCCCTTATCCGTTCAACAAGAGTATTGTGATGAAGCCATTTCCATAAGGCTTTGAGATCCCCAAATTTGATAAGTATCGCGGACTCGAAAACCCTTAAGATCACATCAGGGAGTTCCATGTGCACTACATGGAAGTGGCCTCTGATGACTCTTATTTAATAAGGCTCTTCTCGTGGAGTCTAGTTGGCCCGAACATGGAATGGTTCTCCGGACTTCCTCCAGGGATCAAGAAATTCCAAGAAATTGTTGATGCCTTCATGCAAAATTATGCATTCAACATGGGTGTGGATGTGAGCCTGGAGGAACTATCCAACCTCAAGCAAAACAAGGGAGAATCATTTGCATATTTCTTACAATGATGGTGATCCAAAGCCAATAGAAGCAAGTGGGCCATGCTAGAAGAACAACAAGTCAAACTATCATTGCAAATCTTGAAGGAACTTTGGCCTTCCATCTCAAAGTCTAGTGTATCACCTCCTACAATCAAATCATCCCTAAAGCTCTCGGCATTGAAAGAGCCCTCATCGCACAAGGGGGGACACCTGCTTATCAAGATAATCGCCCATCGACAAGCTATAATGATAAACCACAAACATGGGTAAAAAACAAGAATGTTACCAACGAAAATGTTGTTGATGCTAAGGTTGTGATCAATGCTCTAAATCCAAACACACAACAAAAAATGTATCAACAACCTCAAAATAATACCCAAAACACCCTCTGATCAAACACATCTCATCAGGAAAGTAACACCCATACAATCAATAATGTCAATGACCAAAGTGGACCATCCACAAGAAACTGATATCCTCCAAAACACAAGTACACACCGCTTGGAGAATCGGTCGAATCTGTCATGAAGCGGCTCATTAAGGCCAACATCATCACACTCCCAGACATTGAGAATTACTAGGAGCCTCAAGTTAAGCCACCATGGTATAATGAGAAGCACCTGTGTGACTTTCATAAGATAAAGGGGCACACAACATCCAATTGCATGAGGCTCAAAAACCTAATCCAAGACCTCATTGAAAACAAGACTATCAAAGTTAAACAACCGGTTGGAAATCATGACCTTAAGATATACACAAATTCAATGCTAGATCATGACAATTCAAACAACAACAGCAAGGGAAAGAAGTATGGCAGCATCAACCACGTTTATGACCATATTGTTGCATCCTTAGATGAATGGGTAGGTGTTGTCCATATCCCAGGGTCCAAAGCTGACTGTGGAGTCACCACACGAAGTGTCAGAATCACCATCCATAGACCATCCATGCAAGCTAGAGCACTCGCTGCAAATTCAAATTCAGTTGCTAGTGGCTATAGTATTTTGGAATAGCTAAAGAAGACCCCCACCCAGATCTCCATCATGGAGTTGCTAAAAATTCCACCTACACATAGGTAGATTTTAGAAAAGGATCATGCTAAGTCTTCTATACCCACAGACCTTGATGGGGATCAGTTTCAAGCTATGGTCGAAAATATCACCACGCCACATCTCCTAACATTTTCTGAACAAGACTTCCCAACCTAGCCATCTCACAATTGTGCACTTCATCTAGAAGTATTTGTCCATAAAAATAAATACAAACAAGTCTTGGTGGATGGAGGTGCAGGATTGAATATTTGCTCCCTCAAGTTAATAAAAAATTTGGTATTTTTTTAAGACATGATTGAAAAAAGCAAAGGTATCACCATCTAGGCTTATGGTGATCAAGAAAGGGTGTCTCAAGGCACTATTAAGATTCCCATCCAAGTAGGACCGGCCATCATGGAAACTAATTGCCAAGTGCTTGATCTCAACCTCCCTTATAACATTCTTCTGGGGTGCCCATGGATCGATGGGATGAAATTTTTTGCATCCACATTTCATCAATGTGTTAAATTCCCATATGAGAACCAAGAGGTCACAATTCATGGTGATCCCGAGCCCTTTGCCTATTGCAAAAATCTAGAAGCAAATTTCTATAAAATCCCTCAAGTCCCAAAGAATGATGAAGGCCATATAACTCCATACATAGATCCAACTACCCTCACCTCCACTTCTGAGACAAAGACACCCACCATTCCTAACATCTTTGATATCAAAGTCATTATCAAAGACAACGGGTGTGGAGATTACAAAATGAAAAAGGGTGCCTTTGTGATAGGAGAGTTACCTCAATCTCCTAGGTCCCATGGACAACCGCAACCTGCCAATACAACATCTCAAACTTTCAGAGAAAATCCCTCTCGATTCAAAAGATGGGGGGATCTAGGTCGAGAAGTGGTGGACGAAAAATATCTCTAGTCTTCTATATCAAAATGAGAAACTTGTACCGGCCCTTCCTATGGATGATGCTAGCAGAGGACTACAATTAATTTTGGGCATGGGCTATAACAAGAATGAAAGTCTTGGAAAAAATAGCAACGGTCGATTAGAACCCATCATTGTTGAGAAGCACATGAGAAATATTGGCCTTGGATGTACCCCTCTAAGGATAATCGTACGTGGAAGAAGTCCCCCCATTAAAGTAGTCAAAAATCCTCTTTAGTTACCAGTATCCACAGGTCTACCCTTAAACAACTATACCTTCTATATAACTGATGTATGTAGTGACAGTGGCAAGGATCACCTCACTGACCTACCCATGTTGTTTGAGGATTCTTCCTTATTCATGATTTCCACTATCTCTTTCGAGTCAAACAACCAAACCCATGAAATAAAGCTAGTATACCCCCAGCTAATAGACTATGACCAACGAGGGCCACCAATTTTAGACACATTGAAAAATGATGAGGCACTCTCAAAATTCATGGGACTATGGGATAATGTACCTTGTGGGGACCATAAAGCTAGGTTCGAAATTGAACTAGATACACATGCATATTATGGGGAAACGATTGAATCCCTCAGTCGCAAAAGTGAAAATTTGAGAATAATTTCTAAGTCTTTAAGTGGAAACCACATTGTGCCACTTTCAGATCCGAAAATAGTAAAAACAAAGGACGCATCCAACAGTAAAAACCTCTCTGAGGCATCGGAGGATGGGGGATTCAATCTTCCTATTAGTGCTATTCATCAGGAAAAGTTAGCAATCTTAGTAGAGAAGTACAATCCGATCAACCTGGGGACAGAAGAAACACTGCATATAACCTTTTATGTAGAATCACTTTTGACAAAAGAACAAGAACTTCTAGCTACGTTCCTAAGAGAAAGAAAGGTGAAATTTGCATGGACCTATGCTGACATGTCAGGTCTCGATCCGGAAGTCGTGGTTCATCATCTTGTAGTATACCCAAAGGTGAAGCCAGTAAAATAGAAGCTAAGGAAAATGCACCCATAGATCACACTGTTAGTCAAGCTTGAGTTGCAAAAACTCGTGGATGCTCTCTTCATACAACCAATTGATTATCCAAAGTGGGTTTCAAATCTTGTATTTATTTCAAAGCCCACTAGGGGCATCCACATCTACACTGACTTTAGGGATCTAAACAAAGCATGTCCCAAGGATGATTTCCCTCTCCCAAACATAGATATGATTGTGGATATGACTGCAGGACATGAAATTCTATCACTAATGGATGGATTCTCAGGATACAATCAGATCATGATAGCTAAGGATGACCAACACAAAACAACTTTCACTTGTCCATGGGGACATATTACTAGAATATGATGCCATTCGGGTTGAAGAATGCAGAAGCCACCTATCAAAGAGCTATGACGCTAATCTTCCATGATATGATTCATAAAAGTATGGAAGATTATGTAGATGATATACTGGCCAAGTCAAGAAAGTTATGAGATCACATATTAGCTTTAGGGTCCATTTTTGACAGGCTAGAAGAGTACAAGGCCAGGATCAATCCAAAGAAGTGTGTCTTCGGGGTACAATCAAGCAAGTTACTAGGGTACATTTTATCCATGAGAGGAATCGAGATAGATCCCACTAAAGTCAAGGAAATCCTTGAGATGGAAGCACCAAGAACGTTAAAACAATTAAGGGGTTCGTAGGGAAGACTTCAATCCATCCACTGGTTTATAATGCAATTAGCAGATAAGGCAATCCCATATTCTCATCTACTCCACAAGGGGGTAGCATACAAATGGGATGATAAATGTGATCAGGCATTCAACAAGATTAAGGAGTACTTACACCACCAGTTCTTATGCCACATGTGAACCACTAAACCTGCAATTTGCACAAGAACAACAAACAAATCAAGATGTTAGATCAAATGCAAGCAAGAATAAAGGATTCCCCATGAAATCCATCTACTCAAACTTAAACTAGGAAAATGAAGAACAAACTAAATAAATGAAAGTAAATCCTAATTAAGTGAGCAAACTAGTGATCCCATGGGGGAATTGGTGTCAATTGAAATGTTGAAATTGGCCCTTTCCCAACTCCTAAATTGCAATGTTAATGATTGTAGATTGATCAAATCTCCTCAATGATATTTGAGCATAACCTAGATATGGAATTGTGAAATGATGAGTATGTGGAGTGATGTGCATAAAATTGACTCTCAATGTTAAGAGAGTAACTTTGCATGAGATTGTGGATGTTGAATGAGGAGAGAAGCCTCCAATTTATAGATTTGAATTTGGAAGAAAGGGCAAGATTTGGGCAATGTGGGACTAACTTTCACCCAATGGCCAAATGCCACTTGTCACCATGTGAATGGTTGATTGTTTTGCACATTTTGGCCAAAGTGCCAATAAATGCAATTAGGTGGAATTTGAAATTGAGGAAATGACATGTGAGAGGGAAAAAAGAATGAAATAAATGCCACTTGGCTCAATGCATAAGGACATGTAAGAGGAGTGAATTCTTTGTTGGAAGTATCCATCCACTTGGACTTTTTGAATTCAAACTTGAGGGAATATCCCTTTTTGATGCCATGTGAGGGAAAATAGAGATTTAATAAATGAATTAAATCTATTTTCATGTGCAAGTTGCATTCTCTAGAAGATTTTAGTGATAGAGATTAACTTAATCAATATTTTGATTAATTTAATGAGGGATTAAATGATTTGACAATTTTGACTTAAATTGATGAATTGATTTAAATCAGAATTGAGAGGAAATGATTAATTAAATAAATGATTTTGATCTATTTAACTAAGTGGGAAAATGTTAGATTAAATCAAATAAATTTTAATTTATTTTATTTAATAAGAGGACTTTAGAGACTTTAATCAAATAATATGATTTATTTAATTAAACAAAAACATAAGACTAATTAAATTAAATTGATTAATTTAATCAATGGAGGCAAAAGACTTAATCAAATAAATAATTATTTATTAAATTAAGAGATAGAAGATGATGAAAAGTTGAGAGTATGATTCAAGAGGAAATGTCGTTAGTAATCAGGATCAAGTGTGTTGAACCGAATTTGTACATTTTTCATGTCTACATTTTGCCCCTCTTTGAAGCAATGTACTTGTTCTATTGATTCAAAGAATAAACTACTGTGATCAAAGTTCAAAATTTCTCAATTTTTTTAGATGCCCCACTGCTGCCCCAACGGAAGGATATTGTTGGTATATTTCCCCCTTGAGAGATCAAACGAAAATTTTGATTTTTTGGATGATTTCGCGAAAAAAAAAGAGAGGACAAGGTGTCTGACAGGTTCAAAATGCCCCAGATTGCCAAAAAATGCGTTAAAACGCTAAAAAGGATGCAAAATGGCCCTCGGTTGGACAAAAAAGGGATCGAGGGACCAAAACCCTAGCTGGAAGGTCAAATTAGGTCAAAAAACCCTAATTTTTAGGCTTAAATAGACCTTGAGAGGTCACTTTCAACACATTTGCATACTTAGCCTTTAGAAAATTTCACACTTTTAGCTTTGAGTCTTGGTTGAAATGGTGCAACAACAGCTTCCCAAGCACGTGTCAGAGAGAGTACGAGTGCACCAGCAGCCATTCAACACAGGACCCGTGGTATGTACCCCTATCCGACTTTCAATTTTCTCGTTTTACGTGCATTAAATAGGGTCAAAGTCAGTTTTAAGTTGAGCGACGCTATATAGCACCATTGAAAATGCTCTATCACTGCCACGTGGTCCTGTAGTGGATCGCATATGCTAATAGCGTCACACGTCCCAGTTTGGAAACTAGGGTTTTCCGGTCAAACTCCGCCGCATGTGAAAATTCAACCGTGCGACGCAATTAGAGATTTAGGGTTTCGTCGCAAAGTCTACCGTATATGCAAATAGCGTCGCACGGGTCACTTTGGAACTTAGAAATTTGCAAACTCAGTCGTGGCGGCACAGTTTGCAACTTTCCAAACTATGTCGCATTTGCAAACAGCGTTGTATTTGTTGTTTTGGATGCGAAAACTTAGCGCAAGATGCAGATTTTTCTTTTTACGGGACCTTGACATGATGGCTTCCCTTGTGCAGGAGGAGCTTGATGTACTTCACTCACGGGAGCACCGATGGTTGGTGCTTAGGAGATTGCAAGATATGCATGAGTTGGTTCAGGAGCAGCTTGGTGCTCTTGGTCTTTGATATATTGCATACATTTGTCTTATTTGGGCGCACTTAGGTATGATGCTTAAACATTTTATGCCTAATCTTTTAAGGGTAAAACCAAAAATACAAAAAATATCAAAAAATATCAAAATCCAAAAAAATCAGAAAAAGGATTAAAAATAGTAAAGATAAAAATCATCCTCTAGTGAAAACCACTTCGGTAGTGCTTTGGACAAGTACCTTGGTGAAAACCTGACAAACAGGTGCCTTGTGTAAATAAAGCACTCTCCATCCACCAAGATTTCTATGACTTATTCTGCATCACCTACCATCGCCTTCCATCATTTCATCACCCATCGCATTCCATCGCATCCTTTCATCACTCATATGTGTTTGCATCATAGCTTGATCCTGTGTTTGTATCATGTTCCACCTTAGTACTACTTGGCACATTCCTAAGGTCAGTTTGTCCTGCCTATATCGGAGTAGTCTATCGCATCATGCAAGGGGAAAGTTCTTGCATCGGATTGGATTCAAGTATATCCTTGAAATCTTCCTAAAATCAAAAAATCCAAATTTTTTTTAGAAAAATCCTTCAACAAAAATCCAAAATATTCGTAAAAATCAAAAATCCAAAACATGTCAAAAATCCAAAAAATAAAAAATAGAGTCATCATATCGAACTACGTTGTCTTTGAGCTTGAACATAGGCAAGGTTGATCTTTGATCATCCCCCGAGACACCCTAGGTCAGTCCTTTAGGAGTCCATCATAATAAGCTAACAATTCATCATTTGTTTATATCTTCATCTTGTAAATTGGTCAAGTCGTCAATCGAACTATGCGGTCTTTGCATGTATAACGTAGGCAAGGCTAATCTTTGATTAGCCCTTGAGGCCCCTAGGATAGGTCTCTAGGTTAGGTTCTTGGTCAAAATCTCATGAAACACCAAAACATTGGAAATTTTAAAAAACAAAACATTTGTAAAACATCTTGAAAATCCCAAAACAGCCTCAAAACATTGCAAAAATCCAAAATAATTCAAAAAACCCAAAAAATAATTCGTCCCGTCTCGTTTTCACCTACAATAATCAATCACTCATAATAAATCAATCATCACTTTCATCCTTTGGTAAGGCAATTGGAAACAAGTCTAGCAGGTTAAAAGTGAAAACTCAATCGTCAAGGGTCTCAAGTCTAGGTCAGTAGGTAAACAAGTTGGTCAACTTTGAATATCAATAGCTTATCATCCAGTCAATCTCACCATCATCTGATAACATCATGTCCTAGGATGCATCCTTCCTATAATGGACATCAACATAGGTATGGATAACATTAGCTTGTTTGTTTACTTGATCTGTTCTTTTGACTTATCTTATTGCACTCATTCTAATGACCTCTCAATGATGTCTAAACAAAAAAGATTTAGAGAGAAATGAATGGGGAAAAAATCACTATTTTTTTATCTAATATGCTTGTTGGATGTTCTTGTAATATGACCTTGGTCATGCGTTCTTTGTTTGGTTTGTAGGGAAGGTTTTTTAGGTGTCTTGTTGACCACATAGGAAGGCTTGTCTTTCTATGTTTTGGTTCGAGATATTTGAAATATTTGAACTGTATTTTGAATAAGGTTTTGTATGTCAGGTGTGAACAGTACTCCTATTTGATTGTCGAGTCAAATTCCATCACACTAGGTGCAATGCCATCCTGGTTCTTTATACCTTGATGCATTGTACCTAGGTGTGCTATCAAACATAAGGTAAGTAAGCCCTTTTAAAATCCCAATTCTTGATAAGCAAAGCATCATCACCATATCATTATTTTTAGAGCATGAACTTGTTGGATCCTCTTCTCATCGTATTTCTTCTTTCTTCTCTCCATGCTAACATGGTACCATGATAGTTAACCAAAAAACATCACTAATGCATTTATCCTGCACTCACTGATTGTCAGCATGCATATCATAATCAATCACATATCATTGCATAGTCATTTCACATCATTTGCATGACACACCATAATCATTGCACAACATTAATCATTACAAATCAATAGATATTCATATCATATGCATATCACATGATCAAAATATCGTCACATATCATAATCATTTACATTTCACATCATCACATGTCATTGCATAAATCATGTCATAATCATGACATCCACATCATTAATCATAATCATCGCATAACATAAATCATATCATGGTTATTTCATATCACATCATCGTTGCATTATAAAAACATGAATCATCATATCACTACATCCATATTACCACATTTCATAATCATTACATACATTACCACATGTTCCATAATTATCTTAGGTTATGAAGAATAATAAAGATTTGTTATTCTGAATCATTGCATTCATATTATTATCACTTATCACAAATTACTGCATCCATGCCATAAATCATTTGCACATCATTGCATATCATAATCATTGCTTCCACATCCTTAAACATAATCATTGCATAAATCAGAATTGTTGCATATCATAAGTCATTTCATTTACATCATTACAAACCGCTCCATCATTTCATATCACATAAGAATTTTTTTACATATCATAAAGCATTTGCATAATCATTTTCGTATCATTAATATCATAATCATTTTTTCACATAATCATTTCACATTTTCATATCATAATCACATCATCATTTACGACACTGCATTCATTATCATCGCATAACATAAACCATTTGCATATCATAATCATATCATAAATTATTACACATCACCTAGGTCATCGCATTCATAGTATTACATTTCATAATCATTGCATATCACAATATCATAATGTCATAAACACATAATCAATCCATTTCGCACTTAGAACATCATATAGATTTGCTATTCTAAGCATCTCATAAATCATACATCTCATCATCATATCATCCATATATGCATAGAAAGATACAAAAAGAAGTGCATACATAATCATTTGCATAACATAAACATCTGCATAGCATAATCATACATCACATCACATAAAAATTGCATCACATACATCCATCCATAATGCATAAATAAAATAGGACCCATCTCATAATGAATCAATCATATCATATATATAGATATCAAAATGTGACTGTCATGGTACAAATTAGATCATGTGTATGTGTATCAATCAAAATATACAATGCCCATAGGGCTATTAAAAATGGATCCCGTGGATCTCAAAAAGAATAAGTGTCGATCAAAAAGTATCATGGTAGCTAGCCCTACTGGCTGCTCCCCTCGCCCGCCTATCTCTCAGCCTGGTCCTCTGCCTATCTCATCCTAGTTTGTTGGGAGTACTCTAGAACCCGGGCTACTGTTGGTACAACCTGTTGATAGTGCAACCTATAATACTCTGCCTCCTGTATGCCCTCGCGATACATCCACACTGAGATTGTCCTGCCTTGGGATGCAGCGGCCATACTCTCTAGCTGCTACCTATGGCCCACCTCTTGAGCCAACTGAATCTCTAAGGCTTGTCTTTGTTGCCTCTCCTGATCCCACGCTTCCCTAGCCTAGTCCCTCTCAATTTTCAAGGATTGTACCTATGCCTAGAGACCCTAAATCTACCCCTATAGCTATTGTATCTAGGTGTCTCTGGCGTCTAGTTGTGGTGGTTGCAGTGGTTGTTGTGGCTACAGTGGTTTTTGTGGCTGTTGGTCTCTCAGCGGATCTCAGGGCGATGTCTGTTGACCCCTCTTCTTTGGCTGGCGTGGAGGTGGTCCTCCTCCTCCTCCTCTACCTCTAGGTACCCCTAGATCATGTCCCCCTTGCCCCTGACCTAGTGTCTTTCCCTGAGGTCTCCGTCATAGGGTTGTTGCCCCTGGAACTGTCAATCTAAGTGGGGGCCAGAACCACTCATCATAGGCATAGGTAGTGCCTGGATTTGTCGTTCCTTGTGCATAGGCCCATGGTCAGGCCACTAACTACTTGAAACTATCCATGACCTCGGCTATGGGGATCATCCAACCCCATGTAGTCTCTCGGGTAGATCGAGCAAAAATGGTCATATACTGATCATCGGGACAATCCTGAACGTCTCCAAACTGTCTAGCTACCCTATCTGGCAGGTAGCGCTCAATCATGGTGTGCTCTCAACCCTGCATCAACCTATCCTACTGAACAAAGAATAGCTATTGCACATCATCATACCAAGCTAGCATTTGTAGCCAGGGCCTCCAAGTAAAAACTATCATCTCATCCAAAACCCTCCTCTAGTGAGGGAGATCAACCCACCCTGTGTGCCTCAAAGTGATACTACCTTAGTATCTCTAGACTGTTGGATCATCGGGCTTCGCATCAAGAACTGTAATAATGGGGCGAAGCACGACGATGTGCTCCCAGGCCCAGATGTGTAAAAGTGTGACCCCGACCCCAATCGCCCGAATGTCACAATATGCAAACTCATGCAAATCATGATAAAGTGAGGCCAACATCACTAGTCCCCAAGAAAAAAGAGTCCTCCTAAAGAGTATCTGCTCCCAAGCTAGACCCCATCCCGGACTGAAGTATCGACCTCGCTGATCTGGGGCTACCAATCCTTAAATGATCCCTGCCACAATCAACTGGAAGGTGGGCACTCGACCTCTATAATACTCGAGGTCGATCTGCCCCTCTGTGAAGACAATCTCATCAGTCTGCATAATCTCAAAGCACACCTTTGTGTCAACATTTGGATCATAAATGATTCGGTCACCATGAATTGGAAATTGGAAAATTCACCACACATCCTCCAGTGTGACGGTGGCCTTGCCAGTGGAAAGATGAAATGATGATATCTCATTGTGCCACCTCTCGGCCAATGTAGTCATCATGGCCAGGTGGGTCCTCATAGTCAGCGCATAGGTGATGTACCATAAGCTAATAGCGCCAAGGTGTTATTGCAGAAACTCATGTAGTTTGGTCAATTTGTTGATCACTGAGGGTTGATGCTCACATGAATGCACGTGCTCTTTATCCTCCTGCACACAAGAAGCCACGATGTCAAGTTTCAAAAAAATATGGGATCTTGTTTGGAGTTTTCGACACTAAAACCGCATATGCATCATTGTTTGCAAAGGCATCGCTCTTTGCAAACTCCAAATAGCGACGCTGGGACCCCTAAACTGTAAAACAAGTTGCAACACCGTTGTTTGATATGCGCACCTGTTTGACCAAAAAACCCTAAAAACCTAACCAGACCGCAACGTCGCCATTTTCAATGGCATTGCCATTTGACCTTTAAAATCCTAATTCTAAATTGTGACATCGTCACAATAGTCAGTAGCAGCGTTGTTTGAGCCCTAACGTCGCCGATTTAACCCTTTTACTATCACTATATAGTGATGTTGAGGGTTTTGACCTTTTAAAATGCAATAAATGCACCAAGAAGATGAAATTAAAGGTCAAGTTAGGATCACATACCACTGGTCCTATGCCTGGAGGTCTTTGGTGGACTCAAACTAGCTCGAAAATGTGTCAAGGAAGCACTCTTTGCACCATCGTTAGAGCTCAAAATGCTAGAAAACTCAAGGTGTGAATGCAAAAATGAATGGAGAGTGACCCCTTGAGGGCTATTTAAGCATAAAAATTAGGGTATTTGGCCCTATTTTGTCTGTCTAGCTAGGGTTTTGCGTCCTCGATCCTAATATTTCCCAACTAAAGCTCATTTCAAGTCTTTTTCTCGCATTTTGGCTTGTTGTCGGCATCCTCAAACCTTTTTGAACCCTTCAAGCAGTTTGTCATCTTTTTTTTCAAGATCTCCCCCAAAAATCCAAATTTTCATTTGATCTCTTGAGGGGGCAGTATACCAGCATAATTCTTCCATTAGGGCAGCAATGGGGCATCCGAAAAAGTCAGAATTGTTTTGAATTTTTTGATTCTAGCAAGGTTATTTTTTGAACCAACACGACAAGCACATTGCTTCAAAGAGAGGCAAAATGTAGACACCAAAATTATCCTGATTGATATCACACACCTGATCTTGATTTTCTGACACCAATTCTTCCTTGATCACTCCTTTACTAACCAGTTAATTAAATAATCCTTATTTAATTAATTCATAATAATTCCTCTTTTAATTAAATAAATTACCTTATTTGATTAAATTGTTGTCCTTTTTTAATTAAATAAATCACTTTATTTAGTTAACCCTAATTTTCCTCTTTGATTAAATAAATCAACCTTATTTAATCCTAATATTCTTCTTTTAATTAAATAATTCATTTTATTTAATTAAATCATAAGTCCCCCTTTTTTATTAAATAAATCATCCTTATTTAATCAAACCTAACATCATCCCTTTTAATTAAATAAATCAAACTTTATTTAATTAAAACTAATCTCTCAAATTCATCCCATTTTTATTTAAATAAATCTAAAAATCTAAGTCAAAATGTCAAATCAGCTAATTTCCATCTAAGTTAATTAAATCCTAATTAACTCTAACACTAATCCATCAAATCCTCTAGATTTTGTAACTTGCACAAGTAAATCAATTTAATTGATTTATAAAATCTCCTATTTTCATTCAAAAAGGCATCTTGTTGGAATATTCTTCAAATTTGAAAACTCCCTCCAAAAGGATTTGTCCTCCAACATGGCATTAACTCCTCTTACAAGTCCTTTTTATTGAGCCAAGTGGCATTAACTTCTCTTCCACATCCTCTTCCACGAGCAATCTTTCAAATTTCAAATTTCCACCTAATTACATTTATTTGCACATTCACCAAAATGTGCTCATTCCTCCTCCACTAGCATGTTGACAAGTGGCACCTTGCTATTGGATCATGTTTAGTCCCATATTTATCCCATTTTCTCATTTCTCCATCATTCTTTCTTATAAATAGAGGGCTTCTCTATTGGTTTTAGATACACAATTTTATGCAAAGTCATTATCTTCATATTTTAGGCAAGTTCATCCATTGTTTATCAAGTGTCCATAGCATTTCATCCATTTTAGCTAGGTTATGGTCAAATTGCATCAAGGAGCATTCAATATTCATCAAATTGCATCAAGGAATTGGAAAAGGGCTATTTTCCACATCAAAATAGCACCAATTCTCCCATGGGATAGTGGTTTGAATGTTTAAGAGCAAGATTTGATAGCTTTTTATTGATTATCTTTGTTTTACTTCTTGTTTTTGATGTTTAAATGGATTTCATGGGGAATAATTATTGTAGACTTGTTTTATGACTAATATTATGTTGTTTGATGATGTTTGAACAGGTCTAGGATAACCGTTCACATTTTGGCAATATATATTCTTTCAAGCACATTCCTAAATCTATGAGAAATGTCCATAACCACCTCTACATGACCAATTCATAAATGAACAAAGGTATTTCATATATTGTAGTGAAAAGAGTTCTCAAATATGTTTTGAGATAGTTTTGGAATCCCTATAAGGATAAAATAATCACATAAAATTATTATAATAGCAAATTTAGGGTCAAATATAAGTATTCATTGCCTAAAATATGTTAGTTAAAATAGAGGAAACCATGCTATGAATAGATGTGTATGAATTTTATTTATTAAGATTTTCAATACATTCAAGCACATGCAAAAGTGAAATACGAATTGTAAAATTAATATCCTAGAACTAACTTAGAATACAAGAGACACAAAATTCTTCTACAAAATTAATTTAGCCAACTATCATTTTACAAAATAAAGTTACATATATGGGAAATTGATGCCTCCTTGAGGCCCAATAAGCATATGAAACTTGTACAATATTATGCCAATTCATCACATTGTATATCCCCTAAATCATCAAACAACTAGTTGCAACAACCCATTAGTTAAAAAATCCTACAATAAGATAAAAAAAATACCTTGCTCAAGTTTCCAATCAGCTAAAGATTGGTTTGCGGATAGTTGCATGGTGTGATGGTTTAATGGTGGCATTGTTGTTCTTTTCACCAAGGTTCAAACCCCATTGGGGTGGTATTGTTGAGTGGTTGTATTCTAGTTCATAGCTCCCATTCAAAAGCGTTTACCCCTTGAATAAAAAATAAAATTTGAAAATTGGTACAAAAACCTCTACCCAACATCTAGGCTCAAATTTGATCAAGCTAAGATAGCAACTTGAAGGAGGAAAGGTGCATGGAAATTCTTTCTACATCAATCTAATTAAGAAACTAATGTGCACATTTTAATCTTTACAACTATAGAAAGTAGAAACATGTATAAACATAAAATAAATAATATACCATAATAAAAGGTGTACATGGGGAAAACCTTTTTGGGATAAAAATACCACACTCCAAAGTTATCAAATATATTATCCAATAAACCAATGGATTACAATACACTTTCAAAATAAGATTTCATAGGAGTAAATGTGATAAAATAACGATACATACAAATGAACCAAATAAACTACAACTCCAAGCACCAGATAAATAGGTAAGAGTTTCCAACTGAAAATCACAATGGTTTAGAAAAACCATCAACAAAACAATGAGAATTATGGCATACAAACTTGGGTACAAACTCCAATTTCATCTTCTTGGTCTTAGTTCTCCTAACTATTTTAGTATATTCTTGACATGTCTTATAACTATCATACTTGTCATATTTGACCACCCAAATTTGGGTGCCCCAATTTTTCCTCATTCAAACTACTCAAAGATAATCCATAAAAAGTGTTTATACTTGTCATAATGTTGTTAAAAAATATTATATAACCTCTCTCTTTCATGCTCTTACATATCATATAATTTACCATATGTAACTCCCTTCATGATGAATTTATATACAAATGCTAACGCATGTCCAAACAGTGCCAAATCAAAGTGCGATGCATACCTCCTCAAGTGAGGGAAAATTCAAATTCCTTATGTCTCTAGTGTTCATTTTCCTTCTTCTTATACTCAATGTTCATGTCTTCCAAATGTTTTCGGGCCTGATTATGCAATGTCTCCATGAAATCTACAAATTCTTCTACTTTTTTTGTCCTTTTGTGTTGGTGTGGAGCCTAATCAGTCTCCAAGTGGGAGATTGTTGGTATGTGGCAACTGATCTCTTTTTTTTTCGCACCTTTTTTTGCTTCATCACCAAAAAAGAAAAAGGTCGACTTTGTAAACCCTAATTTCTGGAAGCTTCTCAAAGCTTGTTATAAGTGGCTGGGATGGAGAGTTGTAGTATGGAATTATTCGTGATATTGTAATATGTTTTGCACTGGATAATAAAATCATTGGATGGTTGTGGTTTTGCGGATGTAGCCCAGATGGGGTGAACCACGTTAAATTCTTTGTGTTGTCTTATATGTGTGTTTTGTTACTCTATTTTATTGTTCAAATCTGCATTTAACTTGTTAGATATCTGCCTTGTAACCCTAACACCTTTTTCTTTCCATACTGACATGTCTCTTAACTCTACAACTCCTCTAGGATTTACTTCGGTAACAATCTGAAATGGTGTTTCCCTGTACTCTGATTCACTGAATTATTATATGCAAACTCTACCTATGGTAAAACTATGTCCCAATTCCCTGTCTTATCTACAACCAAACATATTAATAGTTTCCCAAACTTCTATTCACTACCTCTATCTTTCCATATGTTTGTGGGTGATATATTGAACTGAACTTCAAATTTTTCATCTTCTTCCACAGTGTTCTCCAAAATTATCCAATGAATTTGGTGTCTCTTTCTGAAACTATACTCTTAGGTAATCCATGCAATCTCACAATCTCTTTGAAAAATAAACTAGCAACATGCATAGCATCAATAGTCATCTTACAAGGAATGAAATGTTCCATTTTAAAAAATATGTTTACTACTACCATGATAGAATCATACCCTCTCTGTGTTTTAGGTAATCCCAAAATGAAATCCATGCTCAAATCTTCCCAAGGTCTCTCTGGTACTGTCAAAGGTTTGTACAATTCGGTATTCTGACTACTCCCTTTTGCAACATGACAAATTCTGCAATTCTGAACATACTTCCTCACATCCTTATATATCTACAACCAAAAATAATGTTCATTCATCAAACCTACTGTCTTATCCACTCTAAAGTGTCCTGCTAATCCTCCACTATGCTTTTAATTGATCAAATTTTCCCTCATTGAACTCCTCGGTATACACAATTGATTTCCTTTGAACATATCTTCTTGAATAAAATAGTCCAACCATTTTCTCTTATCTATCAATACTAGTTCCTTACATGCTCTCCATGCTTCTCCAAAATCTTCATCACATTCATACAAATGCTCCAATTCCTCAAATCCAAATACTTTTACTCTCATTTCTCTCAATAGGTTTCTCCTTTTGCTTAATGCATCTGCAACTTTATTTAACTTGCCACTCCTATGATTCAATACAAATGTGTAACTCTACAAGAACTCAACCCATATCATATGTCTCTAATTCAACTTCCCTTGGCTGTTCAAATATTGTAACACTTGATGATCGGTAGACAACACAAACTCCTTAGGCAACAAGTAATGTCTCTACTTCTCCAAAGCTTGAATTATGGCATATAATTCCTTATCATAAACTAAGTATCTTCTTCTGGTATCATTCAATTTTTCACTAAAATAAGCTGCATGTCTTCCTTCTTGACTCAACATTGCTCCAATTACATTTCCACTTGCATCACATTCCACTTGAAATACTTTGTCAAAATTCGATAATGCTAAAACTGGTTGTTTTGTCACCTTTTGCTTCAACAATTCAAAGCTCTTTTGTGCTCTGGTTGTCCACTTGAAATATTTCTTGTCTCCTCTCATTGTCTTTATCATGGGGTTACAAACACTACTAAAAATTCTGATAAAATTTTGATAGAAACTTGCTAGTCCATGGAATGATCTTACTTCTCCCATATTTATTGGTGTAGGCCAATCTAAGATTGCTTTCACTTTCCTTGAATCCATCTTCAGTTCTTCAATAGAAATAACAAATCCCAAATATACCAACTCTATCTTCATAAAACTACACTTCTTGATATTTATCAGCAACTTCTCTTCTCTCAACCTCTGTAATACTTGTCTAATGTGCAACAGGTGTTCTTCTCTAGTTTTATTGAAAATCAGAATATCATCCAAGTAAACAATGAAAAACTTATCCAAGAATTTCTTCATTACCTCATTTATCAATCTCATGAAAGTTCTCGGTGCATTGGTCAACCCAAAAGGCATCACTAACCACTCATACAATCCTTCATTTGTCTTAAATGCAGCCTTCCATTCATCTCCTTCTCTGATTCTAATCTAATGGTATCCACTCTTGAGATCAATCTTTGCAAAATATTTGGCTCCACTCAAACAATCCATAATGTCATCCATCCTTGGTAATGGAAATCTATACTTGGCAGTGATTTTATTTATTGCTCTTGAATCCATACACATTCTCCACTCTCCATCTTAATTTTTGTGCAAGTACAATAGGTACCACACATGGGCTCAAACTTTCTCTAATCAATCCTTTCCTCAACAACTCTTGTATCTGCTTGGTCAACTCTGCATTCTTTGTCGGTGTCATTTTATGTGTTGCTTTATTTAGAAAACTCACTCCCAGTATTAAATCTATTTGATGACCGATACTCTGGACCTCTGGTAAATTATTTAGTACATTGTTTGAAATGATGTCCTTATACTCAGTCAACAACTATGCAACTTCTTCACTTTCTTTGGTGGGATTCTCTATCTCTGAACCATTACTTTTCTTTGGAATCAATTCAAAACACATGTTCTCATGTCTCATCCCATCAAGAAATTTCCTTTCATCTACCAAACATAGTCTGGGAGTGCCATAAAATTCAGTCTTCTCCTCTTCCTCCGAAGGTATCAACTAAATTCTTCTTCCATTTTCTATCACTGTATAAGTATTCTATCTTCCATCATGAATTGCTTTCTTATCATATTTCCATGGTCTCCCTAATAATAAATGGCATGCATCCATAGGTATAGTATCACACAATACTTCATCCCTATATGATTCAATATGAAATTTCACCAAACATTGTTCATTCACCATATCTTATGATCATCTTGAATCCATGCTATCTTATAGGGGTTTGGATGTTTCAATCTCTTCAAATTCAACTTTGTTACCATCTCTTCTGAAACTAGATTATCAGTACTACCACTATCAATGATAGCTTTACATACCTTTCCTTCGGACTTACATATGGTTCTAAATAGACTTTTCCTTTGCAATGGTTCTTCAATTACTTCTTCATGTATCAAAGCTCTTCTCATTACCAATGATTCACCTTTCTTTAGTTTTCCACATGAATTAGGGGATCCAACATGTCCTTCCTCCACATATGTTGTTTTTTTGGTATGCTCAAGTTTCTTTCTGGTACTTCCTTGATGACACTCAAATGATCTATGTCCTTCATCTCCACACTTGAAACATGTTCCTTTGAATGGTCTTCTCTCAAATCTTCCTTCTTTCTTCTAGTATCCTTTTTTACGATAAGAATTATGACCTCCTTTATTACTGGGGTAGAAATTTTGATCTTCTCTTCCTCTGTGGTATGAATTAACATCCTTTTCTTCACTCCGATAGGGTTTTGAATATTTGTTTTGCTATGTATAGGATCTCATTTCTCCGGATGGTGGTCCACTTTTCTACAATCTTCCTCTTGCACTTTTTTTCCTTTGTTCAAAATTTTTGTTCAGTTTCTCTTCTAATTTCAATGCAAACTAGTATGCTTCTTCAATAGATGTCATCTTGACCAGGCTCAACTCTTCTTAAATGTTTGTTCTTAGTCCATTGATATATTTGGAAAAAAAATATTTACTTACTTCACTATGTCCGGTTCTGATTATCATCTTGTAGAATTCTTCAGTGTAATCCTTCACATATCTATCCTTTTGTCTCAAGTTCTACAATCTTTTCAACATTTCTAGTTCATAATCTATTGGTATGAATTGATTCTTCAAATTTTTCACCATCCTATCTCATTTGATGATTCTTTCTTTGCCTCTTCTATTTCGGTCCAATTGAACTTCTTTCCACCATAATGCAGTATGACCTTTCAATTTTGTTTTCACAAATTTGACTCTTTCTGGATCTTCAATTTCTTCATACTCGAAGTATTCTTCCATCTCATTTATTCAATCAATCAATTCCTTAAGATTCAAATTTCCCATGTAATTTTGAATTTCAACTTTGGGTCGCTTGCCAATTTTTGAAATCACCTTCAACATATTTATTTGATCTAATTCTTCTTCTTAATCTAGGGTTTCTTCAATTTGATTCGCATGTTCTACTTCATCGTAACTTTCATCATTTTGCCTAGGGTTTAGGCCTCACCTTCGATATCTTTCAATAGCATCTAACCTAACTTGCATCTTGTGCATCATCTCCAACATTTCATCCATTATTGCGGCAAAATTCACCATAACAGGCATTCTCCTTGGCGGCATATCTCCCCTCAAACCAGTAGAATTGCCTCAATTTGACGATCTAGCTACAAGGGTTCAATTGTCTCAAAATCAGTGATTGGTTGAAAACAAATGCAGTTTGCCTCAAGTCGGTGATCCCTTCACCTCAAGGAATACCTTAAGGAATCAAATCTCACTTTGACACCACTTGGTGTAGTCACGATAGGAGGGTTCCAGAAGGAACAGTCTGGACTGTGCAACAATGATTCAACACAATGAAAATAACACAAAAACTAGATATACAAACATGAGTCTTCGTAAATGTAGAATTCTTACATGCAATATTGGCCACAAGGGCGAATATCCAGGGCTCACAGGCCTTGCCTTAACTGCTTACAACATACTACTGACCAACATGCCTTATTACACACCCTTGAAGGGTTATTGCAAAAATATTGAATCTAACTAAGGTTTTACTACTAACTTATGATCTACAAATGATTACAATGCTTATAAATATGCTCCTCAAGATCCAAAATAGATATGCTCTGACCATAAGGTTGATAACTCGATGAATGTTTAAACATGAATATCAATCTCAAGATAAGAAGAATTAACATGACAACTTTTTAAAATTTAGATATGTAGTAGATGACAATGTGTAGGTGCTATATCCTACTCCACGAGCTAAGAAACAAAGATGTGGTTAAATCTGACATGAATTGCTATTAAATGTAATGTAAGAAATAACTATTTTTGGTTGATATAAGTTGCTTTACAACTAGGGATGCTCTTGCACCACAAACATTATAAACACAAGATTGAGACACATTTTACCAGTAGTTTTTGAAAATGATATCTTTTGATACATCTCATGAAAATATATTTCAACTATTTTATGTATTGATGTATAATGGAAGTTATAACTTTAAACTGTTTTGGCCATGGTCTACTAAGTAGTATAGAAAGTCTATTCAAAGATGAAATAAAATTGAGTATTAGATTTGTGCTTCCTTAGGTCCAGGTTTAAGAGATAGATAACAATTCAAAGAAGTAATATCATGGTATTAGATTTATTCTTTCTTAGGTTGAACTTTAAGTGATAAGATAAATCAACCCAAATTATTAATCAATTATTTATTACTCTTTATCTACAAAGACTTCTAGACGAGCATAAGATTTTGGCTTTAGATGTTTATGAATAAATAACTACTTTATATGTTATTGAACAACTAACTCCTTTATGCATATGTTACATTGGTATGTGGCATCAACAAGAATATCACCAATACTATGATCATGTATTTATTCTAAGATATGTAATGGCCCAAAATGATTATTTGGTGGTGTCTTCTTGTTGGAAATTATAATCAAAGAAGTGTGAGGAGAAGAAGATGTAGTATTAGTTTCAATTTCTCTCACAAAAACATATACATGTGATTTATCATTAGAATAAACATGAAAATCATTCATAACATCATTATATTTTGTAGTGTTGAAAAAATTAATCCTTTTTCACACTTGGTTTGATAATTGACATTAAAGTTGAATTAATGATGTCTTGGAGTGGTGTTGTAATGTGTTGTAGACATTCACACTATTCTAGGACCTTTATTTGATTAAAACATGTCTTAATTGATCTTTTGCAATAGTGTTGTAAAGTGTTGTTACACACTTTCACACTTTTCTAGGATGTATTTGCTCAATTAAGCCTAATGGGCCCCTTCTCTAATAAAATAAACATAATATGTACCTTTTTAAAGTGTTGTAAAGTGTTAAAAAGCACTTTCACACTTATCTAGGTGGTCTTAATTAATTGCGGGTAATTGGAGTAATTAACTCCCTTTTAATTCAAATTTAGGCCCTAATATTGACACCTCTCAAAGATCTGTCCCGATAATCATAACTTAATTAAAAAAATATTTCATTGGGAAAAATTTGGTCCTAGTAAGTTGAGCCAAGACCCATTCGCCCTTGATGGCAAATGGGTCCTCCCTTAACATGACCCCCTTTCTCAGTTGATCTGGGAATGGGTTTTTGGCCCTCTTTCAATCCCTCGAAGCTTGGTCTTGGAAACTTAGTTAGGACCCATTCACCCAAGGTGGCGAATGGGTCCTCCCTTAATGAGAACCCCCTCTTTTAAATTCATTATGGCAGGAATTTAATAATGTTTCTTCCTAGATCTGGTGTCGGCCTTAATTCTTTGAATTTTAGGGTTAATCTCCTAATTTAGTATAAATAAGGGGTTAATTCACATAGTTTCATATAATATTTTCAAGAGAGCATCATAATACTTTACAAGAGCATTATAGAGCACTTCAAGAGCATTCATAATGTATTTCAAGGTTTTATTGCATCAATTCAAGGTCAATTCATCATGTCAAGGGTTTAATGCATTCATGTGCATTGAGCTAAGAAGTCAATGTTGCATTGAGGATATATTTATAAGCATCATCTCACATCCAAGATCTACATTCTTCGTGGCCACTACATATTAGTATGCGGATTTGATTCACAAGACATCATCCAAGGTGACATCATTTACATTATTTCACATTCATGTTTCATTTCATTCATTTCATCACTTGGTTTGATTACCTACAAGGTGTTTTATTGAGGCAAACCCCCATTCACTAACAAATCAACAAGTTTTTCTACCTTTGAGTGTGTGATTGCAGATTTATAGGTTGAAGATCAAGGTGAGCAAGATTTGGAGCAAGATTGTCAAAGTTGCAAAAGTTATCATTCAAAGTGCAAGATTATGGAAAGAGATCTACAAGATTGAATACAGACTTCTAGAAGTTGATAACAGGGAATTCAAGAGTGCAAAAATCAAGGAACAAGATCCTGAAATCAGTTTTCTGAAACCCTAAAAGGACCCATTCACCAATGAAGGCGAATGAGTCCTTCGTAGCTCAAAAACAACTTTTTAGGTATGCAAATTTTTATGCTCTAAAAACATCCCCCATAGTTGCTATAACAATTAAGCTGCATTTTTTATTGTTATTGGCATCTTATTTTACATAATTTGAGTGTTTATAAGGGCCATAGAAAAATAAGTGGTAGATCCTCTTGTTCATGCATTTGGGTCTACCCTATTTTTCACCCTTCACATACTCATGTATTGTGGTATTATGTGTCTCAACACTATTTGAATGATTAGGGCCCATGGATTAGTATAAATTCCCTATCACTTAAATTAGTAGGTGCAACCAAAGGATTTCACTTATCATTAATGTCTTCCATGTGGATAATGATATTGCCTACGAGGTCTTGTACCTTGTGTTTGATACCCATGCATGCTTGTGTAGTATGACCTTTTACTCTATGAAATTTACAAAATCCTTGATCATTATTACTTTTAAAAGAGGCTTGTTTGGATCCAATGGATCATGTACTAGAGGAAATGTAATTTAGAACTCACACTCAATAAACTTTAAAAATAATCATCTAAGGATTCTTGTAACTTGGTGAACTTCCTAGGAGTATTTTTTTGAAGGAATGAAAAGTGAATGTATTTATAACTTGACATGGATGTTTTCCTTCACATTATTATGCTTTGAAAACTTATTTTACTTTTGTTATTTGAAAGGATTTAAGAAGTATTTAGAGTTGATCAACCATATTTAAAGATGTTTCTTACTAATAAATTGGATTCAATAGTTTTGAAATATGCACATATATCCATAAAAAATGTAAAGCTATTGAGATAGTGTATTATCCATAATTGGCTTAAGTAAAATCCTTAATGGAAATATTTTTCAATTCAATATCATGTAAAGGAGTGAGTCATTTTGAACACAAAGACTAAAATTCTATGATATAATCATTAATACACTCATTTTCTGTGGACATACTCAAATAGATTAGAAATAGTAGTTATCTTAAGCCCATGTCAATTTTAAATATTTAAAAAATACTTTAGAAAAAATATTAATAGACCTACAAGGCAATGAAATAAAACCATTGAATAGTGTAATGATTTAGAGTCCTTGTAAAAACACAACCAATAATCTATCATCAAATAAGAAGTACACACGATGTAATAAAATATATCAAGTGTGTGTTTGTATCACCTTTCCATTATACATTTTAAATCAAGGTGTCACAAATCTCATAGGAAAATGATGTCTAACACCTCTAGCATCCTTAAATTCATAATTATCATGTGTATTTGGTCTTTCATTAAATTTTACACACTTGATTTATCATTTGCATTAGTGCATCTAGGGTGGTGGAAGGAATAGTGACAAGGGTACATGGGGGTCCACTAGGGTTAGAATAAGTATTCTTATGATTGGTATGGGGAATTTAAGAGGTAATATATTGGGAAAGAGGCATGAAGTAAGAGGTATAATGAAGAGTGTTAATGGGCATGGATAGAGGAATATAATGAGGTTTATACATGGAATAAAATATAGTGGTAGAAGTAGGGATGACACAAGTGAGACATGTGATATATTATTGGAAAAAGGTGTGCTGTACACCTTACATTACTAGGAATTAAGGTGTCTCAACCTTTGTAATTTCATAGATTTTTTTTATTATTATTCAACATTTTCTCATTATATTTGGATATTATTCTATTGTATTGTATTTTATATTTGCGCTCTAGCATAATAGGGTATTTGATTTTTAAGGTGGTAATCATTTCCATGTGTTGGCATCTTATGATGTGTGTAAATATTTGTAACATCATCTAATGTAATTATAAAACTGTAAGATGTGGGGGTTACTTATGACAAATTTTATGACATATGTAAGAGCATAACTGTAGGGAGTTATAAAGTGGATAAAAAATATTGACCCACTTATGATGCATGTTATGACACATCAAAAATTATATTTATAAAGGAAAAAAAATAAAAATAATGAATCAAATTTAGGTGTGGGTCATATGGAATTTTAACATGGTATTCTTTGGAAGCCCTTGGATTATAATTCTCATATACAATGATAGTACTTTGACATCTTGAGTTTCATTGTTAGGAGATATAAATCTTCATTTGTTTGGAGATGTTGACAACTTGGTTAGCAATGAGGGAATCTTGGAGTCTTTCATTGAGGTATTATTTTGTGAATTGTCTTTTTTGAGAGGTGATCCTTAGTTTAAAGGATGCTTTTGTATTTTGTCATGGTGGAATATTGGTTGCACAATATATTTTTGGCATGATGGTACTCAAAGGGGTAGGATATGTTCATTGGAGAATATTACCTTATAGGAGAAGATTTTATATCATGATGTCATGATGTGTTCTTGGATTCTATAGATGTGTAGTAAGATCCTTGATGGTGGTCTTCTTTTGGTATTGATTATACATTTATCCTTCACTTTGAGCTTCATATTAGTGTTGTGTTGTATTTGTATTTTTTTAGTATGGATTTTGATCAATTGAATATTTTTATTGTTAAATTATACCACAAGGGTAGCATCCTTTATTAATTAAAAAATAAAGATTACATTCTTCTCAGTAAGAGCTCAATCAATCAACCATAGTTGCCAATACATTAAAGTATAAACACCTTCGACCAACTAGATACAACCCTCAATATCTGAACAAAGGATAAAAGGTCCTCATTCAGGCTTACAAATTCCAACAAACCACTTGTGTTTTGAATGTCCATCCCTTCATAAAATAGATGCAATACCTTGGAAGTTTTGATGCACTTGTTTCTAGTTACACCTACATCAAACATACCTACAATATTCCATTTTTTTATGGGTAGGGAATGCAAAAAATCAAACCTTATGAACTAGGGACCAAAGGTAGTGGGAAGATACATTGAGCAATGATCTCATCTTGCATTCAACAATGCATTGCCTCCACCAGATTTTGGATGAATACCTCATATACTTGGTTATCATGGATATTGTGTCCATCCAACCACCTTTCTTCCTCCACTATCTTTTTGATCACTGTAACAAACTACACCTTCTTACAAAGAGTTACCATGAATTATTCACAAAATGGTAAATAACTAAAAACATAGATATGAAAAGAGGTACAATTTTTTTTTCTTTAAATATGGAACATGCTCCTGCATAATTGTTACCATAAAGATATAACAAAGCATTTACACAATCTTTTCTAACTAAAAAGAACAAACAACTATCACTTTTGTATTTCAATGAAATGATTATACATCTATTTAAGCTAAAACAATAACTTACAAGATTAAGGTCAGAGATCCCGATCTGGATTTTTTCTATCTTCCAAGACTTGACATGTCATCTACAAGAGGGAGAGCATCACCTGAGTGCTTTACCTCCAACCATGGACTTAAGCGGTCCCTCACACACCTTCCTAATTAGAAGTGGCCTTGCCCTTCAACGAAGGGATTAGTTGAGAACCCTCTTAGTTCTGCCATCTGAGCTCTAGTGTTGTGCCCTACTTAACTAATATCGTCGCACAACTATGGATACCCTCCAAACAATAATAATAAGGGTTAGCCTTCACAAACAATAATAATTAAATGCAAATGGATAGGTGCTTTTAAATCTTGGAAATATGACGAAGAATAAACTTGATGCCATTCCTAAGTTCTCAATTGCCTAGGTATATAAAAATATGTGTCCTTGATGCTAATTTCTTGGAACTCTATGTAGCCCAAAAAATCTACGTGGCTTGATCCCATAACTATCTAGATCAAATTTGCATGTGGGTTCAATCCTTAATGCATGGTCTTGATCTAACATAATTTAGACTTTTGTGATTTGATTCACTATGATTCTTGCTCTCTATTGACATGGAAGGATTAAAGGTATTTAAAAATGCTTTGGGGATTGACATTCTCCTCAATCAACCTCATTGAAAGGCTGATTTTACAATCTAGGCATATGTTGACAAATAAAAAGTGTACAAATGATCTAAGATGTTGATTCTAGTGTAAGTAATATTCTTTTAATACACCAAATTAGAAATGTTCCTATTGAATTCTCCCTAATGTTCTAAGATTTCCAATGATAATCATGAAAGATTCCTCAACGTGTTTAAATGTTCAAATGAATATTTTTAAATACTAAGACATGACAAATCATCACACACATGTACCAAGTTAGCTCCCGATGATTATGCCACAAGGGTGGGAGCTAACAATTTGAATCTTAGGTCAACTCCACATCATGCAAGATCATTATCACACATAAGAAAATCAACCTAGCACATTATAATGTGGATTTTGAGGCAAGGATGGGGTATATAGAGATCAAGGCTAATTTAATAACAATAATGTGTAAAGATTGGTGTAGACAAAATAAATACACAAAATAAATGTCTAGAAATGTGTAGAAATAAGAGTAAATAAAGATGTACATAAATCAAAGAAATAATCAAAATTTAACACAATAATATACCACATATTATATAATCATATTAAGACATCCTCTTCCATTTAACTTAAAACTAAATAAAAATTAATGTGAATATACAGATTTTAAATTTAGAAAATTTAACAATTATCATAAATAAAAAAACAACTTTAACATATTGCTAATAGTATGGTCCCATGGAGGGCTTGAGCATCTATTTTCATAGAGCAGGAGGTCTCATGAGAGAAAACAAAATTAGGCTATAGGATTAATTGAAATCTTTTCTTGAAAAATAGTAGCCCCTACCTTTTAGGATTGAAGATTTCAGCTGGTGAAATTGGGGTGGGGATAGAAATTGCCCCACCAACTTAAGAGTTTTATCTACCACTTTTCACACATCTAGAAATTTAGATTCCCGCCCCTCGCCCCCAAAAAAAAAGAAAGAGAGAGAGAAAATGATGTATTAATTTTTTATTCACCACATTTTTTATTTCATTAGAAGTGCATAGACAAAAAAAGAGCTTAAACTTTTAAGCAAAACTCAAATACTAAATTCATGAGACCACCAACTTCCTTAAATTTGGGAGCTTAAACTTTTAAACAGAACTGTACTATTAAATCCATGAGACCAACCGTTTTAAAATATTCCAAAAAAAAACTCAACAGCATCCATGAGACTTGCATGAAAGCCACCTCCCTGAAACCCAAATAAAATCAGGATTTTAACACATTCTTACCCGAACGAATTCAAAAATCTCACTTCTAACAAAATTATGGCTTAACCAAGTTAACAAAAAACACATAACCTATTCAAATAAATTAATTTTTTAACTATATTGCAATGCCGAAGACTGGTCGCAGCATGCAATTCACTTTTTCTTGTTTAGCGTTGGAATCTTTAACTACGTATCTGGTCAGTCGCTTTGAGTTATGGCGTCTCTACACATGCATCTTCCTCTCCAGTGAGTGCACGCCAATCTCATTCCCACATTGTCTCATTTTAGTGAGCACTTGTCATGTAAGTGCTAGCAATAATACCTGCACATAAAGGTTGTATAATTATTTCTAAGTTAGAATGGCAGTTGACATATTCTGGTCGTTATTAATATAGCATTGGAATAGCTGGTCACAGTTTCAGTTCCCATGGAGCTACATAATTCAATGTGCATAAGCCCTAATTGCAGGGTTAGGGTTCCATTAATGCGAGCGGCAATCAGCCGCAGCAGCCAATGGAGTTGCAGCAATCGGATGCAAAGAATGAGATTACTTGTGAAGCCACAATTACCAAACCATCCTCCTTCTCATGCCAGAATAAGGTATGTTTCCCTCTAATGGAAGCCATACAGGAGAAAGGGGGGAAATTGTTCACATTTTTAATCTCGAAATTGAATACTAATTTTACTCTGGAAAATACATAATAAGCCTTTTCTTTTTTTCCTTTAGTTTAATTATTTATATATTTTCCTGGAGATTCAATACTCCAAAAGTTACTTGAAACATGTGAAGAATCCATGGCAGGTTTGAGCCAACACAGACGAGTATAGGAAAAAATCTATTGCTGATATGCAGAGGTTATTAAATTGGACTTTTACCATTTGAAGGGAGTAAAGCTATTTTGAGGCAGACACGATGGGCTAGAGAAATTTTTGAGGGAGCTGCAGTGATTCTAGATGTAACTGCAATCTGTGTTGTGAGTTCAGGGAGCTGTCCTAGTGGCCAGGACTCAAAACCAAATAATTTTAATAAGCGGGTGCAAGCATTTAAACCCTGAGTGGCACCAGCTCAAAATAAAATTAAACCTTGCCAGGTAGCCTATGGTTTTCAACAATAAAGAAAAGAGTTTGAAGGTGTGGGGTTTAGATGCACAAAAGAACAAATGTTATCTAGTTGTAGAGTAATCGCATACAGCTTTTGTTTATGCAAAAATCTGAATTTCAGCAAACAGAACATATTGATAAGGAACCTGTTGCATTCACACCATCAAAATCCTTACATTCATTAATTCTGGAAAACGTAGGCGGAAGGTCTATTAGTGTTCTCAATCTGTAACCTAAAAGAGAAAAATAGAAAAAACTAACAAGAGAATGCTGCTAAATAACATAGAAAAGGGTGGCATGTTATACTCCTAGGCCAATGATATTCTGAAGCCTTTTTTAGTGTCTACACTAAATGCCAGCTACTTCAAGAGAATTTTCAATAATTTGAGATCTGAAGCAAATTACATTTTATTCGTAAATTATATGGCAGCTTTCAGACTCATTTCTTACCAGCCTTTTTTAAAATCTCTTTACAATATTATATCTTTTATAATTGAAACAGATTCTTTTAATATTTCACTCTTATTAGAATTTGCATGGTATATGACGTATCGTGTGGAATTGATCTGGACACTATGAGGCTCAAGTAGTGGGAAGCGAAGGCGTTGCCATTTTCAGAAGTTCATTCTTGATTATCTCTTCTGATTTTTGCAAAATTATTGAACGTTTGGGGCTAGTGAGTATGTGTCAAATGAATTTTGATCAAGGAGTCCTTTATTTTGGAATGGAAGTAATGTTTGTTGTTTCAGCCTTATCAGGAGGATATATTTTAAAGGTTTAGTAATGTAAAATGGTAATATGGCTGGTAAAATGTTGGCATTATGTGAATGTAATTTAAATTAAGCCTTAATTCAGAGAGAGCCAAAATTTAGAGTTTCCTCATTGTGCAGACTCTTCTCTTCTCCAAGAGCCTTAGCAGATGAAGAAGCTGCGGCAAAAGCAGCTGCTGCTGTTGCAGACACGGGAGCCCCAACCATGTAAGCTTGAGTCATTTATTTGGGAGATGTAACTTTGGAGATTGGTTTAATGAATCCTGTAATTGATTATTAATGCCAATGTTTAGAGGGGATTTTCTTTTTGTGCCTGGTCACCATGTGATTTTGTTTTGCTATATTAAAAGTTATGTTTCCTTACGGTTTGTGTTAGATTTAAAGGAGGTGTCATTTGGGTTTCAGATTTGATAAAATTATAAGGAAAGAAATTCCCTCAACTATAGTTTATGAGGATGAGAAAGTATTGGCATTTCGAGATATCGATCCACAGGCACCAGTCCACATACTCTTGATTCCAAAGAAGCGAGATGGCTTGACTCAGCTTTCCAAGGTGAATTTTGACATTTACCATTTGCAATTGTGTAGATAGTACGAGGACTAAAGGATTCTCTAGAATAATTGCTTTCAATCAGAATTAGGATAGACATTTTGAGCTGAACCTACATTATTATTCACTTTTATCAAAAACATGGATTGACCTTGGTGCGTCTGTAGATTTGTAAAACTGCTACAAACATAGACTCTGCTGCGGAGCAGGCATTTTACAGGCTCTATCCTGTAGGGAATGATGCTCAACCCCTCTCACTCATTATTGAATTACAATTACATAAAAAGTCCAATCCATATATTCGAACCATGTATGACTAGCTACAGCTGTACATGATAGAGTCGAGACCATATTAGAAGTTATGATTTAATTTGTAAACAAATCAAAAACATGAACAATAAATCAAACATGTATGCAGAAAATTAAAAACATAAAGAAATGCCATATATTTCATCAGCATAAAAATTTGAGACCAAAATTTATACAATTGGGAAAACCTGTAAATGCAATAAATTATTAAAAAACTACCTTGCTCATTCTTGGATATGAAGAGTTCTCAGTTTATCCAAGACAATCCTCCACAACGAGATGCCTGTAAATATAGTGCATCACATGCTCCTTGAGCATTCTCCTTTTAGGATTTTTGTGGTAACTAGCTTATTGAGTGGGAAAGTTGAGCTCCTTTTTATTGTCTCTTTGAGGAGGTTAAAATCTCCCCGTTATAATTACCAGAATTACGTGTCATTTCCCCCTGAAATTATAACATTAAGATATAAAGCATTAGAATGCAAAAACACATATCAAAAATATTTATTAGGAATTTAATATTATCATAATTATAATTATCACAAAGATATTATTATAATTATACAAATATTATCAATTATAATAATGAAAATGTACATATAAAACTAATTCAAAATAATATGTTAAATAACATAAACAAAAGAGCATCGATGGAAATAAAGGCAGTGATCCACAAAGCATCGATTATGTTTCATTTAAGAACAGCGATCAATAAATATACTGCAGCGATCAATAAACCTTAGTTTCTAATGGATGCGATTAGGACAAGAGTCAAGGCAGTGCTTCCTTGTGAAGGAGTGCGACTCTTGCAAAGGATGTGTTAATAAAGAGATGTGACTGTCTCAAAACAGGGATATAAAGAGGAAAATCATTCCTTGGGGAAGGGGAATGGGAATTTAGAATAAGAACAGCAGATATATCCAGAAATACGAGGGAGATCTGCACATATAGCAGCAGAAGCATTAATATGAAATACTGAGAGTTGGAAGAAGAGATAGGTATGAAGAAGAAGATAGCCCAAAGGAAGATGGGTGAAGATAAATGATAAATCAATAAGGGAAGTAAGTTAAATATAAGTACATATATAAATATATATGTGTGTGTGTGTGGGTGGGGAGGATCATATACGATTATGCAATAATGATGCTTGCATCAATTATTGAGCCTTATAAGTAATCATGATGCTTCAATATAAGTATGGATAATAGATTCTTATTTGTTTGATTTACACTAACAATATCTTCTGTGTTAAGAACAAATCAATCAAAAGAGAGAAAGTTACAGATCAGCAATAAAAGGGAAACCAATCCACTCCAGCGCAGCAGATCATTATTATCCGACACACATATATATTCAAGGGTATATTAGATATTTTCTGCCATTCATTGCTTTACATATGTATATATCTTGCTTATGGATAATAAATAATATTTTAGTATATGTCTTGTGATAGAATATGTGATCTGCTCAAGTGTCTGAAACCCACCTTGTGGGAAGTGCCTGGGGTGAAGTGATAAGAGCCAAAAGAGACCACTTGTGACCTTTGCCCAATTCCACAAGAAGGAAGGGCGTGGGGTGAAGTAGTAAGAGCCAAAGAGCCCACTTGCGACCTCCACCCAATCCCACAAGATGGCAAGTGTCTTTAGGGGGTTGAGACATTGATGGGAAAAGCAGGTACAAGCCGCCAAGGGAGAGGGCTGTGGAATACACCCTCTTAGGCTTGGTATGGAAATGGCTTCGAGCGGACACATCGTGTCCCTTCTCCCAAAATCCTAATATGTTTGCATTGTTGATAATCTATGGATGTGATGTAATTGTCTAACTCTAATAAGCATATATATATATTGCATATATTGTTCATGTGGTGATTGGAGGATTCCAATCCAAGATTGCATCATTAAAGATATATTTATTTGGTAAGATGAACCCCTAACCCTAATTTGTTGCAATTTGTGATTTGTGGGAAAAATCTAGGGCAAATTGGGAGAGGGACATTACAGTATGGATGTATTTGAATTTTCCTTCTCCTTTCTATTTATAACTTCAATATCTTGGCCTTTTCCCACATCAGTGAGGCTAGAGATAACTTCAACATTTCAAGTGTGCTAATGGAGCACTTTCACATTTTAAGTGTGTGTATAGACCACTTTCGCATTTTAAGTGTGTTTGCGAACCACCTTTACATTTTTATACAACAAGTTTGAAAGCCTAATATTTTATCTCCTAACCCAAGAAACATTATATTCTAACATCCTCTTATAATGGTAATTGGGGGTTTCCATTCACTCTCTCTTTCATCCCTTCAGCTGCACATCAATGCATCATCACTCAAAAACATCATAATCACTGTAGTAGAACATGGCTCACAGTGGGTGACATGAATTTTTTGCCCAACAAGCTCCATCAAGTATATGACAAGCCCACCATGGGTCGTAATGCTTCATTTAAGCTCTTCAGTTTACAAACCAATCATAGTGCAACAATTCGTTAGTATAAACCCATGCACACTATGCAACTGAGCTATCTTATATCACCAAGGGATTACTCTGTGTAGACTACCAAGGTATATTGCCAAAATAGGTCATCCGTGAACTTTTTCTATAAGACTATATAGTCAATCGAGGTATCCAATATCTACACCCAAAGGATTACATTTGTCAATATATGGACTAGGCAACCAAGTTATTTATACCTAAGCGATTAAGTTGGTGGACATCCAATGCATCATGCTGAACTAGGCTGCCAAGGGATTATGTCTAATATAACCATGCAATGTAACCTCAAGGATGCACACATCTACCACATAATGTCCCATGGAGATACACCTAAATGCATAATACTAGAACGAATGCAGACACATACACTTAATAAGTTAGGTGTGCCAAATGATATCAACAACATTATCTTCTAATGGACGACACTTGATTCCCACTTTGCCTTTGATGATATCACAAATATAGTGTTGGGCACACGATTATACTGAGAGGCAGGTGGGGGTTGAATTAGTAGAATACAAACTTTTACCAATTTAAACCTAATCAATTATAACAATAATAACCATGCAAGATTTTGACAATTAAGAACACAAGAACACTAAGATTTATGTGGAAACCCTTATAGGAGAAAACCATGGCAAAATAATGCTTTTTATATAAATCTCTTTTACAATACTTGTAGTCACCAACCTACAAGAGTCACCAAATGTAGTGTGCCCCTTAGTTTTTTCTTTGAAATTTCACCAACACAAACCAACACTACGCCAAAAGTTAGCGTTAGCTCCAAAAGATATTCAAACTGAATGTAACCTTTGCCAAGAATGTTCACCAAGATCCTTTGAAAGGTGAGGTGATAGCATATGGGAAGGGGTCGTTAGCAACCAAACTGAAAATAAAAACAATGCTGAATTGAAGCAGGCAGTGATCCGACCATATGAGATCCACACTACCACTTGTTTAGCGGGGGGATGATAATTACATTAAAGAGCAATTCATCTGCTATTAGCGATTATCCACTCAACAGTGGGGATTTGCCACTTAAACAGTGGGTGATAGGTGAAGATACAATATCAATTTCCTCCACACTGGCGATAAACCGTCCAGGGGTTAAAGTGTTTGCATAAAAATCACAAGTAAATGCAGCAATAATAATGACTGGATTAGTACTACTAATACACAGCCTTACAATGAAATAAATTTGCAATTTACAAGTATTACAAGAACATAATCAATGCAAATACTAGGAGGATGATTCTCCCAACTTCTAAACTTCTCAAGTTCAGAATTACAAGCCAAAATCTGAACTATTAGAAATCTGATATCAATAACCAGCAAACTGAAATGTCTCATCAGTAAACTGTAACACACTAAAAAGCTCACAAAACCTTCAAAATACCTCCACATGATTTGAAACAAATTGCAAATGCTTCTAGGGGCATCCGACAAATTCATTGCCGGCAATTCATCGAAGGAAAATTCATTGTCAACAATTCACCACCATGGAAAATTCACCGATGAAAAATTCACCGTCAAGTAAAATTCACCGCTAGCAATTCACCAATTTATTTTAATATATATTTCAAAAACTTGGTGAATTGCTGGCAGTGAATTTTACTTGGCGGTGAATTTTCCATGACGGTGAATTGTTGGCGATGAATTTTCCTAGAGCTGCTTCTAGGGAGGATGGCACCCAATGTCCAACTCTTAAACGGAATTAAAAGCTCACCCAATAATTAAGCACGGATTCCAAGGCAGCTCCAGGCAAGGTACGACCTCCAAGAGGGGCAAACTTCATTTAATAATTGGAATTTGCAAATTAAAATCTGCAACTTGGCAAATAGGGTCGCCCTTAGCTTAGGAATGGATAGCATCAATACCCAAAATGAAAATAAAATCCCACAAAGAGCAGCAAACAAAAACGACTTTTAGCCATGACTGAACCAGCAACTCAAAACTGTGAATATCTCCAAAATTTCATCAACTATGAAGTTCAATCTACTAGTGTGGATGAGAAGCAGCAATATTTCCAACTAGGTGTTGTCTTTCAAACACGAAATTGGACAAATGCTAGGAGGTGAGTATTCCTCAAAGCCAAATTCATGAAGTCATTCCGACAACATAACATTAGCATAAACATTGGATGATCAAATGCTGGAGCAAAGCCTTTCTTTTATAGAATTGAAGATGACCTTTCAAATTCCAAAACTCCCTCCAAGAAAGGGATGCCCATTCACCTTTTTGAAATATATCAAATTTAAAAAACACTTTATTCCATCATAATTAGGCGTCCAACTTCAAGGCTCAATAAACATTATTAAATGTCAATAATTTCCTTCATGAGACGTCCACCTTGAGAACACCTTTTAAAACAACTTCAAGTCATAACGTTAGGTCAAAGGGTTAATTTGAAAACATAACATTAATGACTTGAAATAATTAATTTCTCCAAATATTGCACCTTTAGAGTCAAAACCAAAAATATTCAATTGCTCCAACTGAAATGGGAAACTCACTGAAATGTTGCCAACTGGATCACTGCCAAAATTAGAACTTACTAAAAATAGTAAATTTTGAGAAAGTTGCTCAATTCACTTTGCATGTCATATCATTGTGAAGCTTTCTGAAAACCCATAAAGAATCCGCAATCCAAATCTTGAAACTCCAATGTGCTGGCTAAAAAATAGCAAGTTCCGGGAAAGGTTGTCAGATGGAGATGCATGCTACACCATTCTGAAGGTCTCCAAAAACCCAAAAAACTCCACGAGACATGCATCAGAAACTCCTACATAGCAAACCTCCAGAAATGCTTCAGAACCCCAATAATATAGGAAACCCTAATTTTACCTCCAACGAGCCTACGGGCTTCCGGAAATAGGCTAATAGTCGCAGAAGAGCGTATGCCTCAAATGGGGACATTACACCAAACTCCTCTTATACAATTTGTGAGCTCCAACCCCTCTTATACAATTTGTGAGCTCCAACCCATTGGAGACATTGATCTCCACTTGTAGAATTTGTAGGCACAACCCTCTAGACACACCAATCGCCACAATTGAGCACCAACTCAATAAGAGACACCAATCTCTTCTTTGATAGGCACCGACCTTCAAATTCTTCAGTGGATGATGGGTATCTTGATCTTCTTCTTTTTATTCACTCCACAATTTCTCATTAATCATCACATACTTGTATGATCACACATGCTTGCATATTCTACATACATATCCTTAATAACTCTCATACTCGCTCATATATACCTGCACATATTCTTCATATATATCTGCACATATTCCTCATATATATCTGCACATAGATCTCTCATATATGCTCCAGATCTGCTCTAACTCAAATCATAAATCTTCTTTAAATATGCCCCATATGTCTGCTCATGAATGATGCAACAATTTTATACACTTTCCTTCTTAAATCTATATGCAAACTTCCAAAAATCTGCTTACTATGCATCCATCAATCTCAGAAGTCTGCTTCGTGAATTATGCATCATGTACTTCATATGTCTGCTCATGAATGATGCAACAATTTTTATATACTTTCCTTCTTAAATCTATATGCAAACCTCCAAAAATCGGCTTACTATGCATCTATCAATCTCAGAAGTCTGCTTTTTGAATTATGCATCATGTATTCCTTCCTTTATAAAAGATCACAGTAATCTTTTCCTTCAGATTTCTGCTCTTGATCTGCTTGAATTGGAATAATATACTCGTTGGTTTAACTCCCAGTTTATCTTACATTAATACTTTCTTCATATAATTCTTTTCTCTTTATCATCCCTCTTACATATTTCTTCATTGCTTACTCATTCTTCATTATTGATATATCTATTTTTGTGCACTAGATCTGCTTGTTACTCATATGATATATCACACATCTACTTGCTGGTGTATATATGATTTTTCCTTTTTAAATTCATACACCCTGCTTTCAATCACACTCCACACAACTCTTAATATACCTTGTCCAAAGGATGCGACTTCATGAAAGATTGCATACTTTCCAAAGGATGCACCCTTGTTGTAAATGCATGTCTTTTTGTTTATGATCGCTGCTCATCTAACTTGTTAATTGCTGCCTTCTTAAATCTTAAATGCTACCTTTTAATTAATCGCTGCTGCCTTTTTATTATTATCACAATCTTTTAGTTAATCTTTGCTTTAATTATCATTGCCATTTGAATAACTTATTTACTGCTCTTCATAATGCATTTTCTAAACACTAATCACTGCTTCATAGATGTTAATCGCTCTACCTTCATTATAGTCTTGGATGATAACATGTTTATATGTTCTTTGGCGCCATAGTATGTGTAATATTCCCAATGGGATCTGCCCTAATATTTCTGATTTATTTTTCTGCACTTTTCTGCTCAAACCCTAGGACTGAATTCTGATTTTTATTTTCAGAATGATAAACACTTATAGGCATCCGATTAACATATGCCAAACATATAGATATCATCAACTATGAGAACAACCATGAAAATCAACCATCCAAGTGCCAAACATAGGACCAATAAATCTGATTTCTGATTAAAGAAGTCTGCTGCTACAAAACTGAATATTCTGGACTGATTTTACAATGAATTCATGGGCTCAAACATGCTAAACATATGCCCAAAATTCTGCTCTACAAGTCAGACCTAAAACTATGATTTTACATGCCAAATATATGCAAAATAGTCTTCAAATATCAAACCCTAGATGGGCAAATTCCTCCTTGGCAAGCACTTTGGGTTTGCTGCTCCAAATATGCAATATCGCCCTCCAAAGATGGGTGCTCAAGTCTGCTCCAAAGTGGCACTCCAAATTAAGGCAAAACTGTTAATGAGATATAGCTGCGGTCAAATATAAATGATGATTGCTAAATAATGTCATCATCATTTATATGTGATCGAATTAAAACGAATTTATAAGTATGCATAAATTCGAAATAATAAAATGATGATCAAATTTTGCATTGAATATATTCGGAACTCATATTATATATATCCGCCATGTATGTGAGGGCGTATGTACTATGTTTATTAAATCGAGTGTTTGTCGGTTGCCTTTGAGACCCGTGCGCCCAAAGGGACACGTCCCATGAGCGGACGTGTCTCCATGTGTGGAGACACGTCCTCTCATAAGACGCGTCTCTTAGAGGCAGGTCTCCAAAGGTATTTAACATTGTTCCATCATTGATACGCAAACATCGAAATTTATTAATGTTCTGCAATCATCACATTCAGTATAAAGAGAAGAAATCTGGAAATTAATTTTGACTTAGAATTCTCACACAGAATTTCAGACCTTAGTGTTTTTCTTAGGTTTCTTAGGATCCTATTTGATAAAGATTTGATTACATATACATGGTATTAGAGCCAAGTTGTGTGAATCCAAATCAAATCTAGATATCAGATTGCTCTAGAAAATTCGTATCTTCTAAAATCGAATTCACATCACATTCTTCATAATGTCAAGTGTGATCAGATTTGAAGATCGTCTTGCAGGAGCAGACAACTTCACATCATGGAAATTTAGAATCATGATGATCCTTAAAGAAAATAAATTAGACTCACTTGTGAGAGAAAATAAAAAGGAACCAGAGGTTGATCCTGAGAAAACTCAATGGATTGAAAACAATGAAAAGGCTATGAAAATCTTAGTAGATGCAGTTAGGGATCATATAGTGGCCATCCTAGCAAAACATGAAACTGCATATCATATGTTCAAATCTCTTGAGAGTACCTATGAGATCAACAACACCAGTAGGACTCTTGCATTAAAGAGGCAAATCAACAATGCTCAAGTAAACAAAGGAGAGTCCATTAATGCATACTTCATGAGGATCATTGAACTAAGGGATCAATTATCCACAATTGGATATCAGATTGATAGCAAAGAGTTAACTCTAATTGTACTAGGAGGCCTACCAAACTCATGGGAGTCATTTGTTCAAGGAATAAGTGTGAGATCTAAACTCCCTAAGTTTGATAGGCTAAGAACTGACTGCCTTCAAGAAGAAACAAGACTCTCCACAAAAGAAAATAAACAGAAGAACATAGATGAAGACATTCATGTACTCAACACAACGTCAAATAAAAGGAATAAGAAAAACTCCTACAAGAGAGGATCTTTTAAAAGAAAGAGAAATTCCAATGGAAAGGGATCTTCTAAGAAGAAAGACATTTCTCAAGTGCAATGCTTTAGATGTGATCAATATGGCCACTATGCAATGAAGTGCCCTGATAGATCAAAGCAACAAGCATCTTTTGCCAAAGTAGGAAAGACAAATTCAAATCATGAATTTGAGAACTTTGTGTTCTATACAGCCTTATTTAGTCAAGTATCTAACTGTTGATGTTATACCAGCTTAGGGCTGCACTTCCATTGCACGAATTCCAAGAAGAAAGCATGAATTAAATGAGTAGCCATTCGGCTATTTAATTCATGACTATAACATTTAATAAATGCAGAGGGCTGACCCTATATGATTCGCTTGCTTTGATTATCACTTGGGCCGACCTTATTTGTAAATTGTTATTTATTATATTACTTTAGAGGGCCGACCTATCTTAAAGAGGCGCCTCTCTTGTATATATACAAGGTCTTACTTGTCATTTCATTCATTCATTCAAGTCAAGTAAATTCGCAATTAAGAGCAGAATTCGCACCTTCATAGCAGCAGTTTGGATTCAAGGAAGATCTCATATTTATTACATATCTTGCATCTAGGAGAGGTGCGATTTCTTTGTATCAAGTATTGGCCATTGTTGGGCCTAAGTTGTAAGTAGATTTCTGCTCTTGTTCTACTTTATATAAGAGATTTATTTGCTGGGTTTTCTCCCTCAAGAGGAGGGTTTTCCTAGGGTATCTTGCTGTGTTTATTGTCTTATGTGTTGCAATATTATTAAGTGCTTTCTTTGTTTAATTTGATATAAGAAACACTAACACTAACAATACCCACAACTGGGTAATTGATAGTGGTTCCTTTTAGACATATCACAGGATTCAGAGAACACCTAGACACTATGACTGAAAAGTCTGATGAAGAAGTAACCATTGGGGATGATTCTGCACACCCCGTAAAAGGGGTTGGAACTTGCTCCATCAAACTGAAATTTGGTCTTTCTCTTCAACTCACTGGAGTCTTATTTGTATCTGGAATAAAGAGGAATCTAATATCCATCTCTGCCCTTGAAGACAATGGATATAGAGTTACCTTTATGGATGGGGAAGTTCTAGCATGGCCTAAGAACTCAACTATCAAGAAAGCCCAAACCATAGGTCTAAGACAAGGGTACCTTTACAAACTATGCACTAAAGTTAAACAAGCCCTTACCCTTGACACCTTTGATTCAAATGAGATTTGGCATAGAAGATTAGGACACCTTCATTTCCGTGCCCTACCTTCTATGGAAAAACTTGTAACAGGCTTACCTAAGTAAAAACCATCTCATGAAGGAACTTGTAAAGGTTGTGCCTTAGGAAAGAATACAAAAGGATCCTTTCCCAATAGTTTGAGCAAAACCCTAAATATGTTAGAACTGGTTCACTTAGACTTATGTGGACCCATGTCTGTACCCTCTAAAGTAGGATTTCTATACTATGTCATATTTGTAGATGACTTCTCTAGGAAAACCTGGATCTATTTCCTTAAGTGTAAAGAATCAATAGAAATCCTCAAAAGGTTCAAAGAGTTCAAAGCCCTTACTGAAAACTTCTCCGGAAAGAAAATAAAAACCTTAAGGACAGACAATGGGAAAGAATACACCTCTGAAATTTTTAAAGAATTCTGCATGAGTGCTGGAATTAAGAGGGAGTTCACAGTTGCCTACAACCCTAAAAAAAAATGGGGTTGTTGAAAGAAAAAATAGAACCATTGTAGAAGCTGTTAAGGCAATGTTGCTTGACCAAAACATTGAAACTTCTTTCTGGGCATAAGCCCTTAGGACTACTGTTTATATCCAAAATAAATGTCCTCATTGTCATCTTGATAACAAAACTCCTGAAGAAGCTTTTACTGGCATAAAACTTGACATTAGTCATTTTAGGATTTTTGGCTGTCCTGTCTATATTCATGTACCCAAAGAGAAGAGATTCAAACTAGAACCTTATGGAAAGAAGGGGGTATTTGTGGGTTATAGTGAAACCTCCAAAGCCTACAGGATATTCATACCCGGGCAGAAACAAATTGAATTGAGCAGAGATGTCATCTTTGAAGAAGACATTGCATTCAAAAGGGCAAGAAGTTCTAGTGAGATAGAAACCTATTCCCCTAGAGTACCTGAAATGGAACCTGCTCCGGAGATTCAGAGGGAGCACCCTGAGGAAATGCCACATGAACTTCCTTCTACTTCAGATGAGAATACAAATGACAACGACAGAAAGAGGCCACTTTGGGCTAGAAAGATGATCAAAGAAGCCAAGGATCATGCAACACCCAAAGGAACGTTCAGGGAAAGTAAAAGACCCAAACGGTTCTCTAGCTATGTTGCTCTAATGAACAACATCATAAACTCAGAACCTATCAGTGTCATAGAAGCCTTCAGACATCAAGCATGGAAGGATGCAATGACGGAGGAATATCAGTCCATTCTAAAGAATGATGTATGGGATATAGTGCCTAGACCGAAAGAGAAATTTGTTGTCTCTTCCAAATGGCTCTTCAAAATCAAGCAAACTGCTGATGGCAGTATAGAAAAACATAAAGCACGTTTTGTGGCAAGAGGTTTTTCTCAAAAGGAAGGCATTGATTATGAAGAAACATTTGCACCTATTGCCCGCTACACATCGGTGAGAGCAGTATTAGCCATTGCTGCAACTAAAGGTTGGAAGATCCATCAAATGGATGTGAAAATTGCCTTCCTAAATGGAACCATTGAAGAGGAAGTCTATCTGGAACAGCTTGAAGGTTTTGTGATACATAAACCTGACTCACATGTGTGCAGACTGAAGAAAGCCCTCTATGGACTTAAACAAGCCCCCAGGGTCTGGTATGAAAGAATTGACAGCTATCTTTTGGGACTAGGATTTTCCAAGAATGATGCTGACTCCAATCTCTACTTCAAGGTAATCAAAGGTGATATGCTAATAATTATTTTATATGTTGATGACCTTCTGATAATAAGAGAAAATCACCTCATTGCTCAAGGAAAGCAGGATCTAATTTCTGAATTTGACATGAAAGACTTGGGCATTTTACACTACTTCCTAGGTTTGGAAGTATGGCAGAAATCAGAGGGCATTATACTAAACCAAGGGAAGTATACTATTGATATTTTGAAGAGATTTGGAATGTTGGATTGTAGACCGATGTCTACACCTATGAAAACCAACCTTCACAAACTGAAAGAAGCAGCAGCAGAATCCAAGTGTGCAGATCCAACCCTTTATAGACAGATGATTGGATCCTTAATGTATTTGGTTAACACCAAACCTGATATTTGCTATGCAGTGAATGTTCTCAGCCAGTTCATGTGTGAACCAAAGGAAATTCACCTAATGGCTGTGAAACATTTTTTGAGATATCTTCAAGGCACTATTGGATATGGTCTTCTTTACAAGAAAGACTAACTAGATCTACATGGGTACTCTGATTCAGATTGGGTTGGAAGTGTAACCGATCGGAAAAGCACATCAGGATGTTGCTTCAGTTTAGGATCAGCTATGATCTCCTGGATTTGCAGAAAACAGTCTTCAGTTGCACAGAGCTCAACAAACGCTGAATACATTACAGCCTCTATGGGAGCAAGAGAAGCAGTTTGGCTTCGTAAATTGCTTGTGGGACTCTTTGGTGAGCCCTTGAATCCTACAATTATTCATTGTGATAATCAGAGTTGCATCAAACTCTCTGTAAATCTTGTCTTCCATGATAGATCTAAGCACATTGAGATCCCCTATCATTATGTAAGAGATATGGTGGAAAGGAAAGTGATCCAGTTGGAGTATGTTAGCACAAATGATCAAACTGTAGACATTTTCACCAAGCCTCTCTCCCGAATCAAGGTAGAACACTTCAGTAAGAAACTTGGTATGGTTGAAATGTAATTTGATAGTTATGTTTGAAATACAAATTGTTTACAAATTGTACTAATATCATAGTTCCACGGAGTTTCGGGGATGGGGACGGGGGGACGGCGGGGGACGCGTTTCCGAGATGGGAGACGGGGGGCCTAAATTTGGGGACGGCAGGGGGACGGCGGGGGGATGGTGGCGGGGGGTGGCGCTGAAATACATATAGTACTTGAAAAATTAGTTATAAAAAGATGTATAACAATATAATTATATAACTATAGAAGCCTAATGAATAAGTAAAGTTAACACATTGAAACAAAACTTAAAAACTTAAAAGTTTAAACACAATAACACATTGCAATGATATATCATTTCATTGAACTAGTGAACCACTGAACATTGAAAATCAAAATGAAAATATAGACATTGGAAAATGCAACAAGAACTAGATGTTTCATAATTTGAGTTTCATAATCATGATTCATGAATCATAATTACAATCAAGTATCATTGTATCATCAATGTTCAAACTTCAAACTTCAAAAACAGAGTACGAAATGGTAAATACTAATAATAAATGGCTCCAGGCTAATGGCTTGATGCCTTTGGAAGTCTCCCAGAAGTTTCCCAGGAGTCTCCTTGAAGTTTCCTTGGAGTTTCCCAGAAGTTTCCCTGGAGTTTCCTTGGGTGGAGGGGTCTGAAATTTTCCCAGAAGTCTCCCAGAAGTTTCCCAGAAGTCTCCCAGGAGTCTCCCAGGAGGAGACTTCGGGGGGACGGCGGGGAAACGGGGGGACGGCGGAGGGACGTTTCCTAGGCGTCTCCCCGTCTCGGAAACGTCCCCGTCTCGGAAACGGGTGGTTTTTTCGGGGGGACGCGTCCCCGTGGAACACTGACTAATATATAAAGATGTTTAATGTGTAAACTCTTTTTGTCATGTGTGTGACTCCATGACCTTATGGGGCTACTCCCCCTGTGTACATTATTGAAAGGTGACGATCTTTCTAATAATGAACACTTGTATTTGACATTGTAAAGTGACGACTCTACAATGATAAACTATAATGATAGATATCATGTGACTTGATATCTGTGGACATGTCATGATAGTATCTCTTGGACACTTTGATGGATATCATGGGACTTGATGTCATCTGTAGATCATTGTGATCCTTAAGAGATTATCATGGTGGATATTTATATCCGTGGATATGCCATGAATTATGGTAGACATCATGTGACTTGATGTCAATGCACATACCATAATGAAGATGTGTTATGAAGAATGTCATGTGACTTGACAATATTGAGTAAAACATACCATATCTTTGATATCACATGTGAAGGTGATATCTCTACTTATTTGATTTGAAATATCTTCCCTAGCTAAGAGGGAGTGTTAATGAGATATAGCTTCGGTCAGATATAAATGATGATTGCTAAATAGCATCATCATCATTTATATGTGATCGAATTAAATCCTTAAACATATTTTTGGAAATAAGTAAAACGAATTTATAAGTATGCATAAATTCGAAATAATAAAATGATGATCAAATTTTGCATTGAATATATTCGGAACTCATATTATATATATCCACCATGTATGTGAGGGCATATGTATTATGTTTATTAAACTGAGTGTTAGTTGGTTGCCTTTGAGACCTGCGCGCCCAAAGGGACACGTCCCATGAGCGGACGTGTCTCCACGTGTGGAGACACGTCCTCTCATGAGACGCGTCTCTTAGAGGCGGGTCTCCAAAGGTATTTAACATTGTTCCATCATTGATATGCAAACATCGAAATTTATTAATGTTCTGCAATCAAAACATTTAGTATAAAGAGAAGAAATCTGGAAATTAATTTTGACTTAGAATTCTCACACAGAATTTCAGACCTTAGTGTTTTTCTTAGGTTTCTTAGGATCTTATTTGATAAAGATTTGATTACATTTACAAAAACCCTAATGCAATATGCTCACAAAATGCCACAACAATACTGCTCCAAATATGCTCACAAAATGCTACAATTGGCCAAGACCCAATGGGATAATACTTTTGCCAGCCTCAAAGAGATCTACAAGGATATCCTTTCAACATAGTAGCGTTGACTTGAGGACATGTCAACATTTTGAAAGGGGGGTGATGTTAGCCGAAAATAGTGATAGTACAAATGTCGCCGGGGAAAATATACTGCATTTGACCACAAAGCACTTGTGGAGCCTCATATTTTAAAGATACCATCTAGACTAGGGGTAGCATAGATGGGCCACGGCCCATCCCGTAGATATATGTATAGGAAAAGATATGAATGATAGAGTACGTAGAGATGGATATGTATATGTATATGTAAGGACCAAATGAATATATGTAAGATCTTTGTATGAACCGTATAAGGAAGGAATTAGGTAGAGTATAGGGGAAGACATATATTGTACCATTTTGAACATGATTAATATAATGATTTCCAGAATTCTATTTAATTAAGGTTATCTATCAATTTGTGAATATCTAGTTAAGTTCTTTTTGTGTTTGAATCCAAGGGCGCTTATCTTTATATTATTGAGTTCGGGGTATAAACTACAACACTCAAAAAGTACTTGGGGCTTAGAACTTTGGTTTGTGTTTCCCCATATTTCTTGCTAACAAAAACATACTCTATTCTAATAGAGAAAGGTGCTTGTTTGGCATGGAAAGTATTGAATACCTGGGATACACTATGGATAGCAAGGGTGTTCAAGTTAATCTTGCAAAAATACAAGCTATCAAAGATTGCCCTCTCTTAAAAACATCACAAAACTCCGTAGTTTTTTGGGACTAGCTAATTTTTATTAGAGGTATGTAATTGGATTTTCACACTTAGCATGGCCTATGAAACAAATGCTCAGAGGAGGGGCGAAAGAAAAATTCATTTGGATAGAAGCACAACAATGAGCATTTGTGGAGCTAAAGAAAAAGTTATGTTTAGCGCCAGTATTGGCACCTCTGAATATGCACTTGGGGCAGTGTTAATACCATCCAGTGGCCTACCATAGTGAAACACTCTCTAATATAGTACACAAGTATCCTACATATGATAAGGAAATGTATGCTACTATTCAGGGTTTCAAACAACAGAAGCACTATATTCTGGGTAAAGAGACTATCATCCATACAAACCACAAACCTTTGCAATTCTTGCAAACAAGGGAATTGCAAAATGATGGCATCGAAGATGGTTTGCCTACTTGTAGCAATTTCATCTTAACATTCACCACAAGAATGGAAGCAGTAACAAAGTTGTAGACTGCTTGAGTAGACCCTTGATTGCAACCCTTACCGTGGTGTTGGATTCTTGTGGCCACCAAACAATAGATTGGCCCAAATTCTATGATAGTGATACTGATTTCTTTGATGTCTACAATAGGCTCATATAAGGTAAGCAAGTCCGTGCTTTTTATTTGTAGAATGTCATTCTTTGTCATATGGGTCACATATGTGTTCCTACAAGGGAAAGACAAAAGATGATATGGGAAGCACACTACAGTCGTGTTGTAGGACACTTTGGAGTAGGGAAGACTATTGTTGCTATTTTTATTGGCCAAAAATGCATCATGATGTTACCTCATATATTTGGTCTTGTACAACATGTGTCATTGCAAAGCTTGCAAATTGTAAATAAGGATTGTATATGCCTCTTCCTATCCCTGATAAGCCTTGGCAATCAATCTCAATGGACTTCATGTTTGGTCTTCCTACTACTAAATGTGGTCATGATTGTGTCTATGTGGTGGTAGATGGATTTTCAAAAATGGCCATCATGGTAGCCTACAAGAAGGGGGTCTCTGCAAAAGACACTACCAAGCTCTTCCTTGCACATGTTTGGGTTCATTTTGGATTGTCACAAAACATCATCTCTGATTGGGATAGCAGGCTCAATAGCAATTTTTGGTTTGCATTTTGGGCTATGATTGACACCAAACTAATGAAGTCTACTGCCTTCCATCCATAGATGGGTAGCCTGAGGTGGTAAATTGAATGATCATTCACATTTTATGGATGTATCATTCCAAACATCCCTGAACATGGGATGATAGTCTTCCATATGTACAACACATTTACAACCATGCAATACATGGCTCCACGGGGCACAATCCATTTGAAGTATGTTTGGTATACCGACCATTGGCTCCTTTGGATGTTGCACTTCTAGCCATGATGACTGAGCTAACACCACATGCTGAGAAGGAGGTAGACAAGGCTTCCAAGTTTGTTGAAAAGATTCATCATATCTAGCGGCAAGTCCATGAGATAGTGCAACACATCAACTAGAAGTACAAGGAGCAACATGACCACCATTGTAGCCCTCATCACTTTCAGGTTGGTGACAAAGTTTGGCTTCATTTTTAGGAGAGACTTGATTACCACATAGGAAACTCGTCCTCTTCGCTATGGGCTTTACACTATCCTCAAACAAGTTGGTGAGAATGATTTTGAACTCAATCTACCACCATTTCTTGGGCTACATCCTCTTTTAAATGTTGAATTGCTACACACATACTTTCCACCTTTGTTGGGCACCTCCAATGTTGTTGAGCAGATTCAAACTTCAAACTTGAGCCTAGACAATATTGTTCCATTTGCAAATGACCAGATTGCGGATGTTCTTGTGGAGACATTGAAGAGGCAGCAAATTCCTCTCTACCATGTGGTTTAGATAGGACAGTTACCTCACCAAAGCAAGTGGTTTATGAGGGAGCACCTTGCTAAACAATTTCTCCATTTGTTGCAATGCATTGATGCAATGTGGCCCATTGCCTCTCAAGGGGGAAGGAATGATCCAACACCAATCTAGGAGCACTTGGGTGGTGCTTGTACAGTCGATGATGGAAAATATAAAAAATCTAATTTTGTAGTATTTTCTACATTTTAGTAATTTGCATTTTTGAAGGACTTTGGAGCAGAATTTGGCCTGACAACTTCTGTCGATTGTTTGGAATGATTGTCGTAGGTTGCATTCCAAGAAACTTGAACTAGTTCTCTTCGAGACCTTTGCAATGGTTCTAGGAAGTTCGAATTTTGTCCAATGGGCTAGAAGTTTCGACCTTGCCAAGTTGGAGTGCTAAAAATAATTAAGTTCTTTGAAAATTTCAGTTTGGGGTATCTTCCTTTTGCCAACTATGTTTTCCCTCTCACTTGGGCAAAGGAAAACCTCTAGTTCTTGAATTTAGATGGGTGTGACATCAGTAGATTTACTATTTATATAGAAAACTCTAGTGAAAATGACTTAGAAGTAACCTTATCGGCAACCATGGTGCATTGAAGTAGGGTAGGAGGCACACACACACAACAATCTAGTTGTGCACATTTCAATGCCTTCGTCATTCCACACCCAAACTTCTTCACCTTTTGCAATTTTCACATAATTCCCCAAGCCATGTGCATGATGTTGCATGATTTCAAATATCCCCACATATCGGGTTCTAGGTTTCGATTGATGGAGCTATCCACATTAGCTTGAAGTGATACTTTTTAGCCTCAATAGCATCTAAAGATCATTCTGTCAGATTTTCATCAACAATTTTGTACCTTGAGTTTCTTTGAATTGCTTCATCTACTGTTTTTGGGTGTGAGAGGATTCTGCCATTGAATTGGAATTTGAAATTGCAATCTTTTACTTGCGCAAGGAAACTTACAACTTTCAATGATCACTGCAACAACACAACATTGTCATTGAATCAACAAATTGCTTAAACATGCAGGGGAAAGTGATGAACTCTATTAACAATTTGGCAGAGTTTTGTTACTATTGCAAGTCTTTGGTAAAAGTGCTTGCAAAAGTGGTATGTTTATATAAGCGCAACTAGAGTGAAGGGATATTGAAGACCCTCTTAATGAGCTACCCTTGATCATTGTACTAGCTGATTTTCTAAATCCTCCACTATCGTAAATCTCATTCCAATGCAGTAAAAAGACATTCCTTGCCATCTAGGTTCACAACATAGACATATCTTAAAGACTATTGCATGTGTGAACATTCAATGCAAGCTCGAGCAATCAAATCATTTGATATCCAATGAGTTGCGGCTTGTGAAAGTTAACTGCATGCATTAATTCCTCAAGGCATGACCTTACCAATGGCAACACACAACTACTTGGGCACATCATTCCACATGCTCATTAAAATGCATGGTGTCCATATGGCAATGGAATGATTACATTGGCACGTTAACTTTGTTAATGTCATGTGCTCAACTAGAAGTACACCAAATGTCCTCACCTAACTATATAGCTATCTTCTTGGAATGCCATAATTAGCACTAGTGTTGACAAATAACATCTAATGCTTGAACAAATGGATTTGCACACTTCACTTCTCAAGTTATGTGTGTGCATTGAACACAAAATTTTGGTGTTCTTGCTTGATGCAACATTATCTAATGGGATCCTTGGACATAGTTAAGGACAAGTTAATCATCAGATAATCGTAAGCCATACTTTGTACAATTGCATAGTGTATAGTGAATTGCATTTCACTCAATTGTGTGCAATTTATTGAAGAATGAGATCATCATGAGATGCACGATGTAGCAAACATGTCAATAGAACTTTGTGGGTGCATGCAGGTATTGCAAAAGTGCACTAGGTTTTCTTGACATCACAAAGGGTTATGATACTTGCTTCAAAATAAAACAACTTCAATGTTAACTCAAATGTGTAGCATTAAGAACTTATCATGGCGCGATGTGCAAACAACTTGCATGAAACCACAAATGTACAAAAGATCAACTAAAATAAACCTAAGTTAAGGAAAGCATGATAAAGTGGTAAGTAGACTCAATGAAAAAAATGTGTCCAAAAACATTGGTTGACAAACCTTGCTTGCAAAAGCTAAGGAAGATTATACATCATTGTTGTGCATCCATTTGACATAAGGTTGCAGTTAGGCACCTTTACCACTTAGTGAGTTGCCATCCAATATAGTCAAACTCATAAGACCATTTGGCAGAATTCCTTTGATAAGATGTTACCCCGACCATTGGACCTTCAACTTGCTTGGGTGCTTCTAGAAACAATTGTCAAGTAGTAAAACTAGGTTTCCTAGTTGGAAGTCCTTTGTTTAATATGGTCATCATGCCATAACTTTTGACTTTGTTTCTTCACGTGTTGACTCCAAAGTGCAAGACGATGCTTTTCTTTTGAGTGATTCTTGTTCTCTTAGTTGTGCTCAGATGGAACTCTCATCATCTGAATGGTAAATCTATGCAAGGCACATATGTGAAATAAAACACTCGACCAAGATTATTGCATCCTTTCCAAATACTAGTTGAAAAGGGGTGTCTTCTTTTAGTTGCTTTAATGTTGGCTGATAAGCCCAAAGGACTATACTTTCAGCCCAGTATTACATACTTTCAGCCCAGTATTACATACTTTCAGAAGGATATTCTCCAGAATCTTGTTGAAAGATTCAACAGTTTTGTTTGTTTAAGAATTGTATGGGGCACTCCTATGGTGTTGGATCATAAAATTGCTCAACAACACTTGGACTTTTGACACAAATGTACCCCCTTGATCATTGGTTTGGTTTTGAGAGCAACTGAACATTATTTTTTTGTTTTCAAATATAGACTACATTGCAGTTTCAGTTGTGCAGTCTCTCATTGGTGCAACCTTGGACCAATAGGTCAAATAATTTGTTGCTGCAATAATGTAGCATGCATCAAAGTGATATGCTACAGGCTAGATGAACGCAACAAAGTGAATAGCCCATTTTTTAAATGGCTCTTGAGCCATGTTTGTGTTCAATGGCAGCTGATCTTGATTTTTGGGTTTTCCTATGTGCTAACAAATATTGCAGCTTTTGGCATTGTCATGTGCATCCTTGTGAAGAGTAGGCCACTAGAGTCCTGCTTGCAAGATTTTTCGTTGTGGGCCCTTGATAATGGCCTCCAGCTTGACTATCATGGCATTCTTCAATGATCATTGTGTGCTCAACTTGTTGCACATGTTGGTGCAAAACTTCGTCAAGCCCCAACTTGTAAATCTAACCATTGATCAATTGAAATGGTGTTGTATGCACCACCAATTGCTTCTTCTATGCAGTGGTATAGTTTTTTGGCACTTTCCTAGAGGTGTGGAAAGCTGCAATTTCCTCCACACCATTAGGAATGATCTTGTTTTGAAAAATTTGTGCATTTATTGTGCACAGCAATAGAAAAATTAAAGCCTTGAAAGAACAAAATCCAATGAGATACCCTATCATGAAGAATGGGATTATTCACCAAGTATTTGAGCGCTTGGTGGATGGAAAAGAACACAAAAGGCATAGCCAAAATGTATTGCCTAAATTTGTGCAATGCATAGACCATTGCCAACTAGGGCTTGACACTCTATGGTTGTATAGTGCTCAGCAGAAACTTTCTACTTGTAAAGTAGATAGGATGGTATATCTTTCCTTTGTCTGGTTGGGTTAAAATAGTGCCAATTGTTGTGCTTGAAGTATCCACATAGATGTGGAATCATATGCTCTAGTCTAGAAACTGTAATATTGGCACAAATGCCAACTTTTCCTTTAGCATATCAAGTACTATTTGATGTGTGTTGGTCCATCAAAAGGGATCCTCCTTTCGCAACACGTCTTCCAATGGTGCATAAATGCATGCATAATTCTTAATAAACTTGTAGGAGTCACTAGCTAGGCCTAGAAAAGCGCAAACTATGCGCTGTGACGCTAGTACTACCCAATGAAGGATGATGGATACTTTTGTTGGATCTACTAGCATTCTTTCTTTGCAGGTGGCAAGATTACCATATGGTGTCATGTACATTTCTTCAAGTTCAACATGATGCTTAATTGGTGGCATCAGTCAAACATTAGGTGTAGCTTGTCCAAGTAGTTAGTCACCATTTCATACAAAGTCTAAGTAGACTTGTAGGAAATCATGGATGAAATCTCTAAACCACTATGTGCAAGAATAAAGCTAGTGCATTCTTGAGCCCAAAGGGCTTCACATTATATGTGAAGCTGCCCCATTCTATTTCAAAGGTTGTCTTTTCTTTGCCTTCTTCCTTGATTTGCACTTTATGGTATTTGAAAAATACGTCAGTAGAAGTGTATACCTTTCGGCTAGCTACTCCCTCCAAAATTTCTTTTGTGAATGGTTCTAGGAAGGGGTCAGTGATGTAGGCCTCATCTAGCATGCAAAAATCAATGTAAGTCTAGATGTACGCATCCTTCTTCATGGAGATGACCATGGGGCTCACCTATTCTGACTCATCAATTGCAAAGATGATTCTAGACTCAACATTTTGTCAATCTCCTCCTTCACTCTTGTGTGCAAGTTTGGACTTATTTGGTAAGGGTGCTTTTTAACTCGTTTGGCATCCAATGTCTGCCTGAACTACATCTTTCCCAAAGACAGGTGCAATCCCTTCATCTCATGATGCCCTTGAGGAAAGACGTCTACACATTTGTGCAAGAGGGCAATGACTTTTTGTAATGCATTTGCTCCCTAGAAGTTGCTAATGGTTGCCATCATTGGCTTCTTTTGTTCCAATGTTGACTCAAACAGACTTAAGGGTAGTGTTCCACGGGGATGCGTTAACAACAAGGTTATATGCATAATCTCAGGGAAAATATAAAAGGAAACTCAAGACACCACATGCATCAGGACAACATAGGGAGGGAGAGGAGACCCCTAATACTCTGGATCACTTAGGACAGCATTGAGTTCTACAAATTCTAACCACCCCTCTCTTATGATAAGTTGATGCTTCAACACAAGGCAGCGAAAAGACCCAACTTTTGGAATGCAACATCCACAATATTAGGTTTATAGAAGGCCATCTAAATTAATAGCAAATTGGTAGCTCAGCTAGCCGCTCTTATTTAAGTTTATCAAATGAAGGACCTGGAGTTCTGTCAAGGTTGTCATACTTGGTGCACCCACAGAGAAGGAAATAAGCATATAGTAGAAAATACAGATTTCTTATATCCAAGAAACATTTTATATCAGCATTTTTTCACAACTTAACACATTCTTTCATACCTCTGGCTCATCCAGCCATATATATATATATGTTACATTGGGATCTAGAAAACCAGCCTTCATGTTTGAGACGTTTCAAGGCAACACCCATATAGTTAACATCAAATAAAAGAATGCTGCAAGGGAACAATATCAAAGGATATCATGTATGAATTATCAGGGAAGCTTAGGAGTTTAAACAGAAGTTGATATACACAGTCAGAAAGTTTGTAGTAACATTTACCAAGATCTTAAGACACAATTGAAATGTTTGAACTACTTTATGTCCAGATTTGAGATGCCTCTTTCACAAGAGAAAATGGAGAAACAAGAACATTTCTTGTTTCCAAATTATTGGGCCTCTAGAAAAATGAAGAATCCTTCTAGATGCACAAATCACAGGCCATCTGGTTTAAGGAAGGTGATAACGATACAAAGTTTTCCATGTTCTTAACCTATATTGTGCATGGGGATATGTGTAGCTGACTTGTGGCTAGCATTACCCTTCAATAACTTATATAATCATTTATATAGTCATATAGGTAGTTATGTTGGCCTAGGTGGCATCCATGGCATAAGTATGGTATATATGGCAGGTAGAGGTTAGTTTATTATCATCATGATGTTTATTTTGTTCTAATCGAAGACTATTAGAGGTAGCCCCCTGAAAGTGGCTTATGATTATGTGTAATTTGCATCATATTTTCTATTATTTCTTCTCTTGTTCAAGTTATTTCATTACAAGTGGTATCGGAGCATATCTTGGCATCTAGATGGCAAGAAACAAGGCTTTTTTTTTTCAATTTTGAAGGTCAGATTGTGAAGGGCATATCTCACTCAATTTAGTGATTTTATTTTTTGAGGGTTGATCAAGGACATGTTGAGTCTACTAAAGTTCAAATTTGAATTCATTTCAAGCTGATTTGAAGGAGTTATCATGAAATTAGGGTTTTCATCAAATTCACTCTCAAGGCTTCAAAACAGCAAATCTCTTGAAGGTTTTTTCAGCCAACTGGGATCTAGATCTAAGTAAGTTATAGTTAAAATTTCATCTTTTTTCTAGTCACTTTGAGTTGGTTATTGTGAGTATCATTTTGGTGATATCATTGCAAGAGCTTCAACAAGTGGCAAGGGAAGGAATTCAATCACACTTGAAAAGTCTCCTTATAAAGATGATTCTATATTAGAAGAGATGAACCACAGAGCTGTTTGAGCTTCCATAAAGGAAGCAATTGCAAAGGTTAAGGAGGAAATCTTGTTGGTAGCGGCTACAAAAGAAGATATCTATGAAATAGTAAAAATTATGGATTGTATAACTTGTAAAGTTAATGTAGCTCCTATGGGAGAACGGGAATAAAATAGAAGGGGATGAAGAGATGATGAAGGATAGAAGTACATGCATTTGAGCTCCGAGGAAAGAAGATTCATTACTTAGGGAGAAGGAGATGAAGAGAAGATGAAGGATACAAGTACATGCATTTCAGCTCCAAAGAAAGAAGTTTCTATCCATCAATTTCATGGATACATGCAAAAGGATAAGCTACAAGCAAAGAAAATCAAGGATGATCAAATAGAGGGTAAGGATGCTCAAATTTTTGAAGAGAGATCACACACATTGGAAGTGCAACAATCAAAGATTTCTAAATTGCTAGATTTGCAAGCAATTTTATTTTTGGTGGACATGGCAACATGATTTCCTGCCATAAGAGATCATAATCAAGCCATTCAACTAGTACCAGGTAACCTACCATCTATCCCTATTATTTGAAGGTACACCAAAAGGTTATAGTAGTGTAAGAACACATTCAGTGCCAATAAGAGGTACTCTCTAGTCTCAAGGAGAACAAGGCAATGACACAAAAGAATGAAGTAACATGCTAATCAAAACATAATTTCAGCCCAAATAGTGTTATTGAGGAGGGAAGAATCATTTTGGAACTTGACAAAATCTTTCAAACATGCATAGGACACACTAAGAGGCTACAATGAGGACGATTGCAAAGTATTTGGTAAAATGAAAGAATCTAGACAGTGAAGATGCAACATGGAAAGATGAAACATTCTTGCGGAAGCATCCATGGATTGTCAACATTGAGGATAATGTTGATTTTAAGGGAAGGGGCATATTACAAAGTATTTGATCAAGTGAAAGAATCTAGCCTGCGAAGATGCGACATTCTTGCAGAAGCATCCATGAATTCTCAACATTGAGAATATTGGGTTTTAAGGGGAGGGGCATATTACAAAATATTTGATCAAGTGAAAGAATCTAGCCAGTGAAGATGCAACATTCTTGTAGAAGCATCCATGGATTCTCAACACTGAGGATAATGTTGGATTATAGGGGAGGCGCATGCTATGCCCTTAATCTATAGTGTGCATGGGGATATTTGTAGCCAACTCATGGCTAGCATAATAACCCTTAAATAAGTTATATGATCATTTATATGGTCATATATAGGTAGTTAGGCTGGCATAGGTAACATCCATGGTATAAGTATGGTATATATATAGGAGGTAGAGGTTAGTTTATTATCATAGTTACACCACCGTAAGGGATGGGGGGATGCCGAAATGTGGGGACGGGTTTCTAGGATGGGGGGAGAAAGGGGCCTCAATTTGGGGACGGCGGGTGTGACAGGGGTGTATATACTATATACTATACATATAGTACTTAAAATGCTAGTTATGAAAAGATGTATAAGACTATTAAGAAGTAAAATAGCAAAATTGCAAATGCCAAATTGAAATACTAAATAGTAAATACTTGAACATTGAACATTGAACAATAAACATTGAAGTTTTCAATATCGAATTACTAATTAGAAATTAGAATACTCAATACTACATAAAATTTTAAATTGTCGAATCGGCAAATGGAAGATTTCTATTAGATGATACCAAAAATATCTGATTATAAAGATGATTACAATGAGTAGCATGATGTCAAAACAAGTACAAAATCAAAATGTCAAAATGACAAAATCTAGTGTTATTTTTTTTTTAAACATGTGCTTGAAGTTGCCGCCACGGGGGACGCTTGGGCATCCCTGGGACGCTTGAGGGACGCATAGGCGTCCTTCTCAGTGTCTTGGGAATGTTGGGACGTCCCCACGTCCCCGGTGGCGAGTGGCAAAATTGGTGGTGCCATTGGGGACTTGGGAACACTGTCCCCATGTCCTGGGGACGTCCCCGTTCCGGGAACGCTCGGGATTTAGGTGGGGGGGGATGCGTCCCCGGGGTACACTGTTTATTATCATCACATTATGTACTCAGTTCTTACTGAAGGCTATTGGAGGTGGCCCCCTCAAAGTGGCTTACTTTTGGAGGTTTCCCACTTGAGGTGGCTTGTTATTATCAATTATTTGCAGCATATTTCCTATTATATTTTTTTCTTGTGCAAGTTGGTTCATTACAAAGTAATTCTAGAAAGCAGTGCTAAGAAGGGAACGTATCAATAACAATAATGGCCCAGGTTCCCAAATGACTCAAAAATAGTAAATCAAGGCCATTTCATATATTAAGGTATTACCCATTGATCCCAATTGGTGTAAATCAGAAGTCCAGTCTGTAAACTCTTCAGTATAACTATATTCCTCATTTGATCATTGATGAAGGCAAAATGGTTCTCACAGATCCAATTAGTAGGAGGAGCTTAAATTTGTGGTTTTCTTCTTTGATAGGGAAATGGAATTAGGGCTGGATGCCTTCCCCTCCCAATTTTTTTTGGATTTTTGGTAGATAATAAAAGGTGATCTGTTATAAGGTATACAAGAATAAAGGAACATAGGAAAATATGAAGATATTTCAATCCCAAAAATGTCAGTGTAGTGGGCTTGGTTGATTGGTAAGGCAGAGCAATTACTGTAGTGAAGGTGAGGGTTCAAAACCCATGGGACAAGCTGCCTGTTTGAAGTGGCCATGCAAATGTAGGCCACTTCTACACGTAACATTGGGGACAGCCATGCATGTCAGAAATGTAACTGGGGTCTGTTAGTCTCAAGAATAGAATTGGAGCCTGATAGCGGGTAGGTATCTTAGGGAAAAAAATTAAAAAACAATGGCAGCAAATTATCATGAGGAAAGCCCAGTCTGGTTTGTACAAGGCTAGCAGATCTGTAATATCAGTATTGCAGCCCAGGATATGCACCCCCTCACTGCATTCTCAAGCAAGGCCAGTCATCTTACTTTAGCTAGGCATGTGAAAGGCCTTTGTTGGCTTCTCTTAGGCATGTGAAAGGCCTTTGTTGGCTTTGTTGGCTTCTCTTAGGCATGTGAAAGGCCTTTGTTGGCTTCTCTACTAAGAAATCAATTGAATATATGATCTCATCCATGTCGCAATGCTCAATTGTGTTTGTATAATGTTTTGTGATGGCACTTCATCCTAGTTATACATAAAATGTATGACCTTCAACTCATATTAAAGACAATTGTGTTATTTCTTACTAAGTGTTTGGATAGTGTGATGTCAAATTGTGATCCTAATGTATATTGTATGTCTCTCTCCAACATCTTGGGTATGGGTACTTGGATGCCCATGTAGGTAGTTGACAGAATATTTTATCATTATTCTTCTTGGAACTTGGAATAAAAGTTGTAATGGCATTTACAAGGGTAGTTACAGTTGGTAGGAGTTACAATTGTCATTCATAAGGTGTAATGGCCCATTCTAGTGCTTAGGAATTACAGATGGTAGGAGTTACAATTGTCATTCATAAGGTGTAATGGCCCATTCTAGTGCTTGGGAGTTACTTTGTGATAATGGAGCATCTTGTTATGATAGGTCAGTCTCATGTGAGTTGGCCACTTCATATTGGAGTGCTAGACTTTGGGATGTGTGCCCATTGGGCTTGCAAGTCCAAAGATATTGTTATCGAGTAATGGAGGGAGTTACATTTTATTCTTGGAAGATGCTCATCATGAATGATCTGTTGGATTTTTGACTGAATTTGGGTGCTGAGTTTGGGTCCATGGTTTTGTTCCATTGTTTTGTAAATCACTTGTAGTTTCTAATTTCTGTTTACACTATATATTGAAGGCATCGGATAGAGGTTATGTATGATTGTTTGCAGGTATTGCCATGTTGTCAGAATGCTGCTAGATTGAGGAAAGAAGTTGGATGTATTACTGTAACCTGATGTTATTGGGTTAATATAAACTTGTGCTTTCTTTGATAGTAGAGTTTTTTCTTGAAGGGTTTCTACATGTACCAGTACATCTGATGTTCTGATTTTTAATTTACGAGTTTATTGATTTCTAACTGTTGTTTAATCTACTTATCCATGTTCTGTATTAGATTTAATGGTTAATCATGTGTGTCTTTAATTCGGTTAATTGAATTTGTACACATTATGTTTTTACTATCACTGTTATTGTTCATCAGTTTTCTCAACACTAAGCAGTGAGTTACATGTATAACCTTATTGTTGGAACTCATGCTGAGTAGTGTTTGTATAAAGTTTTGTGATAGTGTTTGAGCTTAGTTACACATTAATATGCATGTCGATGTATAGTGAAAATGCTTACACTTAGTCTAATTGAAACACACACATATCATTCTTTGTCAATATGCTTTGACAACTGCCAAATTAAATATACAGATGTCTGTTGTTATGCTTCATATATCTATGCATGATACAGAGTATCTATGATTTGGATGCGTATCATGATGATAGGAATCAGCAAAAAGGACTAGCTATTTGTGTATATCTGGCCAGACCAACTACCAAATTTCCTACCTACTCAAGGCAGACTGAGATCACAGAAATGTTAAACTCAGAAAAGGACATATCTTAGTGTCTATACTAACATGATCCCTGTTGGAAGGATTGACAAAAAGCAGAAAATGGGGCGTGCCAAATGAATTTCACAAATTTAAAAACATCTTATTTGTTCAGAAGGAACAGATTTTGGCCAATGGAATGTTGGCATGCTGGTCCTAGATTAGGAGCAATTTTGACAGATTTACTAGTTGAAAGGGGTCTTTACTATTACTGCAATCTCTATAGATAAGAAAGAATCTATGTTCGATGGTGTTTCTGGGATGGGGATGGTGGGATGGCAGGGGATGCATTTTGGGGACGGCAGTCCAAGGAACATTTTTTGGGGACAGCCATATATTTATGAAATTTAAAAAGTAAAATATATGTATATAGTGAGAGAGAAAAAGAGAGAGACTCAAATTTCTACAAGTTAATGGACACAATATAACAGCAGCAATATAACATGACACTGTTAAAATGATGCTGGATGATGTCTGCAAAAGCTTGCATGCCAACCACATTCCAAAAAGAAATTGTTTGTCTGCATTTCTCGCACAATACCGCACTGGACTAGATATGACCAATGCACCTTTAATCTGCTTTGCAACTGACAATAAAAACTGACTCTAATACCATATTGGAAATTTTGAGGTTTAAAACTTTTTTGAACAATGAAATCAGAAATCCAAATTATCCAAATTATTGCTGTTAGTTTGAACTGTTAAATAACTTATATCATTAGCCATGAATCTGAATCATATATTTATTGCTGTTAAATGACTGTTGCTCCTGTCATGATTAATTTTATTGCTGTTACACTGCTATCATGATATATTTATTGATGCTGTTATAATGCTGTCATGATATATTCAAGTCCTTTTTTTAATGTTATAAATGATTTACTTTTTTAAACATTTTAAAAATTTGCCTTGCCATTGGGGATGTCTGGCCATCCCTGGGAGGGCTGGGGGAGACGTATTAGATGTCCTTGACCATCTTGGGGACAGCCAAACGTCCCCATGCTGTTTCCTATTTCTGCAACAAGTTTCAGCAATGTTTCAAAGATTTGAAGATTTTTGGGTATGCCCTGTTCCCTCTATCTGAAACGCCATTGGGTATGGGGATGGGTTTTTGAGGGCTGGGGATGTGTCCCCGTGGATCACAGGGAAGAACAGATGTTTTTCTTTGGCAAACAGAGATGCTAATTTGCAATTCCAAGATAACCAAAGAGCTTAACTTGAAACTAACTGCAATTTGAAAATGTATATTGAAGACCTAGAACACAAGAAATAAATTTTTCAATGATTTTTCTGACACAATTAATGTTCTCTATGTTTATAATTTAAATTTATGTTGCATACACATGCTGCTTATAAATATTAAAACAACTATTTTGCCATGAACCAATACACCTGGATTTGTCTTCTAGAATTTTTAGCCTGCTCATCTGTTTTTAATATTTCCTTTTTGTTAACTATTTTGACTTTCAGACTTCTTTGAATTCATGTTTCATAGGCAGATGTTATAAGTTATATGATCTTGAATGTTTGATTGTACAGGCAGAACCTCGGCATGCCGATATCCTAGGGTACATGCTTTATAGTGCAAAGGTGGTTGCCGAGAAGGAGGGTATATCAGAAGGATATCGTATAGTCATCAACAATGGTCCTAGTGCATGTAAGAATGGAATCTTGAGCGTTGGCATAAATATACTAACAAATTCGGTTTAGTTTTTCTTGAAAGTTGCATGCAGATGGTGCAATTATGCATTTTTGGTTTTTTCATTAAAAATAATATGGTAGCATCTTTCCTTAGATTTCTAAGATTTGCCATGTGAAGCATCTTGGAAATTTAGCTATCTTAATATATTTTATGTTTATTGTTCAGGTCAATCAGTTTACCATATACATTTGCATATATTAGGTGGAAGGCAAATGAAGTGGCCAGCTGGCTGAGAGAAATCATTTAAGCTTCTGTATCGAGGGACTTCCTTTTTCTTTGCCTTGGATAACTTGGTGTTTGAAACGATCAAAAGCAAAATTGCCGGTTCAACATTGCTGTTAATTTAAATTTTGATGTCGCACCATCATAAATTTTGCATATGGCATTCGGTGTGCATAGTGTAAAAGGAGGTATGGACCTCTTTTTTCTCCGTGTTTGAACTGAAGTCTTAAATAGTAAGAAATATAATTATTTAGAATGCAGTAAAGTTTGTTGTATAAACATTGGGTATACTAAATTATCTTCTGGTTATTCAAAATAAAAGTGCACTGTTCTACTTACAGAGTCAGTGTACTATATTTGAGACAGGTAAATAATTCTGTTGAAATCTTTTCTCCTTCGGTAAAATAACAGTTCTTACAAAGTTTCATTCCAATTTGAGAAGCAGATTTCTTCAAAAGACATTGTTTGTATGTAGACTGATAGCTTGTATATTGCCTGAGAAGTCTTATTTATTATTTTCTGTTTCCAATTGCCTGGGAAGTCTTATTCATTATTTTCTGTTTCCACTTCTTTCAGGAAATTCATGCCAGCTAAGAGAACTCTTTGTTTTAGGGCATATTGCTTTTAAGAATCTTTTAAATTACTAAAGTAACGTATTTTAGATGACCCTGTTGAAGCACACCTTACTGATCCCAAAGCCCCAATGCTTGATAATACCAGGAAGTATGAATGTGGCTTTGAGGTGTAGAACAGTTACCATGAAAGCAGTGGTTAAAATAGCCTGGTATCGTTGTGTTTCAATCAACTTGAAAACAGATCAGTATTAATGACAAATCATTGTGTGTTGAAGTGACAGCAAAGCACCCACGATTCTTCTCAATACTATCTGAAATGAGACGAGCACACAATAACCAATTTATCCATGCAAAGGATAATTTTGAACTTAGATATGATACTAAATGATACTGTTTTGGATATGAATTTTGAAATGGAGATGCATAAGCAAGCAATTTTGTGTCGAAGCTTTTGACCATTCAGTTTATTCCCTTGAACATTTTTTGTATAATGCCTTTTGGAACAATGATGGCTTGAGATCTTTCGAAGTAAACAAGTGATTTTCTTAAAACTTTAAAGATAATGAAACATATTGACCATTTTAACATGCTGATGATTTATTACTCATAGTGTATAATATGAAGACTCACCGTCAAACTAATTAATGTCAACAAGATCATAGCATAAACAGTTCAATAATTGCTAAAACTCTGGTTGGCTATCTGGCCGTAGTCAATGCATACTGTGCCTTCCCATTTAATGCCTCCATTTTGTCCAATAAAGTAACTTACGAAAATGCATATTGAATATATCAGCATGATGGGACCATGCTTGATTCAATACATCCTAGAAACTGATATGTATAAGATACTATGACCATTTGCGATATATTTAGTCGATAGGCTACATTTAGTGTGAGATTTGAGCCTGAAACAAGTCTCACACCTGCAAACCACTGTTGAGTCGGCGAAAAACAATTTTCAACTATCGTTTGATGGTAAACCAGCTGTTGTTTAATGGTAAAAGCCTCCAAAACCTCATTTATCACATAAAAGCCAGATAAATATTGATTTGACAACTGATTGAGAATATTCTATTTCCTTTTGTAGCGTTTTTTGTGATGGCAACTTTCTTTTTTCATTTGCATTGCTTTATGTTTTAAATTTGTATTCAAATATTTCATAATAAGATAATACTTAATTTCTTTAAGGAAAAAATCTAAATTTGTGTAAGTTTATTTCATTCCATTATTGAGCATTTATTATTAATTGTTTAATCCAGCCAAATGCAACTAGAATTTGCAGCGCATCCATGCACAAACATGTACTCTCTAACATATTAACATACATATAGTTTTCTATCGATGTAATCCTTGAACCTCCTTTAGGTGCAAGTGCTAGTACATATGCTTGTCAAACCTTGTCTCAAAGGGATGTTTTGACTTTTATAAGCTTACCACCAATTTGTGTGTTTCATTGTGATGAATCATTTACAAGGTCTTTTTCAATTGGATGTCATGGATGTTAGACCTAAGGTGGCAAAATATGAATGCTTGTTATGATACGACTTGCTTTGAGAATTCCTTGTGATACACTCACAACCACATAAGTGTGCATGGGTGTGTTGTTAGAGTAATTAGGATAATCACTTGATAATTAATTAAGTCCTTATTACTTTATTCACTTAAGTTAAACTTAGGAGTGCTTTTTTATTATTAAATTGGGTTAATTATAGGTCTAGTTGTCTCATTGCATGAGATTAAGACACTTGTCACAATCTAATGCAATTCTCATCTAGGGTTTGTGTTTTCATGCTTTTCTAAGCATGCTCATTCATTGTAATCAATAATTCACATCTATTCATTCAATATAGAAGGCATATAAGATGTTTTTGTGGATTTAATCTTTTCTTCTCAAGGTTGCATAGCATAATTAGTTGCTTTGATCTCTCAAATGTGATAAGTGTTTTGGTTGCAAAGGATCATTGAGAGTTGTGGGGTTCACTATCAACTCCAACATGTTATCAGAGCATTAGATCTATAACTTCTTGTTTGAATCTTGAGAGATCAAGCCTTGAAGAAAAAATCGACACATCTTGAGGTGAAACGAGCATCACTCCTGAGTCGATAGCGACTGAAAACATAAAGATCACTCGTCGTTTCATCGAATTTGGAAAAGTTGAAAAAAAGATTTTCTTTTAGAAGCAAACCCCTACATAGGAATTCATATAGATGTACAACCTTGTATTGCTTGCTGCCATTTTTTCCTTGGTGAACATGCAATCAAGTATAGGGATTTAAAAATAATTTCTCTAGTTTAAAAAAAATAAAAATAAATTGTTTTCCAAAAAAATAATCAAAAAAACAAAAAAAAAACAAGTCATAGGGTGTTGTCCCTTGTGATCCCATCCACTAGGCTGCAATCAAATCATGCCACACTTGTGGTGGGCCCCCACACAACCTTACCAACAATCGCTAAAATTTGCAGCTAGCAAAAAATCCATTGGTGACGAAAATCGAGTCGAACCAACACTTTTCTCGACGACTCAGCAAAAACCAACGACAACCACAAAATTCTAGTTAGCATATCCCTCAAGGGAATATTGTAGGGCAAGCACATTATATTTCAATGGTGAATTTTTTTTAGGCAAATCGATGATTTTTTCCAAGCGAGGGGAATATTCTTCGAATATTTGTTGACATTAACGCGATGTTAGCCGTATGATTGGCCCCTCAAGCCTCCCTTGTAGCCCTCATTTGCCCTAAAGGAGTTTTTTTTTTTGGCATAAGTTGGGCATATGGTGTTGAATTTGGTCAAATGAGATATCGTTGGAAAATTGGTTTCAAACACTTCGCAGTGGTGCAAGTTTGATCATCATATTTTGCTACTGGTTCTTATTATTCTCAGTCAAAGTCATATCTTCATTTTTCACTTTGAACTCACAACTTTTCACCTGTATCTCTGATTTTCACGATTCCAGCGTCGTTGAAAAGGTATTTTAGAGCTCTTTAGATCCATTCATTCATTTTTTCCAAAATCTACCTTAGATACATTTTATTCATTTTTTTTGTGATTTCACAATTAACTTGATTACTTGGACAACTTGACACCTAGAAAGGATCTTTTTGTGTTGAATGACATCATTTGATCTTTATTAGTATTGAGGTCATTAGTCTCTATTTTTTTCATTTGAGGGAGTATCATGGGTTTTTCTATCCATCCTTCTATGATCAACTTGGAAAAGGACAATTATGAGTCTTGGCGAAATGGCGTCCTGACACATCTCAGGTGGCTTGATATTTTTCCTTATCTATATGGACTCATACTTACACTAAACACATCATGGAGTTTATCAACATGGGGTATCATCAAAGATCATATTATAGGGGTTATTTGTTCTAGTGTTGATCTTGACACTACGTGTGCTATATCAGACATTGAATGTCCCCACACACTTTGGACATGATTTTGGGAGATCCATGAAGACCCTTATATCTCTCCATACTTAGAGGATTTTGCTACAAATTGTCTCATCCCTCTTGTAGATGCAGATTCCATACCCTTTGATGACAATACTTTAGAGGAGGTTGAGTGTATCACATGTCTTGCATGTTCCAATGGTTTAGAGACTTGTCTTCATGTTCCCACTCTTCGGATCAAGACTACATCATGTTTTGTTGTTCCTGATCAGTTTGACATCACCACATCTTTGACCCCCATTGATTTAGTGCAATAGGACATACATTTTCTAGACATAGCTACTTGGGATTCATATCTTGTAGACATATCATCCTTGTTTGTGGAGTCCTATATTGCAGATATGGAGGATTATTTTGAGGACATTCATCTCTTTGTTGATAGCCACATCAATGCTGTTGGCCCACTATCTTCATCGCTTTTGCAGCTTGTTTTCCATCAGTCTTCACAATATTCTAGATCGACATAATTGCTTTTCAACATGTGGACATGTGAGTACTTTTCAGAGGCACACATCATTTGGAATTGGATTCCTAATTCACCCATACTTTTGGATTGGCTTCTCCAATCACCAGTGGATCTGTTTCTTCCTAAGGAGAGAAATGTTGTTTGTAGGGAGTGGATCATATTCTATCTTTAGGCTTTCATCATTGGCATATGATCTACTTCTTTATGGGGGATTCATATCCTCATTTTCTCTCTCCTATCAGGGGGACATCTATTGTACTTACATGATAAAAATAGTGTTTGGGGGGTTACATTGAGTCCTCCTATTCTTCTTTTACTAATACAATCATATTTTTTTTTTTTGGAGAGACATTTTTTCCACGTGGTTTTCTCCTTTTCTCTAGTTATGAGAGATTTCATTTATTTGTACATGGGTACCTCATCAAGACTTGTATCCCAAACCCATCCATGCATCTATCATTGCATTCTTCATCAAGGTTTTATAGCTTCTCCCTAAGTTGATCTTAAGGGGGGGTGTTGGAGTAATTAGGATAATCATTTGATAATTAATTATTAATTAATTAATTATTAAGTCCCTTATTGCTTTATTCACTTAAGCTAAACTTAGAAGCGTTTTTTTTATTAGATTGGGCTAATTATAAGTCTAGTTGTCTCATTGCATGAGATTAAGACACTTGTCACAATCTAATGCAATCCTCATCTGGAGTTTGTTTTTTCGTGCTTTTTATAAGCATGCTCATTCATTTAATACGGAAGGCATATCAAATGCTTTTGTAGATTCAATATTTTCTTCTCAAGGTTGCATAGCATAATCAATTGCTTTGATCTCTTAGATGTGATAAGCGTTTTGGTTGTAGAGGATCACTGGGAGCTGTGGGGTTCATTATCAATTTCAACAGTGTGCACATGCATGTGCAAGTGATGTAAATGTGCATTTTTGTGTGCACAAGTGACACAAGTGTACATTGGCGGATGCATGTGTGAGTGATGTAACTGTGCATGTGGGTTTGTGCGTGTGCACTTGAGCGCACATGGGTGAGTTTGTGTACACACTTGTAGGCACATGCATGAACGAGTGATGTATGTATGCAATACACTTCAAAAATATGAATGTGTGATTTTTGTAAGTTAGAATAATCAAGTTTATACTTCAATTGAATCATGCTTCTTGGGATAAGACATTACCACACTTCATCCAATAACACCACCCTTGCCAACTTCTTAGCAAAATCCATTGATATTGAGGCCTTGGATTGAAGAGATCCCTTTTCAGCCAGGCCCTCTTCAACCAAAATTCCTTTTACAATCCTCAACATGCATTGATTGGAGCACCTAAAAGTATTAAACAATGATCATTAACATTACCCTTGTGATAAGGATCACTGTAGGCAATCTTATAAGCCATAAGAAACCTAGTCCACCTCAACAACGATGCTAAAGTCCATCCTTCCCTACTTATTAATCTCTTGCTACAATCATTTGTAATTTCACATGCATTATACAAGCAAGCAATGCCTTTTTGGTCACATCCAACTCTTAACCATACTTTCACAACCAAGACATGAAAAATTGACAAGGCAAAGGGTTAACAAGCAAAGCTAATCATTTAGAAGTGTATGACCAAATGAAGAAAGAGGATGCTATAATAAAAGCCAATTGATGATGACACCAACCAAAATGATGGATAGTCCTCATGCAAGGTTCAAAACCCTAAACTATCTCACGAAAATAAATATTCTCATTTTCACATAAATACATAAATGGAATGAATCATCTTCAACATATACAAATGACATATTACATCTCACATGTAGAAGTGTCTAATCCAGAATATTAAGTCCAAGAAATAAGGTACATCATCACATGAGTACTATCTAGTCAAGTATTATAGAGTACAAGATATAATTTATTCAAGAATATGACTTAGACTCACATGCCCATCTAGTCATAATAATACAAGTAAAGATATAAAATAAACATAATCACTAGAGTCTCCGACTGCCACTAACCACAATGGTCATCCACAAACCAAGAGACGAGAACATGGCTCTGGCACTTTTTCGTCCAACCACGAAGCTTACACTTCCTCAAAATTCTTCTTAACATGAAGAATACTCGACCTTGCATGAGAAGCCTAGCAACTTGAAAACAATTGGCAAGATGGAATCAGGTGCAACTTGTTATATTTACATGCATTTCACATATGAACATGATATGCCTTACAATTAGGGTATGACAGAGAGAATAAAATAACATCAATATATTTCAATGGTACACATAGCTTTGGCCAAAGCAAATAAAACGTAAATGGTAGGTAGATCTAGAAAAGCAAATCTACTCCCCTTTGTTAGTCCATATTCAACACCCATCCTATAAGGTAAAACCAAATCACATATAAAAGAAAATAACATGCATATATCCAATGATCATAAAACTAAATATTTCAATCCTTTCATGTATAATGATGGTTAAATGTATAATTGGCATGCAATTTGATTATGCAACTTGATTATTGACACAACTTGATTTCTAACTAATGATATTTTTGTCTATGCAATGCTTAACTAATCTTTGATGTGATGCAGGTTAAATCCATAAAAAAACTATAAAAAAACTAGTTCATAACACATGCAATAAAATAATTAGATTCATAACAATTAAAGGACATTTTCATATATCTAGTTTACAGTTTCACTATGGAATCATCACAACATAAATATAATGTTTACCAGTTTTAAATTAATGGCAAATACACTATATTTATATGTGTACTACTATTTTTAATTATGCTGATATTACATAATAGCACAAAGGTTTTATAACAACAACAAAGAATTCATGGATGCTTACAGTCACGATCTATTCGTTAATTCAAGTATAATACTATATATATATATATATATATATATATAATCAATATACAACTCTTATTTCTACCTTATACAAAATAATCATTGCACAGGTTTAATAATAACTACAAATACGATCAATTCTATGATCCTAGAGCTACAAGTGAAACAATTTGCATAATTGAAGAAAAGCATATAAATTTTAGAAAAGAAATCGTCAAAATGGACACATACATTGCATGATTCCAAACGATTAGTTCTTCACATATTTATTACAGTTATCCTAAAGACACATTCTTTAATAGTTGTATGGATTAAAAAAAATAAGATAACTTTGAAAATATCTATAATAGTTACAATAAAATGAACTTAAGGTCTTATCATGAAAGTGCTTGAGAAAAAGAATACTCTTAGGCTTTTCATGAGAAAATTGGAGTAATGGCAGTGGCAGTTAATAAGTTTTATGAAAGACTTGTTGCAAATTGATTTCTTTAATAATTTCATCCGATTTGATTCATCCTAAGATTCCAATAATTTATCATGCAAACTAACACATATCAAGATGGATGGCACGATAAATACTTGGTTCGTTAGTGAGATGAATATGATGGCTAGTCCTACTATCCTATTTGCGTATTTCCTCGACATAGATGAAGATATTATGATATTGCTATCAGGATTCAACCGTGTAGTTTTCAAGTCAAACTCATTAACCCATGATTCATGAGTAGTGGTTCACAAGAACCCATCTCTCATGATAATGAATGGTCCACTTAGCACTCATTGCATCTAGGTGATGCTCACAGAGGTGAAGCATTGGTCCGTCCCGGGAGGTCACCCATCCCAGTACTGCTCTAGCTCAAGCGTGCTTAACCACAGAGTTTCCCCCAAGGTTAGGCCCACTTAGCTTGCTACCCCATTTGCAAAACCTTCGACAAGTGTTATGCCTTATGAACCATTCATTATAGAGCCCCTTTAGCTCATCAATTGATAAGTAGGAGGTTTCTTCCACAGCGTGTCAAATTATGATATTGCTATCAGGATTCAACCGTGTAGCTTTCAAGTCAAACTCATTAACCCATGATTCATGAGTAGTGGTTCACAAGAACCCATCTCTCATGATAATGAATGGTGCACTTAGCACTCATTGCATCTAGGTGATGCTCACAAAGGTGAAGCATTGGTCTATCCCGGGAGGTCACCCATCCCAGTACTGCTCCAGCTCAAGCGTGCTTAACCACAGAGTTTCCCCCAAGGTTAAGCCCACTTAGCTTGCTACCCCATTTGCAAAACCTTCAACAAGTGTTATGCCTTATGAGAGATGGGTTCTTGTGAACCACTACTCATGAATCATGGGTTAATGAGTTTGAATCGAAAACTACACGGTTGAATCCTGATAGCAATATCACAATTTGACACGCTGTGGAAGAAACCTCCTACTTATCAATAGATGAAGATAGTCGCCCAAATTGCCTGAAATACTTGTTTGTAGGTCTGTCTAAAAGAAAACTATTCACAAAGTTCTGACCGGTGTCCACTTTCAAATCAAGAATAATGCAATAATGAGATAAAAACACTCCCCTATCTCCTTTGTTGAGCTCTCTTTTAATGGTGTTCATATTTTCATGTAATTTTTCGACTCCAGTTGTAGTGCCTCTTTTATTTTTAGAACTGAACGTTCTCCTCATGCCAAAATCACATGGTTTATCATGCAAATCTTTTGAATTTTAAACTTATTTAATTTAATTTAATTTTCTTTTTAATAATAATCATGCAGATAGTTTAAAGCTTATTTTATTTAATTTTGTTTTCCTTTCAATAATAAGCTATTTATATATAGAAATAATAATATCCTTATATTATTATTATTATTATTATCATATATATAAATATAAATTATGAGATTTATCATTATCAAACATTTGAAATAAAATCTTTTATTTTCTCAATTAAATTAATTTTCACAAACAAAACAACTATAAGATAGTCATTATTTAAATCATAATGCACAATAGGCAATGATGTACTCATGATAACACTATGCATAACATAATCACACAATGCAAGATGAATGCAACTACGTGAGTGTGTGCATAAGATTTCCATCATGCCAACTATTGTTGGGTGGCTAGGTCATCTCTACCTCAACCATGTTCTCGCCTTCAACCTGTTCTTGCACTCAATATCTTTTTAACAAGTTAGCTCATAAAACCGTAATCAATAATCAAAATATTCACATCATAATAATTCATCATTATTTTAATCACAATAATGTGCATTTTAAAGATAACATCTAATTTATCATCCATGAAAACACATTAATCTATGCTTCAAACACATATTGTCCAATGATCTCATACAGTTCCATTTATTATAAAATAAAATTTATGCAAGAAAAATTGAGACGTGACACCTCAAAGAGCTTAAAAATATCACAATGACACAACTATTCAAATGTAGAATAGAGCGCATTTCTGGTTTAAACTGTGTATGATTTTCAGTTTGACGTTTCAGATCACACCTAATGATCCATCATCAAAAAGAGGAGAATTAGAAAACATACATAGTTCAAACTAGAAGCACACTCTATTCTAATTGATGATGGACTGTGGAAAATTGATGCAGATTATAATGTCCCCTTTTTAGGCCTATTCTTTTCATTGACCGTTAGCCTATTCCTAGAGACTCACACATTGTTCAGAGGCGATTTTAGGGTTTCCAAGTTTCTTGGAGGTTTCTCATTAGCTTTTCGGGAGGTTGTTGCAAGAGTTTGCCAGAGGGTTTTCTAAGATCCTTGGTGGACAGTCATTGCTATTTTTCGCAATGTCTATTTTAAGTACTAATTATTTTTAGTAAGTCATAACTGCTTCTTAGAATGAGCTTATTTTGAGTTTGGAAACACTTACTATTTTTAGCAGTATGCTATTTTTAGTAAGTGCTATTTCTGGCAGGGGTCTTGGCAACAATTCAGTCCAAGATTTCTATTTTTGGCAGGGGTTGAAATTGCAATTGTTCAAATCTTGTTACTTTTGGTTGTTTGTGCTTCCAACAGTCTTGGAGTTCAGAAATGGAAATATTGCAACTTAAGTTACCAAGTTATAAAGTTCAAAAAGGAAAAATATAAGATATAACAAGTTATTATTGGATCCTTTTGTACCCCATGCCTAGTGTCAACAACTGTATGTTGTTTTAAAAAAGGGGAAATTATATTTCCTAAGTTGGACGCCCAAATGGAGGGATAAGTGAAAATTAAATTAAATATTATATTTTCCCAAGGGGCATCCCATTTGGAGGGAAACAAAATTTCAAAATTGAAGCCCTAATCTCTATATAAGGCCCATCGTGCTCTCATTTTCATTATGTTGATTGATGATAACGAAACACCATTGGAGTGATGATTGAATCCCCTTAAAGGCTTTGGAGATGAAAACTTTCAAAGTTGCTCTAGTTTCGGAGTTGAGATACTCTCTAGCTGGACATTGGAGTGGCTTCACTACAAGAGTCACCATTGGAGTTATTGGTGAAATCTTTTCAGTTTGTTTTCGATTATTATTTTTTTTTGATGTCTTATAGCTATGTTTTGGTGTTACAACTCCTCTTGCAATGGATTGGAAACATTTTTGGAAGTGATTTACGAAGATTTTAGTTTGCTTGTTATCTATTTTTTTCCCTAGGCTATATCACATGGTTGCACTTGCAAGTTGGAAGACTTTGTATTATTTTGTGGGTAATGATGCAAGAGAACATGCAACATTGGGCACCCCTTCTTGCCAAAAATAAGATTGTATGGTGGAGAGTCTGAATTTTAATGCCGGTCACCCCATCTAGGGAGGCCATACCATTTTGTTTGGGGAGTTTGAAGTGTGTTTGTTGTTGTCTTCACTAGTTTGGGGTTGCTATCTATCATATCTTGGACACCTAGGCTTGCATTGACCCTTGCAAGTGGTTTGGAATATATCTACAAAGTATTGGAGGAGCTATGTTCATTTTATGATTGCTGGGTGGCATTTTCAAGCGTGATGTTCGGGTATATCAGATTGCTATCCTGTGCAACATAACTGTTATATCAGCTTGTGAGACCTATTATCCTTCGGTGGTTCTATCTTGAGGAATAATTGTTCTAGTTTGAAGGGGATGCTCTTATTCTTTATTGTAGCATTTTGGGAAGGTGTTTACTTCATATTTTTGTCATTTACCTCTCATATTAGCAGTATCTAATGGTCTGATATGATTATGTTGAGTTCATTTTAACACCATCAATAGTACCCTTGGTGAATGCTCTTGTGTTTGCATTTGATACTTACCCCATTGAACAAGTGGTTGCTCCCACTAAATAAATGGCCGAGCTTTACTTTATATACTTGTTACTCCCGCTAAATAAGTGGTCAAGTTCTTACTTGCTTTCTTGTTATGGCCGCTGAACAAGCGGAGGTTGGTCAGATTTCCACCAAGTGATTTTCCCTTCTTATACTTCCTATTGAATAAGTGAATGTTTAATTTCATGCATTTGATTTTCTTTACTCACCTCACTGAAGAAGTGGTAGCATAGAAGAATTTATTTGTAATCCTTTTTACCGTATGCTCTCACCTTGCCCACATTAGGATTTGGGTGATCAAAAAGTGGAAGGTGTTTACTTTCAATCAGCTTGTTCTTTCCATGTAATGCAAGATCCCCTTTCCACCGTATGCTCTCACCTTACCCACATTGGGATTTGGGTGATTAGAAAGTGAAGGGTTGCTAATTTAGTTGCTTATCTTTGCATTGAGCTAACGCTAATCGGTGAAGTTTTTGAAAAAAATAAGGGTGGGTTATTACACAAATCAAGGATAAGGGGTCTTGTCAAACCACCCACCCAGACAACCAATTATTTGAAATTTCACAACTCAAAGCCTTCTAGGAAAACAAATTTGACTCCATTAAATGATTTCTCAATTCTTACACTATACAACACATGAACTCCATACAACCATGTGCAAACAACTTTTCAAATCAATTTCATTGGAAATAATTTATAATTTTAAAACTCATAAATCTGGTTGGAAACTCCATACAAATCTCATTCTTTGAATAGTACAAAACCATGAGCAATTTTGTTGCTTTCAAAATTCAATTCACAAATTACCAAAATAAAATCATGAAATACATATCAAATCTGATTTAAAACAACAAATAGATCTCTCAATCTTTGAATCTCTCTGTCTGCAGCATTAGGATCTTCCTTGCAACGTCCTGCAACTTCACTGCTAAAAACCCCTCATCAAATTTTCTTCATTTCAACATGGGCATTTCGTTTCTAATTTTTGGAGCTACAAATCCCCTTTTAAAATTACTTCAATATGGTGTTAAAAATCTCTTGCAACCCACTACTTGCAATCTAAAAAATTGCATGCACAAACATAACTCCCTTTTGCAATAACTTTTAGCATTCATGACACCCCAAATTCTCTTCTAGACCATTTTAAAAATTTCCACATTTAATTTTTCCAACTTGGGCGTCGGGTTTTCAAATTTACATATTTTGACTTTTTTAGCACATTTAACATGCAACTTGCAATTTACCAAATTACATATTTTGAGCTAATAAATAAAATAATGGTTACGACAGTTTGATCCCATTTTTCACCCAAAGATAACATTAAAACATTAATATACCCAACCAATTTAATAAATAAAATTTTCTAAGCTCAGAGAATACCCAAACTAGGCATTGAAATCTACTTGCAACTAGAAATCACATAAGAAAAAAATTAAATAAAATATTTTTAGGGATGAAAGATTGCCTAGTACCCCTAGATGCTCTTGTGTCAAAAAATCATACCAACTATTCAAATGTACTTGATCATGTTTATGTCAATGTTTGATTATATGGACTTTTATTATCTAACAAATATTACTAATGTATGCCAAGCTATGATGATGACATGAACAAATATTGGAGAAGGTGAAACTAGATTTGTGAATTGTGTTAAATTCTTAACTTAAGATTATGAAGCAATACTCTTATTTGAATAAATTAAATAAGATATTTATATAGATTAAATTAATAATTGATTATATTTATTTATTAACTTATAAGTATTAAATTGAAATTGTTTGATGAAGTAGAACAAGTATTTGTTCAAAAATTTCCTTTATTCATTGTGCTAACTTTACTTATAGAAATATAATGGGAAAATTAGGAGAACATATTCTCTTTATCACTTACATAAAACCATGAGCTACATAAAAACATGAGCTATATTTGACATATAAAAGGTTAAATATTAAATTAGAACTATAATATATTTAATATTAGAATTATTTCATTGTACATGAATTCATTTATATTATTTTAATGATAGATCATGAATTAAGGAATACATTTATTAATTGTGTTTTGATTAGGATTTTTAATTGAATAATTTGAGTTTTAGAAGGGCACTCTTATAAAAAGATAAAATCAATAGAATGCTTTGCACATGCATATTAAATATTTAAGAATAATTGCAAGGGTTTGAGAAAGGATTTATGTGCTTTTAAGAGAATGAGATAAGGGGTTTTAGTATCATCCATCAAGGATTTCAATTGTCTATTGAGGAGTTGATGTTTATACATAAAATAATTATAGATTTTGTAGATGTATAACCTAATTGATCAAATAAAGCTAAATTGAACAATAATTGCAAAGCTAATGATCGATTAAACTCTAAATCTCAAAGAAATTGTAAACACAAGCAAATTAACTTTCAAATTATGAAATATTGAAGAAAATTCAAATGAAAGTCAATTAACAAATGAAAACCTTAATCCTATTGGGGGATTATGTCCTTCATGGATGTGGAGTGTTGCAATTGAGATAAAATCCTTGACATTGCAAAGCAAAATGGATGAAATCGAGAATCAAATGGTCTCACAAGCTCTCAAATTGATCAAAATGAGGATTCAATTCAAGAGAGTAAGTTTACTCAAAGCTTATAGATCGCTATTATGAAGAAATGACTCACTATTTATAGATTTTCAAAATTAGAATCAATGGTGAAGATCAAATTGGATAATCAAGGGATGAAATTGAATTGAAGGAGTGAACATGGATCAAGGGTGAAATCAACAATTGCTAATCCATGAGGCATGGATCAAAGATTAGATCAAGTGCTTAGGATCTACAAGAAACCCAACTAACTTCTTAAATTTTAGGAAATATGTTGGAGGAATGTTGGAGATATTTCCCATTGGGGGGAAATATTTGAATTTGAAAATGAAATATTCCCTTGGAATATTTGAGGGAAAAGTCAATTAAACAATTAATTGTGCAAATGAATGAAAGAAAGGCTTTAATTAAATAATCATGAATTATTTAATCATACTAGGGAAGGTGACAATTAATCAAATAATTTGAATTATTTAATCAATTGAGAGTGAAACTAGTGTGAAGAATAATGAATTAATTAAATAAATTTTATTTATTCAATTAATAGGAGAAAAGGTGAATTTAACTGAATAATTGACATTATTTAATTAAATGGAAGAATTAGACAAAATAGACTAGAAAGTGATGTTAGTTCATGAAATCAAGTATGCTACATAATCAAGACAGACTTAAGTGTCTACATTTTTCCCCTCTTTGAAGCAATGCATCTGTTGTGTTGTTTCAAAGAATTGATAACACTACTGCTTAGATCAAAAATTTAAAAGTTCATGATTTTTCCTGATGCCCCATTGTACCCCAGTAGAATGAATAACTATTGGTATCTGCCCTCTTGAGAGATTGAATGAGAATTCCGAGTTTTAGGTCGAGATTATGACAAGGATATAAGAGTAGTTTAACTGCAAAGAGGACACAAAATAAGCTCTAGGACACTGGTAAAATAATTCAAATCGACTACCAATCTCAAAAACAGAGAGACAAGAGCAAAACCCTAAGTTTGCACTATGCTACTAGGTCAAAAACCCTAATTTTCATGCATATATAGGGGCTAAGGGTCATTTTCCAACTCATTTGCACACTTTGAGTTTGAGAATTTGAGAGATTTGGAGAGAAACCCTATAGAGATCTTGACGCAATGGTTGATCGTGTGCTCCCGCTACACCTTCCAGATCAAGTTTGTGAGTTCCAACATCTAGCTGATGTAGGACCACCGGTATGTACCTTGAAAACTTTTGCTTGGATGCTTTTTTATGTAGGTATTTTTTAGGTAAAAAATGGTCTACAAGTGCGCCACGATTTTAGTGACACACTTGTTATAGTCGATGATGCACTTGTGTTGCTAGTGATACACTTGTTAAAACCTAGCACAATTGCTTTTTACCAAACCGACACATCTACAAATTTGTAGAGTGATGCATTTGTTAAACCTTAGGCGTACTTGTAAAAGTGTCACACATATGATTTTTAGCCACACTTGTAAAATTTACTAGTGTGACACACATGTGAGGATCAACACACTTTCTTTTTAGTGGTGCACTTGTAAAAGTGTCGCGCAGTTGCAAGATTGATAGTACAACACACTTGTCTAAAGTGACACACTTGTTGGTTTAGGATTTTGAACTTAATTTTTTTTTGATTTTAGCAAAATTTGATGCTGCACACATGATGCGTGCAGGAGACCTTATGTCCTCTATAGTCATGGGAGAGGAGACCTAGCATTTTTTCGTGACTGAGCAGATTCAAGGATGATCATAACTTCTTCCTAAGAGCCATCAATTTATAATTTATTACACACATGCCCGAGATTCATACACACCTTGCAATGATGATGACGCTCGTTGAGCAGTAGCATTTTGAGACCTCATTCTATCTTCCGACCGAGGAGGTGACTATCAAACTTGAGGATGCTTGGCACATCCTTTGAGTTTTGATTCGTGGTGTGAGAGTTATCTATGACATAGATTGTGACCTAAAGGCCATGTTTTGAGTGCTAGATGCCGATTCTTTATGGGTGGAGAGTTACTAGATTGACCTGCAGAGACATTGCAAGCATGTCAGCGACTTGACCTTAGTTATAGCAGGGTTTATTATGGGGGTCTTGGTTCCAGAAAGACACAACCCAGGATAAAGTGTTGACTGGGGTTTAGTTTTGGCAAGCATGATGGACGACATGATAATATATTCTTGGGGTCCAGTTATCCTAGCATCTCTGTACCATGACATTAACTAGGTAGTCTACATGCGGGGACATAGTTTATCAGCTGGTGTGACTTTACTGCACATCTAGGCATGGGAGAACATTACTGTGCTTAGGATCCTCATTACATTGGAAGATATTGATGAGGAGGATCCAATTTTATATAGATACAGATCCATGACTACACTCCACCACATAGGAGCTATAGGCAAAACATACTCAAGGAGGGTGATAGATGATATGATAGTTTTTAGATGGAGACCCTAACTCTAGGCACAATCATGGGTTGATAATCAAGAGAAAATTTTCTATGCCAAAAAAAAACAGTGGATTATAGGCCACCATCATCATATCATTAAGAGTTAATTTTGGATATGGTGGCTTGCTAGTTCGATGAGCAATAAGATTCCCTACCACTAGTGTACAGGGCCGTATACATGCGTAATACTAGGGAGATCACATAGACCCATAGGTTGCTATCCAAGAATTTGTACATCTTCCATTTCCATGGGTTTACATAGGGAAACCCGATGATTTGGGTACCACACCAATCTATTATGCTTGGTTCGCTCAACATGCCCTTGTCAGATTGATAGATATTACAAGAGGTTTTGGTGTAGAACAAGGATAGGTTTAGGGGAAGAGGCAGAGGTCAGGTGATTGGAAAGATACCACAACAAGATCCTCAACAACCACCACATGATGGTTAGGTTTTGGTACAACATGATGGGAAGATTCCACAACAACCACCACTTATCCCTCAGCAACCTCCTGTAGTTTAGCAGGCCCCAAATCCTAGAGATCTACGCATTCAGATACTGACAACCGAGAGAGATCAGGCCATACAAGAGAGGGATATAGATATACAAGAGATGGACATTGTTAGCATAGATCATGATAGGTATAAATAGGAGTAGGATTAGGAGTCCCAATAGAGCCAGTAGTTGGCACTTTAGTTTGCACATGAGATTGCATGGAGGTAGTAGTTCGAGGGTATTGCACAAATACAAGCTCAGGCCTAGGGATAGGGACAAGTGTTTGCTATGCTTTATGGATGGGTTGTAGTAGAGGCTTCATATTATAGGACGTTGTATCACATAGATGTTTCACGACACCGATGAGAAACCATATTTTTCCCATAGGAGTAGGGTTGCACCTAGTGGTTCAACAAGTGGGTAGCCATCAGTAGGGGGTCCTTCAAATGGAGGGCATCCCTCTCGATAGGATGACCAACAGAGCTTATGATAGCCTCATTTATATAGACACATTTTGATGTATAGCCTGATTGTTTGATGTATATTTATTTATTGGCTAGTTTTTGATAGCCTCATGTATAAATTCATCACATACTTGACTTGTATCATGACATTTGATTATTCCGATATATATGAGATGAGTTTTGATGTGATCATGATATGATGTTTATTTAATGCTTATGATGCTATGCTATGGATGTATTATGATTTTATATGGATGCATTATGGATGATGTATGGTCATGTATGCAAATGCTATGTATTTACTATATCTATGATGTGATGTATGCAAATATATAATTCATGGATGAGATTCCTATGTTATGGATGATATGGATGGGTTTTTTTTGTACTTTTGATATGATGACATTTTATGGATGCAGGATGGATACACTCATCTTTGTTATGTCATGATACTTGGATGTTAGTAAGAACTAGATAGAATGTGGATAGAACTAAGGAGATGGCTCATTGATTAGCCTTTCTTTTGTTGATATTGATTCATAATTCCAACAAATCCATAATTATTCTAATATTTTATTGGATGTGGCAATGAGGCAGATGATATTTATTTGCTTCTATGACTTTGTATTAATTAATCATAGCAATCCTTATTTTTGATATAACAAATAGACACGATGCATCAAGCTATTAAAAACCATGATGATGTATCTAATTTGATGGACTTTGACTCTGCAAATAGACTGGAGTATCCTTGTTCATACCTGACATATGGAAACCTTGTTTGACCATGTGAAAGTATGAGCCATTGAGGTAAGGAGACTAATACACAAAAGGTATTAAGAACTTGATATGTCATAGCCATTGTTTTACCTGAGACTATCCCGACACATGCAAGGTGATGGGACTTTTAAAATCTGTCAAAATTCTGCCTAATTTGGGCATGACTGGTTACTTTTCGAGGTTGGAGGTCTAATGCTTGGGGTTCAGGGTTTTGATTACCCATGGAAATTGATCGATACCTTTTAAAACCCTCGCGTTATATTTTAATGTTGACTTATTTTTGAGGGTTACCGGTCACTTAAGTCATCTGACCTAGCCTTTCCTTCGTGCTCTTACTGGCCCCTTTTCACCCAACCTATCAGTCTTCTCTTTGCCACTTAGGCCTAAATTTTTGTGCTGCCGAGGGTTTTTTCGACCGGCCCCACTGTTATATTATATTTATTTTTATGCAGCTTGGCAGACCATCTGATCACGGGTTTTGATCTGGACCGTTCCTCATGAACCTCATAGGTTTTTCTATTGATGTCACTAAAGTGGTGCGAGGTGTGTGAGGTGCTGCCATCTGTCAGGTACGAAAAGGTGGGGCCCTGTCTTGATGCGCTAGAAGTGACAAGTGGATGTCTTTTCACCTATGGGAATTAAATGACGAGGATTAATGATGACCATCCCTCGTAGGCCTCACACAATTGGATTAATATTCTCAAAGGTACCATGAGGTTTGCGAAATGGTGACACATGGATTGGCTCTTGAAACAACAGGGGCTAGGTGGGGCCTGCCGCCCGTTCGCGGCTTCCTATTTTTGAGGGGTGTGATTGGCTGTGGTTTTTCCTAGGCAATGATGTGGATTTTCAATGATCATTGACTCAATCTGAGTCGTCTGACTTGCCAGGTCCTTTTCACATCAATGGTTTGATTTCAAAACGTTACTGTTCACCTGTGTGAGAAGTTTTTGCACTTTCAAGGTTATTAATGGCGTAGGTTTTTTAGTGGATTTCCTCCTAATCTCCTTACGTGTGAGCGATATTCGCCTGATAAATGTAATGATGAGATGTACGTCATTGTTCCATAAGCCTGGAATAATTTTTTGGTGGCAACATCAACCACTAATTGCTCGCATGCTCGTACAAAATTTGGGTAATTAATATTCCCTACACTAGTTTGCTCTATAAATGCCTGCTAAATTGCTCAGTGTTATCATCACATTTTGAGTTGGTCTGTTTGCAGGTGGTTGATTTGCTTGTGGTTTCGAGCTACACATTTTTAATGGATATGTTCGTAGTGCGACGAAGTGCTAGAGTAGGCATGAGGAATTCGTAGCGCAAAGAGAAAAAACCTGTTCCTGGTGCTCCTGAAGCGATTTCTCGAGGTGTGGGAAAGCGGTTTGGGTGCTGTAATTCCCCTGTTGTGCTCTCTTCAAGTTCTGGTGACGATGAGTCCAAGACTGATTCAAACTATCATTGTTTTTGTGTGGCCATGACTGAGCTCGTGGGGGTCGACGAGGAGGTCCTTGTGGTTTCCCCAATTATTGCAATGGCACCGTACCGTGTTGCTGGGAGTAGGGCTAGTATGGACAAGAAAAAGAGAATGGTTTCACTTCACATTGAAGCAAGAACCAGGAGTGGTCGCCTGTACCGGGGCCGTGTGTTGGCTAAGTGATGCTGGTGAGTCATGTGTGTTGTTGGGGTGGTACTCTTTTGCTCTCTGATGCTGTTCTGGTGGTTCGTTTTGATGTGGATGTGCGCATGTATGGAACAGTCTTTTGTTTCTTCCTCCGACTAGTGACTGGGGTGTAACCATTTTGATTCCTCGAATCATTTATTGTTAATTCTAATGATGAGGAATATTTTTTGGAATGTGAATTCAAATTTCATTTCATTAGAATGAAATTCATTTTGAAATTAACAATGGAGCTTGATGCTTGTGGCTCTCCTATTCTATAAAGGAGATTTTACGACTCATTGTTATGGTCAGATTTTTGTGTCTTGAAGCTTAGTGTATGTACAGTCAGTTTTCATTGTGGGTTTTTTTGAAGGTATTAACTAGTAAATCTTTCTAAGTCGGGAATATTACGAAATAAGAAAGCTTTGCTTATGTAATAACATATATTGAAGCAAATAAAAATCTATTAGAACAATTGCTCTCCTAGTTACATGTCATGGATTGTGAATGAGTTTATCAATGGTTTATTCATTCAGCTTCAACGGTATATTCGAATGTGTACTTCATTTTATTGCTTTAACTTAATGAGTTGATCAAACGCTTGAAAATGAGTTACAGATTTGTGATGATATACTCAAGATTCATTAAGGAGTACTGTTTTAAAAAAGAAACTGAAAACCTCATAGTGTAAATCATTATGGTGATAAGTTCATGATGTTTGGGTTATGTTTTGTATGACTCCTGCCTAATGGATGAGACACTGGGTAATTTCTTCAAGATTTCTTTGAGGCGCAAGGCTGTAGTTCTAAGTATGGTGGTTCAAGATCTGAACAATTTAAATATAAAACCCTATCTCTTTTGACATACAAATCTTACGTTAATTTTAAGTCTCATTGCTTTAAGATAATTGTTATTATTCTTTGGTTTGCCACAACCAGGGTAATTGCTAACTAAATATGTTGGTGGGGACTGTATCTGTATGAAGAAGTGTTCTTACAGTCATAAAACATTTTTATGAACACACTTAGGAAAACCCTCCTTGGTTTCACAGAACCAAAAGTGTAGGAGACCTCGGTCTTTGACTAAATCTCGTTAGTTGGCCACTAACTTTGTTAGTTCTTGAATATAGAGGTTGGCTAACTTTTAGGGAATTACAAAGCCTTAGCTGGAAAAAACACCAACAGAATGGCGACTACGCTGGGGAGAATCTGTGAAAATTCTGATTGCAGAATTTAGCCTTAAGAGTCATTGCATAGAGTCAAATGATTTTCCATTCTGAAATTAGTTCAAATAGTGAAAGTTTTCATCCTAGGAGGAAGAAGTTGTTGAAGTAAAAAGAAATCCTATGATCCATGGTGTTCCGCTAGAGAAAGACTCAAAAGTTTTGGTTGCAGACAATACTATTATAAATTTCATTATAATAACTGACATATTACTTGTAACCATAAATTTTAAACCTAGTGAAATAGGCTCTCTGCCTGAATCATTAGTTGAAGGGTGGTTTTATTGGGGAGAACTTTTGAGAAATTTAAAAAAGAAAAAAGAGAAAGAGAAACTACAGTAGTTGGAGGCAGCTATCCAGAATCATTTGTTTAGTGGAGCTGAATGTTAAGTTTGGATGGTGACAGATTATAAATTTGTAAGAGATTGGTAGCAACATGATTTCAAAATATTTGAGGTATGACTGTTGTGGACAAAGACCCAAGATGTAATAAGCTTTGAAAGGAATTTCATATTCTTTTAAATTTCAGTCCTTTGTTGAAGAGGTGGTGACTTTGTTTGAAGAACCAGTTGATATATGAAGGAAAAGTCCTAGATCTGTGATATTTATAGTCAGGGTGAGAAGATTAACAACTGCTGCCAAAATTACCAGGTATTCTTATTAAATCTAAACAAGTGACTATTATGATTGTGAGGGGTGTTTGTAATTAAGGATGATAAATGGTTCCAAATTAGATGTTCTAGCATGAAGAAAGGAACAATGATTAGATTTTCCATACTTCTAATGATGCAATATGTAAAAGGACTTGCGAAACATGTTTATGTTGTATCATACTTCTAAAAGAAAGGTATAATTATTTCAGTCATTGATGGAATCATGGTTGAAATGGTAAATGATATGTTTAATAAACATGTATTGCTTTGACAATAATTAAATGGGTATAAGAGGTTTCCCGTATGAGAAGTTAGACATAAATATGCAAAGGGAACAAGTATCATTAAGCCCTTCAGGGGGATTTGTAACTCAAAGGTATATGTCTTTTATCTTCAGTAATATTAGTGGTTTCCCTAATCTAATTCCTAAGAAGATTAGGAAGTATTTTCCTAAATAGACAAGGCAAAGTGCAGAATCCGCCTTTAAGCATCTATAGGATTTTGTGGATGTAATGGGGGATTATGAAGTCAATCATGAGGATGTTGTTCTGAAGCTATTTGTGCAATCCCCAAGGGGTGATGCCAGGGATTGGTTTTCATATCTACCTACCTATTCTGTTAACTCATGGAATTAGTTGGTGATAGTTTTTATTGAACAATTTGGTGAAAGAGTCAATCCCAACATATTAAGAAAAGGTTTTATGGGAATCCACATACAGGAAGATGAGTTAGTCCCATATTTTAATCTCAAATTTTCAATTTTTTTAAGAGAGATTCCTAGAGAAATAAGACCAGATGAGGCTGAATGCCTGATTGTATATCTTGGTACTTTTGACAAAAGGATGGGTTACTTATTAAGGGATAAAGAGCCTACAAACCTGCACTAGGCATATAAAATGGCTATGGAGATTGAGAACAACATGAAATACTCAATGATGAAAGGGTATCTAGCTGCAAGTATTGATTACCCTGGCATAACTCACACTAGTAAAATTTCAGATTTGGCTGCACATAACACTCATTATGATAGGAATGCTTTGAAAACTGTAATATATCCACCATTACAGTGTGATGATAATGAGATCCAAGTTGAAAGCTAGTTCAATTTGAGTGGTGATGATCAAACTTATTTTGTGCCAGAATTGTATGAGATGAAGAGACAAGAGGAAGAATTACCATATGAGTTTTTCTTGAGATTTTTGGATGCTTTAGTAAAAATTCCTAGAGGTCTCAGACTTGATGATTTTGAATGCGTTGACTTATTTTGTGAGCTTTATGAAATGGGTTTGAGTGCTCTGCCAGATGATTTGAAACTTGCTAACTTGACACAAGTCCTTAAATGGATAGAGATTGCAGAATCAGCCAAGGGTATATTTGCACAAAATGAAGATAATGCTTTCCCTTTTGAAGAAAGTTGGAAAACTGCATAAGAGCTTGAGGGGCAAAGTGATGAAGGATTAGGTGAGACACCCATTTTTTTCGCTATCATGATTGTAATGCGCATATCACTGAGATTTTGTTACATGCTAGTGATTGTGACTTTAGAAGTGATGATTGCATTACCGAGGATGAAGTGGAGCCTCTCCCTTTACCAGAGTTGTATGGTAATATGGAGCCTCATGATTTTCCTTATTTCCAAATGGGTGGACAACTTTCAAATGATGAATGTTTAGAGTATATCCTAGGTGTACTGGCAATGGAACAAGTTTGTTATGAAAATATTGAAGAATTTGAAGACAATGAGGTGTGTGATCAAAAGAATAATACTGGAGACAACCAACATATTGATGAATATATTGGTACTATTGATTCTCCTGACTATTTGTATGAAGTTGAGATTGATTTGTTGTTACCTTCTTACATTGATATTGCTGGTGAAAAGTTTTCAGCTTGTGCTGAAAATTTCACATAAATTAACACATACAACAGGTGGTGTTGAGCACAAGGAGGCCAATGCATACTACTATTTCTCTATTGCCCATGTTGAGATTGATGTGTTTGACCCTATTTTTGAGGTTTTTCATTTGGGAATGGATGAAGGAATGCAGGAGGAGATGCATACTAAGGGGCCTGAGATTAATGTGTTTATGCATTCCTTGGAGACAGATGTAACTTATATTGCCCACCTCTATAGTATCAGGATGTGTTCCAAAATTTCTAAACACAGGTACTGCCAGCCAAGCTTATGTGGAAAGCATCAGGGTGAGGATTCCCCGAGTCATGTATCTTCCTTTTTGTGCAATGAGGGTTTGTGTAACAAGCAAACAATTTTCTATGATAGTTTTTAGTTCGATGTGTGAGCTGATGTTGATGCTAAGATGTGTGATGTCAAGGACCAGATAGATTATGAATGTTTCTATTTCTCAGCTCAATTGAGTAAGCATTCAATGAAGCATGACCAGGAGTAGGGCAAGGAAAAATGTCATTATGGTCATATGTTACAGTTAATGTTTGGATACAACATGCTGACTAATCAAATGCACAAGAGTATTAGAGAAAAATATGATACTTCCAGACATGTTGACTACTCCAATAACTTAGAAGCGTCAAGAGGTAAAATTTGCAAACTTGGTTTACTCTAGGTAACTGAGAATTTTATTTTTGACAGGGAGAAAATCTGATTTCTCTTGTTTGGGGGCCTGGGGCCACCAAGTTGGGTGTAAAAAAGTTCTAATTGACAAACATGGTAATGCATTCATCAAGGTACTTGTGTGATTTGGTGGTTTGGTCTACCAAACTAGAGATTCTGGAATCTTGCTATGCCCGCAGGGGGCATACATCCCCAGTCGGAGCCATTGATGGGATTTTAAAAATTTGTCAAAATTTTGCCTAATTTGGGCATGAGTGGTTACTTTTCGAGGTTGGAGGTCTAATTATTGGGGTTCAGGGTTTTGATTACCCATGGAAAATTGATTGGTACCTTTTAAAACCCTCAAGTTATATTTTAACATTGACTTGTTTTTGAGGGTTACCGGTCACTTAAGTCATCTGATTGAGCCTTTCCTTCGTGCTCTTACCAGACCCTTTTCACCTGACCTATTGGTCTTCTCTTTGCCACTTAGGCCTAAATTTTTGTGCCGTTGAGGGTTTTTTCGATCGGCCCCACTATTATATTAGATTTGTTTTTATGCAGCTTGGCGAACTGTCCGATCACTGGTTTTGATTTGGACTGTTCCTTGCGAACCTCACAGGTTTTTCTGTGATGTCATTAAAGTGGTGTGAGGTGCTGCCATCTCTCAGGTACAGAAGGGTGGGGGCCTATCCTGATGCACTAGAAGTGACAAGTGGATGTCTTTTCACTGATGGGAATTAAATGATGGGGATTAATGATGACCATCCCTCATAGGCCTCACACGATCGGATTAATGTTCTCAAAGGTACCATGAGGTTTGTGAAAAGGTGACACGTGGCTTGGCTCTTGAAATAACAAGGGCTAGGTGGGGCTTGCTGCCTGTTCACGACTTCCTATTTTTGAGGGTTGTGATTGGATGTGGTTTTTCCCAAACAGTGATGTGGATTTTCAATGATCATTGACTCAATCTGAGTCGTCCGACTTGCCAGGTCCTTTTCACATCAACGATTTGATTTCAAAAGGTTACTGTTCACCTGTGTGAGAAGTTTTTGCTCTCTGAAGGTTATTAATGGTGCAGGTTTTTCAATGGATTTCCTCCTGATCTCCTTGCGTGCGAGCGGTATCCGCCTGATAAATGCAATGATGGGCTATACGCCATTGTTCCATAAGCCTGGAATAATTTTGTGGTGGTGACATCATCCACTAATCGCTTGCATTCTCGTATAGCATTTGGGAAAATAATATTCCCTGCACCAGTTTGCTCTATAAATGCCTGCTAAATTGCTCAGTGTTATCATCACATTTTGAGTTGGTTTGTTTGCAGGTGGTTGATTTTCTTGTGGTTTCGAGCTACACATTTTCAATGGACATGTCTGTAGTGCGAGGAAGTGCTAGAGTAGGCATGAGGAATTCGCAGCACAAAGAGGAACAACCTATTCCTAGTGCTCCTAAAGTGATTGCCCGAGGTGTGGGCAAGCGGTCTGGGTGCTACAATTCCCTTGTTGTGCTCTCTTTGGGCTTTGGTGACGATGGGTCAAAGACTGAATTGGACTATTGTTGTTTTCTCGTGGCCATGACTCAGCTCATGGGGGTCGACAAGGAGGTCCTTATGGTTTCCCCAATTACTGCAATGGCACCGTGCCATGTTTCTGGGACTAGGGCTGGTATGGACAAGAAAAAGAGAATGGTCTCTCTTCACACTGAAGTGAGAACCAGGAGCGGTCACTTGTACCGAGTGTGTGTGTTGGCTAAGTAATGCTGGTGGGTCGTGTGTGTTGCTGGGGTGGTGCTCTTTTGCTATCTGATGCTATTCCGATGGTTCGTTTTGATGTGGACGTGCGTGTGTGTGGCATAGTCTTTTGTTTCTTCCTCCGACTGATTACTGGGGTGTAACCATTTTGATTCCTTAGATCATTTATTGTTACTTCTAATGATGAGGAATATTTTTTGGAATGTGAATTCAAATTTCATTTCATTAGAATGAAATTCATTTTGAAATTAACAATGGAGCCCGATGCTTGTGGCTCTCCTATTATATAAAGGAGATTTTACGGCTCATTGTTATGGTCAAATTTTTGTGTCCTGAAGATTAGTGTATGTACAGTCAGTTTTTACTGTAGGTTTTTTGAAGGTATTAACTAGTAAATCTTTCTAGGTCAGGAATATTACAAAACAAGAAAGCTTTTCTTATGTAATAATAGATGTTAAAGCAAATAAAAATATATTAGAACAATTGCTCTCCTAGTTACATGTCATGGATTGTGAATGAGTTTATCAATGGTTTATTCATTCAACTTCAATGGTATATTTGAATGTGTACTTCATTTTATTGCTTTAACTTAATGAGTTAATCAAACGCTTGAAAATGAGTTACATATTTGTGATGATATACTCAGGATTCATTAAGGAGTACTGTTTTAACAAAGAAACTGAAAATCTCATAGTGTAAATCATTATGGTGATAAGTTCATGATGTCTCGATTATGTTTTGTATGACTCCCACCCAATGGATGAGACACTAGGTAATTTCTTTGAGGTGCAAGGATGTAGTTCTAAGTATGGTGGTTCAAGATTTGAACAATTTAAATATCAAACCCTATCTCTTTTGAGATACAAATCTTACTTTAATTTTCAGTCTCATTGCTTTAAGATAATTGTTATTATTCTTTGGTTTGCCACAACAAGGGTAATTGCTAACTAAATGCATTGGTGGGGACTGTATCTGTATGAAGAAGTGTTCTTATAGTCATAAAACATTTTTATGAACACACTGAGGAAAACCCTCCTTGGTTTCATAGAGCCAAAAGTGTAGGAGATCTTGGTCTTTGACTGAATCTCGTTAGTTGGCCACTAACTTTGCTAGTTCTTGAATATAGAGGTTGGCTACCTCTTAGGAATTACAAAGCCTTATCTGGAAAAAACACCAACATAATAGCAACTATGCTGGGGAGACTCTGTGAAAATTCTAATTGCAAAATTTAGCCTTAAGAGTCATTGCATAGAGTCAAATGATTTTCCATTCTGAACTTAGTTCAAATAGTGGAAGTTTTCATCCCAAGAGGAAGAAGTTGTTGAAGTAAAAAAAAATCCTATGATCTGTGGTGTTCCGCTGGAGAAAGACTCAGAAGTTTTGGTTGTAGACAATACTGTTATAAATTTCATTATAATAACTGACATATTACTTGTAACCATAAAGGTTAAACCTAGTGAAATAGGCTCTCTGCCTAAATCGTTAGTTGAAGGGTGGTTTTATTGGGGAGAAATTTTAAAAAGAAAAAAGAGAAAAAAGAGAAAAGAGAAACCACAACAGTTGGAGGCGGCTATCCAGAATCATTTGTTTAGTGGAGCTGAATGTTAAGTTTGGATGGTGATAGGTTATAGATTTAGAAGAGATTGGTAGCAACATGATTTCATAATATTTGAGGTATGACTATTGTGGACAAAGACCCAGGATGTAATAAGCTTTCAAAGGAATTTCATATTCTTTTAAATTTCAGTCCTCTATTGAAGAGGTGGCATCTCTGTCTGAAGAACCAGTTGATATATGATGGAAAAGTCCCAGATCTGTGATACTATAAGAACATCCAACAAGCACAACAAACAAAAGCATTCAATTCCCCATTTTTTTCTAAATAATTTTGTTAGACATCATCGAGAGATCCTTAGAATGGACCAATAAGATAAATCATAGGAAAATATTAACATGAATATGTTCTTAGCTAATATCCAAAATGAAGACCATTATCAGAAAGATATATCCTAGGATGTTTATTGGATAAGGATGTTATATTAAACTAAGTAGGTTGTTGATAGAAACTTAATTAACATGTTTGAAGATTAACCTTGACTTCACAACTTGGTTTCCTTAAAGTTTTTTTTTTGAAATGATGCTCTTGTTTCTACTTACTTCACCAAAGGGTGAGAATGATGATCAATTTATTATGAATGAAGATTATTACGGGTGGAAGTGAGATGAGACAGGTGGTTTTGAGTTTTTTTTGGAATATTTGAATATTTTTGACATTTTGAAATGTTTTGAGGATTTTTAGGTTTTCTATTATTTGAATGTTTAAAGTTTTCAAGTTATTTGAGGTTGTTTTTGAGTTTTGAAGATATTGCAACTTTTTTAGGGTTTTCAACATTTTTGAAATGTTTTAGGGTTTTCAATATTTTTGAAATGTTTTTGTGTTTTCTAAGGGTAAAGAATATGACCTAAGAGGGATTGACCTAGTGCCTTAGAGGCTCATTGATGATAGTCGTGCCTACATAAGCACAAATACACCATAGTTCGATTGAATCTTGACTGTTTATTGATGAGATATGAACATTTTGGAATGTCAATTTATTATGGTGGATTCCTAAGGAATGACCTAATGCCTCAGGGCTCATCGATGATGGCCTTCCTACATAAGCGTAGAGACAATGCAGTTCAACAAGTGTTTTTTGACTTTTTTGACTTTTAGACTTGTTTAGGGGCTTTGAGATGATTTGGATGTTCTTAGAATTTTGAACTTTACAAGTTTTTGAAGGTTTTTGGATTTTTTTAGGATGATTTAGATGTTTTTGAAATTTTGAACTTTACAAGTTTTTGAATGTTTTCCAATGTTTTTGGGATTTTCGGGACTTTACAATCTTTTGAATATTTTTGGGATTTTGATGTTTTCCATTTTTTTTGGGATTTTGATGTTCTCCACTATTTTTGGGATTTTGGTGTTTTCTAATGCTTTTGGGATTTTGATGGTTTCTAATGTTTTTGGGATTTTTAGGAATGCTATTTACAAGACTTAGGTAATACAAGAATCCAATGTTTTCACCAAGTATGAGAAATTTCCCCCAGTCGAGTGTTATGGAACTTTGATATGAATCAGATAGAATGACCTGAGGGTACAAATCAATAGGATGAATGAACATTTTCTTGAATACCAAGCCATGATAAGGGTGAAAGTGGATGGGTGGAAAATGAATGCTAATTTTATTATGGATGGGATGAAGTGATAAGAGCCATTAATAGATGGAGATGAAGTTTATTTATGCAAGGTGCCTATTTACCAAGTTTTCACCATGGTAATTTCTCAAAGCACCATCAAAGTGGTTTTCACTAGAGGACAATTTTTTTCTTTACTATTTTCAATCCTTTTTCTATTTTTTTTTTATAAGATTTTTTTAGATTTTTTTGAATTTTTAGAATATTGCCCCTCCTGGGCTAGGCATAGAACCTCTTGAGATGCATGTTGTTCATAGGTTCATGTAATAGACATCCTTCTAGTGTTGCGAGCTGATAAGCTCCTAATCCATAGCGAGTTGTGATGACAAAGGGTCCCAACCAGTTTGGTTCAAACTTCCCCTTGCTATTTTGTCTAACATGTTCTTCTAATTTTCTTTTAATACAAGATCTCCTACTTGGAATTTTTGACCCTTGATTTCTCTGTTATAACTCCTCTTGAGTCTGTTTTGGTACACTTGAAGATGGTTGAGTGCTTCTATATGTCGTTCATATAGAAATTTTAATTCATTTAGCCTTGATACTTTGTATTCTTCCTTAGTGATCAAGTTCTATAAAGGCACTCTCAACAGGAAAAATGGCTTCGTTACCATAGACTAGGGAGTAAGGTGTAGCGTTAGTTAGTTTTTTGATGCTAGTTCGATATTCCTAGAGAATAGGATTTAATTACAGATGCCAATCCTGGCCAACATCATTAATCTTTTTGAGAATCTTGATAATGATATTATTTGAGGCTTCAACTTGGTCATTTCCTTTGGGATAGTATGGGGTTGAGAAACAATGTTGGATATGTTGGACTCAGGGAACACTAAGAGGGGGGGTGAATCAATGTTCTACAAAATTTAACTTTATTGATATGATATTGAACCATTTACAACATAGAACTGAAAGAAAGATTCAAGCACATAAAGAAATCATCCACGACACCATAACACAAGGATTTTTACGTGGAAACCCTGTTAGGGGAAAAACCATGGTGGAGGTCAATCCGCATTTTGAGTACTCAAATATAAGTTTTACAAAATGGGAATGCACTTGCATTCAGGCACACTGCCTAGAGCTCGTTGCTCAAAATAGGAAGGCTCATTGCCTTACAAAATGTTTAGATTAAATCCATCTTAGAAATTGAACTGAAGGAATAGCATCTTCTAATTCCAGATTATAGTTCTGATTAAGCTTGTTAGTTAGTTTCTTGACCTTCTATCAGATTCTGCTCTTCTGCTCTGCTTTGCTGCAACTCATATCAAAAATCTTATATGCACAGATGAAATCGCACAACTTCCCTTCTAAATTTTGCATCACACAACAACAAACTTCAAATATATCATGCTTCGATACCAAAATGATATAAACAATCAATCTTATATATCTGCATCAAAGGATAATATCATATATATGTCAAATTTAACAATACATAAAATATTTTCCAACCGTCAGCTAAAATCACAAATTATTTTCAATGTGTATCATCCACAGTCAGCTAAAGCATAGTGAGGACCCAAAAATAAATCCACAAACTCAAAAATACTTAAAACGATTTCGCCTCAAACATCCGCAACACGCCAAATTTACTTAGTCAGCCTTCTAGCAGTGTTAAACAAAAACTCAATAAATCGGATCTTCTAACTCATACACCGATTGATGCACCAACACAAAACTCAAGAATAAGGTATTCTAGATACCCAATGACCTTCCTTGAGATGCGCAACATGAATTGATAAGCTAATAATGCATATTGATCATCAAACTCAACTTCAGTCAAATACCCTGTTCTTCACTTTGACTCCCGGTATGAATAGGTACATAAGTGCACATCAGATCAATGACTTAGGTTGCCATCAATGAAAACACCAGAAGCCATATGCCAACAATCTCCCCCTTTGGAATTGATGGAAACACTTAGTGAGAAATGACTAAGTGTCAGAACCAACATACTGGAATCCTTCAAGACTTCAAAAAGTTATAGCTAACACAACTCTCTTACAACTCCCCTTGAGTTTGATAAGGATTTTTTCATTGCTCTCTCTCCCCCTTTGACATCAATGAAAAATCCCAATTTTTTTTTTTCAAAAACTTACTTATCCAAAAACTAGTTCAAAATTTGATGACATCCATCCACTATTTGAGTTAAAAGATTATTTTGTACTTTTCTTTCATCTCCAAAAGAAACTTCTTCCATGCTTCTATTGCAATCCTGGTGATTATGATCATGCTATTATTTTCAGATTTCCGGTTGATAATCTTGATGAGAGATTCTAGAATGGTGATGGATTCTTCTAATATTTCTCCTTTCCTTAGTATCTCACTTAACTGATCCAATCTGCATTATGTTAAGTCTTTTACTTTCCAAAACATGTCAACAATCTTATTTCTGGTGTTTTTGAAATTTGTATGCTCTGTCTATAATTCTTGAATCCTTTTCTTGATTGCACCACCTTGATCCTTGAACATGTTAAATATTTGTCCAATGTTGTTTAGTTTAGATTCAATTTGTTCCAATTTTTCTTTGTACTTGGCGATTGCATGAGGCCAATGAAGACAATAGTTGTAAATATTGTTGGATGAGTTTATGCATTGTCTTAGTTGATTCATATGCCTTTTTAGCTTGGTAAATGATAATCTGTACTGCTTCTTTAGATGTACAATTACTTCCTCTTCTTCCTTGTTCCGGGACTCAGAGTCCATGATTTCGTTGATACATTCAATCATCTCTTCTGGTAATGAATTCTACAAACTCTCTAAATTAATCTACTTGTGCACAAGATGAGCACTTAGTACATTTAAAATCATATCTTGTTCATATGAAGGTTTGATAGACCATAATTTTGCAATTTTTTGCATTTCATCTTCCTCATGAATAAGCTGTAATAGTTTTTCCTTGGTTAAATCATCTTCTTCTTCACTTTCTTCTACTTTTTCTTGTTTTGTTCAGTTGATTCTAGTTCTTTTTCTTGGGTGACCTCAGTTTCCTTAACAAATTCTTCATCTGGAATATCTACAACCACATGTTCTTTTCCTTTCCCTTCAACTCTTGGAGTCTTGCATACTAGAGGAGTACAAACAACAATTTCTTTTGCTCTTCTCTTCTTCTTTTCCATCTCACTAGAGGAGGAACCAACTTCAAGTGCCCTTACCAGAAGGGAAATACCATCTGAGCCAAATTTTCTTAGCAAACCCTTAAAGAAATTTTCATATACTTGGTCACAATTTACCAAATTGTTAGAGTGCATGCAAATTTGTTTGCACACCGGTTCATTCTCTTTCCATATTACATTGCTATTCATTGGTAAGCAATTCAGAAAGTACATTACTAGATATATAACCAAAGTGCCAATTCCTGAAAGGGTAACCTGTCATCTTTGACAATTGCACATTCTCCAACAATTGATCCTTCGGTAATCCGCAAAGATCAAAATCCTGATCTTCCATTATCATCTTGTGAGAAATGTAAACAACACCTACCGAAGTTGCACCTTCTCTATTTCTAAAAAAGGTTTTGTAGGATACTCCATGCATAATGTACCTTATCACTGAATGTCTTATAGTCGAGATTATTAATGCCCTTTGATCTCAAATAACTCCAGTTAGGGTTTCAAATTATTTATTTCAAATTGACTTATTCTTCAGTACATCCCCAACTTTGCGTAATCCTGTTAGAGTTTCAATCACTTCTTTCGAGATATGGTAGGGTTTATCTAGAATTAGAGTATCGTCATTCAATTTGCTCAAAATAAACTTAATGATTTCCACGTTCTCGAAATAGGGAAATTCATTCCAAATATCTAAGCTTTTATGTTTATCTTATTTCAACCATTTCAATTCATTGGGCAACAACAAGTTCCTTACGAATCTAATCTTCTCACTATTATACTCATCTAGATTGATAATTCCTTTGATTTTTTCCATTTTTCCTTCCGTACTCATGCTTTATTTCTATCAACCGCACACCAAATTAAATTAAAATTTCTGAAGTACCTGATGAATTAGGGTTTCGCTGCTGAAATGTCTTCATGGCTTTGAGATTCTATTGTAGAGCACTCTCCTTATTCTTTTCTTTGATAAAGTGGAAAATGAGGGTTTCAATATGTCTTTTTGTAACTTCGTACATCTAAATTTTAGTTGTAATAAATGCTTTTTCCCTAGGTATTCTTGATACCCTGCTTTCTCAGTCAACAAAAGAAAAATTCTTCCACAGACCTATGATTTCTTGAATTTCATTGTAAATGTTTTCTGAAGAATATGTAGATCATTAATATTGCTATTGACAATCTTTCGTGTTTCTATACCAGCTACGGATAGGGGAAAAAGGATTTTCTTGAAAAAACTCCCCCTAGGCCAATGGCCTAAGATTAGTTTCCAGAGGAATTACCGGAAGCAGGTTCCGGTATAGAACCATTTCTTGCATTAGAGTCGATCTTTCTTACCCATGTATTCTTCCTTTTGTTAGAATTAGGTGTTGTACATGTTGCATAATTATTATAATGTTGGGGCCACTTTATGTTTTATGTGACATTGGGACTTAATTGCAAAATGTAACTATTTAATATTGAGGAAAAATATAATATAATAAAGTACCCAATATTAAATGTGGGGTCACATGATTTTTTGTAAGTTCATGGTTTTGGGCACATGGTTAATGTAATACCACTTGGTGGTTTTGTGGGAGCTTGCTTCTATAAAAGCAACCACAAGGGTAGTTGTTTAGGGTTGGAGAGTTTTGTTGCAGGTGGTTGAGCTTGTGCATGTGTGAGGGTTTGAAGCATGGCATGGGATGTGTGGATTCATGCTTGATCACATGGAATGCATGGATAGCTTGTTGCTTTAGAAGTGTTCATAGAGTCTCTGAAGATGTATTGTAATGGGTTTTCATTGCTGAATAATACATGGAGTGTGGATGCTTTTGGAGGCTGGGTTTCTTCCCTCTTGAGGGTTTTCCTAGGATATATCTTGTGTCATCTATGATGGGTATGTTGTCTATTCTTTTGCATGTTGATTTTTATCACTTATTTGCATAGATCTCTATATTGGGTTATATGGAAATTGTCATTAGATGGCTATAAGTTTCCTAACACATTTGATCTCTTATTTCATCCGCAATCACTTTTCCTTTTTCTTTATCTTTTTTCTATGCATTTTTGTTTTTGTATACCAGACCTCTTCTATTCATATTTATGTTTTTGTAGAATTTTGCAGTGTGACCATATTTGTTGCAATTGTAGCACACAATATTTCCTTGTCCAAACCAATCATTCCATTGATTTCTTCTTGATTTGCATTGGTTAGCAATATGCCCAAATCTTCCACAGGTATAACATTCAACATTCCTTCTATTGAAAAAGTTGTTTGACATATTTTTGCATTCAGTAGACTTATGACCAAACTTGTTGCAATTGAAACATTGATCGAGGAATGATGGATCGCTCATTTTTATTTTACTTCTACACTGAGCAGCCATATGACCAAATTTATTGCAAGCAAAATAGTATCCATTAAAATTTTGAGCATTAGGTTGTCTTATCAGATGCCTTTTTGCTTTGTTCATCAGATTTCCCTACCCGAAATTCCTTTGTCCAAATTCGAAACATTCTCCTTTCTCATATCCAAGGCCTCGCTTTTCATTTCCACTCTTCTATCCTTGAGTCAGCTCATCAAGCTTAACTGAGCTAATCTTGAACTTATCCTTGTATTCATTTGCAGTAGCAAGTTCATCCTTGAGAATAAAAATCCATTTATCAAGCTCTTCTTCATTGTTTTTGGATTGTTGCAGTTCATTTTCTAACTGAATGAATTTTCCATTAATTCTTCTACATTCATCAGATTTTTCTTTTAAGGATTGAGCAAGATTCTCCTCATTCTTTTGTCTTTCTTCAATTTCTTTAGTTAGCTTCATCACCATAACTTGCATCTCATGCTTTAGGGTAGCATTGTCTCTGGCAAGGTTCTCACATTCTTGAGTTATTTCCTTGAAGGTTTGATTTAGGTGAGCATCATCCATGTTTTCACTCTCTTTTTTCTTAATCTGATCATAGAGATCCTTCCTCTTTTCCTTGGATTTAACAATTTGATCCTTCAATGACTGAATGAATTTCTCAACATCCCTAAGATTTGCTTTTAGTTCCTGAACTTCTGCTTTAGACCAATCAAGATCATTAAGTGCCACCAAAAGCTGCTGTTGAAGACTACTATAGTCCATTACATTCCAAGATCCACCTCAAGCTACTAAAATCCTTCTGAGGAACTAGCTTTGATACCAATTGTTGTACTCAGGGAACACTGAGAGGGGGGGTGAATCAGTGTTCTACACAATTTAACTTTATTGATCTAATATTGAACCATTTACAACATAGAACTAAAAGAAAGATGCAAGAACATAAATAAATCATCCACAAAACCATAACACAAGGATTTTTACGTGGAATCCTTGTTAGGGGAAAAACCATGGTGGAGGTCAGTCCACAATTTGAGTACTCAAATATAAGTTTTACAAAATGGGAATGCACTTGCATTCAAGCACACTGCCTAGAGATCACTGCTCAAAATTGGAAGGCTCACTACCTTAAAAAATGTTCAGATTAAATCCATCTGAGAAATTGAATTGAAGGAATAACATATTCTAATCCCAAATTATAGTTTTGATTAAGATCGTTAGTCGGTTTCTTGACCTTCTGTCAGATTCTGCTCTACTCCGCTACAACTCGCATCACAAATCTTATATGCACAAATGAAATCACACAACTTCCCTTCTGAATTTTGCATCACACAACAACACACTTTGCATCTATCATGCTTCGATACCAAAATGATATAAACAATCAATCTTATATATCCGTATCAAAGGATAATATCATCTATATGTCAACTTTAACAATACATAGAATATTTTCCAACTGTCAGCTAAAATCACAAATTATTTTCAATGCATATCATCCATAGTCGACCAAAGCATAGTGAGGATCCAAAACAAAATCCACAAACCCAAAAATACTTAAAACAATTTCGCCTCGAACATCCACAACACGCCACATTTACTTAGTCGGCCTTCTAGCACTATTAAACAAAAAATTGATAAACCGGATTTTCTAACTCGTACAACGATTGATGCACCAACATAAAACTTGAGAATAAGGTATTCCAAATACCCAATGACCTTCCCTAAGATGCACAACATGAACTGATAAGCTGATAATGCATATTGATCAACATACTCAACTTCAGTCAGATACCTTGTTCTCCACTTTGACTTCTGATATGAATAGGTATAGAAGTGTGTATCGGATCAATGACTTAGGTTTCCATCAATGAAAACACCAGAAGCCATATGCCAACAGGATATTGAATTTAGGGAATAGATCTCTTACATCCTAGTTTTTAAAGGGTGTTTCATTATCTGTGATAATGACTTGTGGAACACCATAACAAAAAGTAAGATAATTAAGGATGAACTTAGAGATTTATTTCCTAGTGAAATGCATCATAAGAATAGCTTCTATCCACTTCATTTAAAATACTCCGTGGCAGTAATAATGAACTCGTGTCCATTGGAAGAAGTGGGTGTAATGTTTCTTATGAGAGCAAGCCCCATTGAGAAAATGGCCATGGAGTTACCATTGGTTAGAGCTTTTGTGTTTGAGAATGAATAATATCTCCATGTTGCAGGCATTGTAAGTATTTTTTTCACAAACTAATGTGACTCCTGCTCCATGGTAGGCCAATAATATCCTATTCGCAACAAATTTTTAGCCAAGGTTACGTCACTTGATTGTGACCCACATATTCCTTTGTGCATTTATTTCAAAGTGACATAAGATTCCTCTTGGTTAAGACATTTGAGGAATATGTTATCAAAAATTCTATGATATAGGGTGTCGCCAACAATGATGAATTGTGAGGCTCTTTTGATAAAGGTTTTGCATGAGCTAGGGGTTACATCAGTAGGGAATATACCTCTATTTATGTAGGTGAAAATATCATGGTACTAGGGTGAATCGAGACCAACAACCTCACACACAAATTTTGACTCTGGAACCTCAAATATTGGTATGAGAAGCTATTCCACAAGGAACTCATAGTTTGAGCTATTCTTTGGGATATCCAATAATGACCCAATAGTTTCCATTGTATCAACTGCTCTGTTATTGATCCTTGGTATCTGCTCAAAAGTTATGTCAATTTGAAGTATTCCTTGCATGCATCCACCATTTTCTTGTATGGTGTAAGCTTTTCATCCTTCATCTAATAATAATCATTGAATTGGTTCACTATTAGTTGCAAATATCCATAGACTTGAAGCTCCTAAATTTGCCATTGAATTGCTATTCTTAATCTTGTGATCAGTGCTTCATACTTTGCTATATTATTGATACAAGGGAAAGCCAATATAAAATAATTGGGTATGCAATCTCCTTGCAGAGTAATAAATAATATCCATGTTGAGTATGCTATCCATCGAAATATAGCTTCCATTGCTTGAATGTTGTGAGAGTAAAGATGGACTCATTTGGAAATTTTAATATTAGTGGGGTTTTTTCCTCTAATGGTGATTCAACCAACTGGTCTACTATAACTTGTCCTTTGATTTCTTTTCAATATACATATTAAATATCAAATTTACTTAGGATCATTACCCACTTTTCCATCCAATTAGTGAGTGTAGCTTTGGATAACAAATATTTCAATGGATCAACTTTTGAAATGAGATTAACTTGATACAATAACATGTAATGTCTCAACTTATTTGATGCAAACACAATTGCTAAGCATACTCTCTATAAGTGAATAATTAAGCTCAAATCCCCACTAAAGTCCTGCTAATATAATAGATAGCTCATTCCTTTCCATTTTCATCATGCTAAGCTAGAAGAGCTCCGAGTGTTGCTGATGTTGCTAACACATACAAAATCAAAGAGTTTCTTATGATGGGTGGCATCAAGAATGGGGGTGTTGCCGAATAATTTTTGAGAATTTGGAATGCTTGTTCATAATTCTTGTCCCATTTATATGCTACACCCTTTTGAAGAATATGAGTGAAAGGATGAAATTTATCTGCAAGTTGTGTGATGAATCTCCTATTGATTGAATATTTCCTTGAAGGCTCCTTAGCTATTTGAGTGACTTTGGTGGTTCCATATCCATAATTTCCTTCACTTTCATTGGATCAAATTCAATGCCTCTTCATGACACTATATACACTAAGAGTTTTCCAGTGATGATGCCAAAGACACACTTTTTTGGATTCAACCTTACACTATATTTTTCAAGCCCATAAAAAATTGGTCTGAGTACATCCAAATGTCCTTTCCTTGTTAATGATTTTGCCAAGATATCATCTACATAATATTCCACCATTTTGTGAATCATGCCATGAAATATTAGTTGCATTACTCTTTGATATGTAGCTCATGTATTTTTTAGACTGAAAGGCATGACATTCCAACAATAAGTTCCCCATGGACATGCAAATATTGTTTTGTGCTAATCATCTTTAGCAATCATGATTTGATTGTATCCTAAAAACCTTTCCATGAGTGATAGAATTTCATGACCAGCTATGAGATCTAGAATAATATCTATGTTAGAAAATGGGAAATCATCCTTAGGACATGCTTTGTTTAGATCTCTGAAGTCAATGTAGATCCTTATGCCCCTAATGGGTTTTGAAACTGGGACTAGGTTGGAGACCCACTTTGAATAATCATTTGGTCGAATGAACCCAAAATCATGTAATTTTTGTAGTTCCACCTTTACTAGCAATGCTATCTAGGGATGCATCTTGCGTAACTACTGTTTGAGTGGCTTAGAATCAGGATTCATTGTGAGATGATGTACCACTAGAGATATATCAAGACCAGTAATATCAACATAAGACAATGTAAAACATATCTTCCTTTCCCTGAGAAATTTGACCAAGTTCTATGTTTCTTCATCATCTAATGATTCAACATGAAAGGTTCTTCTACTCCCACATTGACTGGCTTGGATGGCTCTACTAGAATTGCTAAATATTTTCTTTCTCTAAATGGGGGAGATTGAATCCTCCATCCTTAAGTACCTTAGACAAGTTTTCACCCTTGGATGCATCATTTCTTTTTACCATTTTATGATCAAAAAGTGTCACTTTATGGTTTTCACTTAAGGATCATGTATTGATTTTCACATTTTCTCTTTCTCAACCGAAAGATTCAATCATATCCCTGAAATAGGCTTTTGTATCTAACTCAAGGTCAAATCCCACCTTGTGATCTACATAGATATGATTTCTAGCTCCCATGAATTCAAAAATTGCCTCATCATTTTCAAATGAATCTAGAGCTAGTGTGTGTCATTGGTCCTAGTTAGTTATTTGAGGATAAATGAGGGCTATATCATTGTCTTGGGTTGGTGAAGCAAAGGAGGTAGTGGTAATAATGTATATCAACTTGTGTTCAAGTAGGTCTATGATGCACATTGGTTTGTTATCGATATTTTTGTACTCAAATGTATTTAACCATAAGGAAGCTTTATCCTCTTCATTTGAAATACCATTGAAATTAGGGACCACATATTTGGTCAAGGTGTAACCAAGACCAGTATTATTTATGCATTGTACATGAATTATTGGTTCCCTTATTCCTTGTTGATTTAGACCAAGGCCACCAATGCTTGTGTAACCCATATTTTTCATCACCTGAAATCCATTTCTACTTGTGTCCACTGCTAATGGGAGTTCCTCTTTCTTGTCTCAATATATCCATTGTGACATATTTCCATCATCTATGATTTCAAAATTTAGGTCCCCATTTTTTAAATGTGGTTTTTTTGATCTTTTTGGTTACTTTATCAATGCATTGTGGTTCACCATGAGACTTTGGGTTTGAGCTTAGTTGTTCTAAGAAAGAATATGAAAGATTGTATACTCCACAACCTAAATCCTGGGTTTTGATTTCGATATAAGATATTTCCACTTTAGGTGTAGGTGTAGAACTAGAATTAGATGGTAATGTGGTTGGATCAACAAAGGAAGAATGTATCAAAAACTTATCATTCTTAGGGACTTGCAACACATTTTCATACTTTTCCTCTAGTCCTCTACAATAGAAGAATGGATCTAGATCCCCATGGATAGTAATATTTTTGTCGTTATAGGGGAACTTGATACACTAATGGTAAGTTGAAGCCACTACTTGCATAGCATGAATCCAAGGCCGACCAAGAAAGATGTTGTATGGTAGGTCAAGATTCAACATTTGACATGTGGTTTCTACTATTGTGAGACCCACTTGGATAGGTAATGTTATGGTACCTAAATATAATCTCTTTCTTCATCAACATATCCTCTAATTTTTGCTCCTCTACTTCTTTCTATGACCTCTTTTGAATAACCCAAGTGTTTAATGAGTTGTAGGGAAAAAATGCTTAAACCTACACCCCCTTCTATTAAGACTCACTTCACTCTATTTTTGTGCACATATACCTCAAGGTGGAGTGCATGATTGTGGAATGATTGGGATGGTAGATCATGTTCTATGAAGAATAGTTAGCGAGTGGATGGAATATGGCCTACCATGGCTTGGAATTGTTCAACGTCAATGCCATTATGTACCCTTGATGAGGAAAAAGCTTTCTATAAAATATCCTTATTAGTTTGTGAGATGTTTAACAGTTTTAGAATAAAAATTTGGGTTGGTGTCTTCTTGAGTTGATAAAGAAGACTATAATATATGATGTTTTCTTTGGATGATACCCTTGGTGGTAAAAAAGCCCCTTGTATTGTAACCTTTTCCATTCATGTGGTGACCCTACACTCAAGATTTATTCCTTGGATTGTGATGATGGACACATGATTATTATATGTGTTAGAATTATGAAAAATCTACAGAAGCAAGAGACTCTCAAGAAGATATGGAAGCTCAAGATTAATTACAATAAGGGTTGAGTGCTTATAAGAGAAAAACCCTAAATGAGAAAGGGATTAGATCATGACAAGTGTCAACATCACATGAGATGAGACATAATGATATAATATTATCTCAACTAATAAAGCATAAAAGCACTCCTAATTTTAGCTTAAGTACATGAGAATAAATTAGACTAATAATCAATTAAAGATTAATTAATTATTAGCTAATGCATGATAACTCTTGTGTGTAGTGAAAATTCCTAATCTAAAATGAAAAGCAAAAGAATGCAATAAAAATGAAACACAACAAAACCTCAAAGATTAGGCCTAGTTAAAACTAAACAAACAATGACAAAAACAACAAAAAAGTGTTATACCTTTGCTTGTTTAGCTTGATAGAGTGGTTGGCCCTTGATGATGCTCTTGATGTGTGCTCCTTGATGGAAAGCTTGCAATAATGGAGGTGGTTAAATGATGGAAGATGGTAGGTGGGAGTGCAAATGGATTTGAATGCAAATGCTTGAATGCAAGAGTGCTGCAATAATTGCTAGAATGGATAGAAGGCTTGAAGGCAATAATGGCTTGTATACTAAATCTCCAAATTATAACCCCTTGAGGCCAAGGTCCTCCATTTAAAGAAAAATGGATGGATGAGATTGATCCACCATGGACAAGATGAAGGGCTGTGGTGAGTTGAGGACTCACAAGCCCTCACATCTTGCCATGTGGAGGGTGAGATGGAAAAAGGAAAAGGTGACATGGAAAAATTCATGTGGTCCCAAGGTACTTGCAAGTACCTTGGGATTGGAGAGGATTTCTTCAAAAAAGATTTCCTTGTCCCCAACTGAGTCTGAAAGTGACAAGTGATGAATTTTAGAAAGTCCACTCTTGTCACCATGGGGATTGGAGAGGGCATTGGAGGAATAAAAGTGAATTTAAAATTCACAAACTTGGAATAAACCCATGGATAAGACAAGGTCCTCCAAAAGGAGGTCCTTGTCCCATGTACTTGATGTGACCTTTGAGAGGTCATGGGGAAGATAAATGCATTGGGGGAATAAGATGGAATTAAAAATTCCATTGGGATGTGACCAGAGTTGACCAAAGGACTGATTAGACTAATGATGAAGGATTAGAAGAGGGTTAGGTGGCTAATGATGATTAGGAGCCAACTTGCAAAATTTTGAGGATGTGACACCTCCTAATCATGGATTAGGAATGTGCACATCCCTAATGATGGGATTAGGAGATGAATTAGAAAAAGTGATGGAGGATGTGAAATTTGAGGGAGTAAATTAAATAAATAGAAATTATTTATTTAATTTATGGGATACAAAGGATAGATGATAAAGTATTTAGTTAAATCAAATACCTTAGGGATCTTGAAGACTTTAGGGATATTAACCAAATAATGACGATATTATTTCATTAATGCGGGTAGAAGGATATTTAGATGAAAAGGATAAATTTGGCCAAATATAAGTGGTAAAATTTAGATGTCTACACTTTTCCCCTCTTTGAGATGGTGTTACAGAGTAGCATCATTTCAAATAAAATTAAAACGTAACACCTAGAAGAAGATGGTTAGATTAAGGAAGATTCCCCATTCGTTCAAGGAGTGACTAGGAGGAAAGATGATGGGAGTGAAGATGAAGGTTAGGGATTGAGGATGCCCCCTTGAGAGAACATGCAGGTATAAGAGAACATGAGTGTGCTCTCGAAATGGATGAGATGATGCAAGGGTAGATGGGGAAGATGATGCAAAATGATTGATGAGAGATGATGATAATATGAAGAGATAAAGGAAAGCACAAATGGATTCTAGGACAAAGGTGATGTTGCCCCAGTCAAGCTACAAGTCAAGATGGACTGATGATGGATGGAGTGTTGTTGATGAGGGAATGATACATCCCAAAACAACACCGGGATAGGGAATGATAAATAACGATGAGAGTGTTGTTGATAAGGGAAGGACACATCCCAAACAACACAAAATATAGGGAAGGATACATCCCAATGAGAGTGTTGTTGATGAGGGAAGGATACATCCCAAAAAAACACAAGGATACATCCCGTTGATGATGATTGATGAAGATGGTGATTGGATCAAGGCTTGTAGCAAGGCTGGGAACAAAACCAAAGATGTGATTGGATGATTTGTGCTAGATTGAATGGATTAGGATTGGATGGATATGTGATATGGTCAAAATGAATGAAGATGATGGAGGTAAAGATACAATGAAATGGAAGAGAAATTTTCCATTTTTGGAGCATTGATTTTTGCTATAGAATAAGACACCAGGTACCATGGTATGTGAAACCAAGGTGAATTATTGTCTAATGAATAAAACAAACACAATAGACAAGAAGGCTATCCCAACACCCCAAAGTCGCAAGGACTTTGGTCGGGCCAGGTATTAGGATAACCACAAGCACAAAGGATGCCCCAGTGTAACACAAGACCACAAGGATCTTGGTGGGTAATATGTGGGACAACCAAGAAGACAAAAGTAGACAAAAATATCAAGATATGCCCCTATGTTCACCAACCAAAGAAAACCATGATATGATGGATCATGATGACCCTGACGAGGAATAATTGGAAGCTCAAATGATAAACAAAATATCAAAAACATCAAAAGATCACAATCAAATTTCAAATGTCCTTTTCTACTAGATCAAAAGGATGGATGGGATTGACGAGGTCTATTAGGAAGGATACATCCTATTGATACAAAATATGGAGACTAGGCTAAAAGATCGAGAATGATGCAGGATATTCGAAATCCGATTAAATATTATGATATGAGTGACATTTTTTTGTGAAGCACCAGCTAGGATAGGGACGTACTTGATGTCACAAGTAGACGATGAGGCAAGATGAAAGAATGATAAGGCAAAAAAATAGACACACCCTAAAGACCTAGGGGACACAAGACCGACACACCCTAAAGACCTAGGGGCTCGAGGGTTGATCAAAGATCAACCTTGCCTACGTGAAAGTGCAAAGCCCTCGTAGTTAAAGAAAAGACCATGGATAAAAATAGAAAAAGGACAATGGAGACATCAATGGATGGAAAAGACCAGATAGAAAAATGCCCTAGGGGTGGATGAAATGATTTAGCCTTTCCTACGAGAAAGTGCAGGGGCAACATAGTTCAAAACAAGGCCAAAGACAGAAAATGGAAGATGACAAGACAAACTAAAGACAAAACCCCGGGGGTGGATCAAATGATCGACCTTGCCTACGTGAAAGCGCAAGGGAAAAATAGTTTGTCACAAGACTAACGACGGAAAATGGACAGGGGATGACCATGATGAGGAGATACGATGATGGAGCTGATATGATGAGCCTGGATAGGCCATGTGGATAGGATGGTTGATATGTTGGATGTGAAGCTCAAGGATGGGATAGTTATTTAGATTATTAGAAGATGAATTGGGAGGATGAGACGATGGATAGAGGAGTGACGAAAAGTGATGAGATAGGAGGAAGATGTAGGAAATGGATAGGAGTGATGATAGTGAGATAGAATGGCATTGGATTACATGGGAGTAGCCTATGGATAGATACCAATGACAAGGGATGATGAGATAGGAGGAAAATATAGATAAATGGATGGATTGATAGATATGGGGAGATAGGAATATGGTAGGATAGGTGTATAGAGGGATAAGGATTTAGAAAGATGGAATGGATTATTGGATGGGTAAATGGATAGATGGATAAAGATGGGGAGATAGAAAGATGTTAGGATGGATATACAGAGGGATAAGGATAGGGAAAGATGGAAGGGATTACTTAGAGGGATGGATGGATGATGTCGTCAAGGAATGTGTCACAAAGAAGGAGATGCCCCCACTCTAGATGTGTCATGCATGACGAGGAAAGAGGGATAGCAGGATGGGTGGATAAGGTAGTGAGATGGGCATAGATAGGAGATATGGGTAAGGAAGGGATATGGGTGTTGGCATGATGGATGGATGATGAAAGTAGATGGATGTAGATAATATGCATGGATTATAAAAGTAGATGGAGAGGATAAGGAATATGATAGTGTATGGATGAGGGGAGTATATGCCAAGAGGTGTCCAAGGAAATGTATATATATGTGCCCTTGTCTTGATCAAGATCATAAGGAAGATGGAGGGACTGGATACAAATGGGATATGATGGATGAGATGTGGACAATAGGCAGATGTAGGAGATGGAGGAAAGGAATGTGTAGGTGGAAGCTGCCCCCAATTGTGGAAGTAGACTGGATGGGGGATTTACGCATGACACCTGTTTGCCAAGTTTTCATCATGGTACATATCCAAGGCACTTTTTTGTCAAGTTTTCACCATTGGACAAATTATTTCTCTTTACTATTTTTTGGATTTTTGACTTTTTCTCTTTTTCTCTTTTATTTTTTATTTTTCTGACTTGTTGGACTAGGATGTGGATGAAGATGGATAAAGATAGGGATACGAATAAATGGATTCATAAGACATGTGATAAGGGGATGGATGAAGGACTCAAGCATCAAGTTCCATATGAGGTAATAAGAGCCCATGGGTAAAGCGACTATTGGATGTTGGTACAACTTTAGTAGAATGGATGGATTATGCAAGGGGATGGATTAAAGGGATCTAATGGGGGAGATATGGGGATAGTGGATGGGGTGTTGAAAACTGTATGGATGGAATAATGGAGTGGATGCATGATGGGAGAAGGTGTTCAAGACCAACATTGGCACATGTGGTGGATGTGAAATTATAGGAGGGTTGATGGATGGAGAATGTGGTGTGATAACGAAGGCATTGGGATAGTGAATTTTGGGACATAAGGACCCAAAACAGATTTAGGAGATGGAGGATACAAATGATTAGCTTTGAGAGTAGAAACTTTGGATCTCTTTAGGGATTTTTCATTTGAAGGCATGACCTCTTTTTTCTTGGGAATCCACATGATTTTAATTTTTGCTTTGGTGGGCCTTTGTGGCCTTTGGGATTGATTGGGATTTTGGATTTGATTTTTATTTTCATCAACATGTCTTTTGAAGGAGACATGAGGAGCTTTAGATTCATGTGGATGTTTGGATTTATGCATTTTTACTTTGGCATCCAACGTGCTTGTAGTAGTAATGGGATGGGTAGGAGATGATGGATGATGTGGAGAATACATGGATGAAGTGATAGAGGTAGGATTTTGACAATGGTGTGTGGATGGAGGATGTGAGATAGCATGCATGGAGGGGTGCCTTTGTTGATCCTGATGAGGAGTTATGAATTTAGGATTCTTGTGATGTGTGCTAGGGATAGGTGATGGATGAATGAGAGGATAAATAGGATAGGATGGAGGGGGTGATTTTGAGATATAAGGACAGAAAATAGACTGTGTATATGGAGGATCTATTATGGTGGATGGAGGTACTTAAGGACCCAAAGTAAATGTAGTAGATGGAGGATGAGCAATGGTGGATGGAGGGACATAAGGACCCAAAATGGACTTAGAGGATGAAGGAGGAAGATGGACGGTTGTTTTGAGGTAATATGATGGAGGGGGAGGGATGGCGACAAAGGATTTGGTAGAATGGTGGGAAGTTACTCTCATTCCTTTAGAAGAGGATCAGTTAGGATGTATGGAGGTTGTACCAAAATTTTTGGATTTCGAGTCTTGGGAGATATATCCAAGACCTTGTGCACTAGGATGTTCTTTGACTTGGATGGGTTCTAAAATACCTTTCTCATGAAGGCCTAAACCTTTTCCTTGATAGTTCATGTTCTTGAGCATGTGATCTATGGTGGGATGCTTATTATTTTGGAAGCATGATGCGAGTCCACTAGCACGTGAAGGAGGAAGGGTGGCGCATATACTTTGTTTTTCTTCTACAAGAAGACCACCATGGATGAGTGGAATGGTACCAAGGTGATATAAAAGTGGTTTTGGGATGGTAGAGCTGGGCGGAAATGAAGGATCATGCATCAGAGATGGTGGGATGACAACATCCTAATTTGGAGGAGGAGGTGATAAGGGATCGGGAGAGGGATTAGGTGGTATGATAAGATCTAGATTTGTGGCAGTGGGTGATAAGGGCTCATGAGATGGAGCGATTGGATCTGGAGTGCAAAGGAGGTCATGAGATAGAGTGGGTGAGCTAGTGTGATCTTGAGATGGAGTACATAGGATGGTAGGATTAGGATTTGGTTGAGGAAAGGAATCATGAAATGGGATGGATGGAGTACTATGATCTTGGGTTGGAGTGGATGGGGTGGTAGGATTGGGATTTTGAGGAGGGGATATTCTTGTATTCTTTGGATCAAGCCCTTGGCATGTCTCATCTTGTGTGGGAGGCATGATGAGGGAGGAGTGTTAGAGGGACTCCTCAGGTGGGGGAGATGGAAGGACAGAGGATTCATGAAGGTCATGGGATTGGATTTTGGTGATACAAGGACTAGGGGGAGTGGATTGGATTTGAGTGTCTTCAATGGGTTGGATGGTGCTAGGAGTAGGAGATGGGGATTCAATGGGCTTAATGGGTGTGACGGGCTCAACCGTTTGGATGGTATTAGGAATGGTAATGGTAGTGATAGGTGTAGGAAGGAGGAGGGCCTCATCACTAGTGAATGCACATGATAGAGTGGGAGGGCATGGTTCCACAACATCAAGATGTGGATCTAGAATGAGGTCTTTGGGAATTATAGGTTCAGGTGGGTGATGTGAATGGATAGAGGATGATGGATGAGTGGAGGACTAGGATGAGGGAGTGGTGGATTAAGATTATATGAGTGGATGGGTTTGGATGGAGGACTAGGAGGAGATGGAGGATCAAGATCAGAGGCTGGTGGATTAGGATTGGATGCAGGACTAAGAGGAGATGGAGGATTATGATTAGAGACTGGTGGATTAGGATTAGATAAGGGGATGGGATTGGATGTAGGACAAAGAGGAGATGGAGGATGTGGATTAGGATTGGATGGAAGATTGTGGTAGGATGAATTGGAGGAGGGATTAAGATATAATGCGATGGATGGGGAAGTGACATGGGAGGATGTGGATGTTGGATTATGTTGGGGAGATCAAGATGGTTGATTATAGTAGAAATATTGGGATGGTAGATTATGATAGGAAAGTGTGAATGTTGGATTAGGATGGGAGGATTCAGATGGTGGATTAGAATAAGAGGACATGGGTGGTGGATTAGCATAGGAGGATGTGGATGGTGGATTGGGATAGGAGGAAATGGTCGAAGGATTAGGATAAGAATATTGAGATGGTGGATTAGGATAATAATATTGAGATGGTGGATTAGTATAAGATGAATATTTGGATGGTGGATTATGATAGGAAGGCACAGGTGTTGGATTAGGATGGGAAGATGGGGATGTGGGATTGTTGATGTTGATAAGGATAGGAGTATGGGGAAGGTGGATTACTATAGGAGGATGTGTATGTTAAATAGGATGGGGATGGAGAGGGAGGACATGAGGAATATGTGGATGGTAAGGATATTGGATATCCCTTGTCAAGGGTAGCATAAGGACTATCATTAGATGTAGATGAAGGAATGGGGGGATAATTTGGAGGAAAATTTCTAGAAATAATAGCATCAAGGGGATCTATATTACACTCTTCTTGATCAACAAGACTTTCGTTATCATTATCAACGTAGTTAGGATTTCCCTTGACCATTATTATTGGTTGTGCGGGAAGAGGATAAGAATTCATGAAGGATATAGATGGGAATGAAAGAATAGATGATGGAAGAGGATGGATTGGATGAAGATGGGTGGGAGAGATCTTAAGATTTGGTTCGATATCAAAAGATCTTGGATATGGATGGACTAAAACTCGGATTGGGATTTAGGTTAAGCTCAGGTTGGGATTGGATAAAAGCTCAGATTTAGATTAGATTGAATCTTAGATTATGATGATGGGATTAAAGCTCAGATTAGAATTGGATTGGAGCTTAGATTAGGAATAGATTAAAGCTTAGATTATGGTCTAGAACATTCAAGAAGTGACAGTATTGAGAAAAACCCAAAATTAAAATTTTCAAAATTTTCCGATTTTTTCTATCGTACTAAATCGCTTTTACAGAGGTCTTCGGAGTGGAATTTGGGGTTGAAACTTGTGTCTATCCTGCACTATTTAATGTATTGAATTAGTACTCTAGGAGACCTTTTCGACGGTGTAAACGGTTCTGAATTTTGAGTATCAAGTATAAAGTTATGACCCCAACAATTTGGGGTAAATAAATTCCTAGTTTTTTTACAAAATTGGATGATTTGGGGATGGATAGGATGAGGAAGAATGATTGGATGATGATTTTGGACTGAAGAAGATGTGGGATAATTGTGGTATGAAGGATTGACTCCTTGGATGCAAAAAACAAGGCAAAAAGCAACTGAATGGACACCAAAACAGACCTAAATGGGGCCCTAGATGAAAAGGCAGGGACACTTGTCCAAGGGTAAGGACGCTTGTCCTGGGGCAGTGATGCCTGTCCTGGGGCAGGGTCACCTGTCAAGGGTAGGGATGCCTATCCTGGGGTAGGGTCGCATGTCCAAGGGCAAGGATGCCTATCTAAGGGCAGCGACGCTTGTCCTGGGGCAAGGTCACCTATTAAGGGTAGGGATGCCTGTCTAAGGGAAATGATGCCCATCCAAGGGCAAGGATGCTTGTCCTGGGGCATAGATGCCTAAAAACCCTTCAAACTTGTCTAAACAGCTGAACGATGTTGATAAAGGGGATGAACGAACAAATAGACTAAGGAAATGATATTCAGAATGGGTGAACAAACACTCAAAATAGGAAAATAGATGCTCAAAATGAGAAAATGGATAGCTAGATTGGGTGAATGGATGCACGAAATAGGTGAACGAATGTACGAGATGGGGGAACGACACTCGAAACGGGAAAATGGGTTCTCAAAATGGGTGAAAGGCTTCTCAAAATAGGTGAACAATTGGTCGAAAAGGGGGAATGATGTTTGAAATAGGAAAACAGATATCCAGAATAGACAGATGGATGGTTGAAATGGTCAAACAATTACTTGATACGAGGGAACGACACTCGAAACTAGGAAACAGTTTCTTGGAATGGGGTAACGACTAGCAAACAAAGGTTGAAAATGGCTGTTCAGAGGGAAAGGCTGCCCCTTTGAGGGCAAGGTTGTCTAAACTTGGGTAGGGTCATCTAAAATTGGGCAGGGTCACCCAAACAGTAGGCGGGGTCGCCCAAACAGGGGGCAAGGTCACCTAAATAGGAAAAAATGCTATGTTTTTTGAGTTGGATAGGATAAACAATAGCTGAGACAGGGGCCAGGGTCATCCCTTTGAGGGAAAGGTCGGTTATTTGAGGGAAAGGTTGCCCCTTTGAGGGAAAGGTCGCCTGTTTCAAGAAAGTTGGTGATTTTGGACTTGGTCCGGGTGAAAAATGATTGACACAGGAAGGGAAGGGTCGCCCATTTGAGGGAAAGGTCACCCGTTTCAGGGTGGGGTCACCTCTATGTGTTGGTCTGAACCTAACTTAATAAAAAATAGTTATGGAAAAGGATAAAAATGATAAGAAAAAGGCCAAAACTGACTGACAATCACTAGTTTTTGATAAGAAGATAGTTCAAAGAACACAAGCCTAGTTCTAGTGTTAAGGGTATGGTCAACACGGTCCTCTATCTAGGCTGAACAAGGAATCTAAGAGCATCCCCGATATACGCACGGTACGTGGGGCACAATTGTGAACACCGACCCATCACAAGCGTGAGTTGGGAACTTCCAGCGAGAGACTAGGAGCTCAGACCAACTCTTCACATCTTGTCTCGGTATCACCCTAGCTTTGATGCTCTACTAGACATGACGTGACTGTATTGAGGTAAAATTTTTGCCTCCCCCCTTTATATACCCCGTTGGTATGTGTGGTTGGAATCATTCCTTGGGGTGAAGAAATCCCCAAGTAGGTCCCACTAAGAAAATAAAAACGGGTAAAAAGGGCTAAGTGGACTATGATTTCTCTTCACCCAGTATCACCAAATGGCACAAGGGAATTGGATACATCAATAGCCCACTTTCAAACATGAAAAACAAGTTTATTGACCCTTTAATTAAACCTATGTTCCTAGTTTAGAAATAAAAACAAGAGATTAACTAAACAAGCTTTCTCCCCCTACAACAAACGTTAGTGGTTTCATTTTTATGTCTTTGACGAGCGAATTGCACAAACATTAGTAACGAAACACACTCAACAAGAAAAAAATGTCAGCAATTTAAAAATGGAAAAATAGTCATAAACTAAATTCTAGAATAAAAAAGCTCTGAGTGGCTATTCACCTGTTTTACCTCTATCTCAAACGTGGCCGCCTGTTTGTCCAAAACCTGCAGAAAAGTCACAAAAAACTAAAAAAATAGAAACAAAAAAAATAGGGCTTTGGGTGGGGTCACCCCTTTTAGGGCGGGGTCGCCCCTTTCTGGGTGAGGTTGCCTGTTCGTGGACCTGAACATGCAAAAAGTCAGAAAAAATAGAAAAGCAAAAATTGAAAATTTGGCTTTTAGGGCAGGGTCGCCTGTTCGTGGACCTAAACCTGCAAAAAGTTAGAAAAAAAAGAAAAAGAAAAATGAAAAATCTGGCTTTTTGGGTGGGGTCGCCCCTTTGTGGGTGGAGTCGCCTCTGCGTTCTTGAATATGCAAGATTTCAAAAAATAGAAAACACAAAAGTAATGGACCTGTGATGTGGGTCCCACTGGGCGTGCTAGAAATGTGTGTAGTGAAAATCCCTAATCTAAAATGAAAAAAAGAATGCAATAAAAATGAAACACAACAACACCTTAAAGATTAGGCCTAGTTGAAACTAAACAAACAATGAAAAAAACAACAAAAAAGTATTATACCTTTGCTTGTTTAGCTTGATAGAGTGGTTGGCCCTTGATGATGCTCTTGATGTGTGCTCCTTGATGGAAATCTTGCAATAATGGAGGTGGTTGAATGATGGAAGATGGTAGGTGGGAGTGCAAATGGATTTGAATCCAAATGCTTGAATGCAAGAGTGCTGCAATAATGGCTAGAATGGATAGAAGGTTTGAAGGCAATCTCCAAATTCTAACCCCTTGAGGCCAAGGTCCTCCATTTAAAGAAAAATTGATGGATGAGATTGATCCACCATGGACAAGATGAAGGGCTATGGTGAGTTGAGGACTCACAAGCCCTCACATCTTTCCATGTGGAGGGTGAGATGGAAAAAGGAAAAGGTGACATGGAAAAAGTCATGTGGTCCCAAGGTACTTGCAAGTACCTTGGGATTGGAGAGGATTTCTTCAAAAAAGAATTCCTTGTCCCCAAGTGGGGCTGGAAGTGACAAGTGAGGACTTTTAGAAAGTCCACTCTTGTCACCATGGGGATTGGAGAGGGCATTGGAGGAATAAAAGTGAATTTAAAATTCAAAAACTTGGAATAAACCCATGGATAAGACAAGGTCCTCCAAAAGGAGGTCCTTGTCCCATGTACTTGATGTGACCTTTGAGAGGTCATGGGGAAGAGAAATGCATGGGGGGAATAAGATGGAATTAAAAATTCCATTGGGATGTGATAAGAGTTGACCAAAGGACTGATTAGACTAATGATGAAGGATTATAAGAGGGTTAGGTGGCTAATGATGATTAGGAGCCAACTTGCAAAAGTTGGAGGATGTGATACCTCCTAATCATGGATTAGGAATGTGCACATCTCTAATGATAGGATTAGGATATGAATTAGAAAAAGTGATGGAGGATGTGACATTTGAGGGAGTAAATTAAATAAATAGAAATTATTTATTTAATTTATGGGATACAAAGGATAGATGATAAAGTATTTAGTTAAATTAAATACTTTAGGGATCTTGAAGACTTTAGGGATATTAATCAAATAATTACAATATTATTTCATTAATGCGGGTAGAAGGATATTTAGATGAAAAGGATAAATTTGGCCAAATATAAGTGGTCAAACTTAGATGTTTACAACTCTAACAACCACCCTTAAGATGAACTTAGGGAGTAGCTGAAAACCTTAAAAATAATGCATGATGGGTCTGACAAGCAAGGCCATGTAAGGTACCCATGTACAAACATAAGCTCTCTATAATGTAGAGAAATAGAGAAAACCTCATGGGAAAAAGCTCCACTACAAAAAGAGATGAAAGCCAAGTGAAGGACTGAAGAAGCCTCCAAACAAGACAATATCTTAAAAAATAGGAACATAGGATGAACAAAAAGAACACCACTGAAGCATGAAGAAGCTGCAAACACTATCAAAGAATGACTGTTGTAATTCCAAAAACATTAATGTAAGAGTGTCCATATGGGAAGTGATACATCTCAACAAAATTCTAGTAACCAACAACTGATATATGCTGCATGCGAAAGTACATAGGAACAAATAGTGTATACATAGCTCACTCCAATGTGAAACCAAAGAAGCATTAGAACCAACATTAGAAACCTACCATAATGTTGAAAATTGAGAGGCGTGATAGGTAGACTGAAATTGAATGCCAAAAAGAAGTGCATGAAGAAGAATCAATAACATCTGTTCAAACATGCAAACATGAAAGTACCCACATATAAAAGGTGTGAAAATAAAAGTCACACACACATGAGGCTGTTGTCGTGGAAGGGACACTCACTTGACAAAGGTTTGATTGCAAACAAAAGAAAAACATCAAACCCCCCATGGAACTTTATAACATAGTGCGAGTACAATAAGGCACGAAGTGATGTGCAAGATCCCATAAAAGATACTATAATGCCCTGCCACGCAAACCCCATAAGACAACTACAACAAATACATAATAATTTTTGTTGTTGAAAGAAACAATAACTCAATGCAACATTAAACATTTATACAACATATATATAACATAAATCATTAACCTAATCCTATGGGGTGCATGGTGCATTACTTAAATGAACCCAACAAATAAACGATATGCAATACTAACTAAAGCGGAATAAAGAAACAATCATAAACATGATATAAATACAACAAGAACAAGATATAATCTCATAAAAATAAATCACATAATATTATATTCAACTTCAAAGTTCAAATTACAACTGTGGAATATATTTCCATAGATACAACACAATATAAAAATTAAAGTTACATTACAATGCCGCTTCCCTTATAACATTGGGAAGGGTAAATATCATAATACAACAATACATTAATGAAAGAGAATTCTTCAAGGAACAGTCTTCTCCGTGCAAACTCTGATATCATTGCAATTGCATCCATGCCTCGATCACAACTAGGGACCCAATGGGTGCATTGCACGTTTCCACCCAACCGTGCGAACCCGTAGGAACACCCCCCATGCAAGGAGTCGATAAGCAATAACCCTCAGCGCCAGACTCAATCATAAAGGACACATGTCACAAGACTCAAGCCCATGAAACAACATAAACATCAAAAGTAAAATAAACAACTAACACAACTCCAGAGGCACAAAAAAACAAAGGAAACAAAGGGTGCAATGGGAGAGTGTCATCGCATGGTCTTCATGGATTCACTAGACTACCTATAATCTAGGAGCCACCTCCATCTATGACTAACCAGACATCCTTTTTCAAGGTGCCGCCCCATAGGGTGACTCATGCAAAGCCAACTACCTTTCATGAAGGCAAAGTAGTGACCTTATCAACCAGGTCTTCCCACCCATCCTTAGCCTTTGTGAGCGCTAACTATAGGGTGAGGTGTATATTTATATCTTGTTATGTGATAACTAACCCAACCCACTAAGTAAATTAATTAAATTTTCACTTAATTAAGGAAACTCTATCACGGGTGACCACTTGTACACTGGCCCTGAGAAGAGCCACTCTCCTCTATGGTTTCCCTAAAACCAAAACCAAGAGATGGGTACCACAACGTTCCAACAAAAGAATCATAACCACAACAGGGTACCTCCCACTAACTCCCACATGGTAACAACAAGAACCAAATAAATGCAACCATAGAAAAACATACACATTTTCCCTAACCTCTGGAGATAACACTAATCCATACAAGACATTAAAAATATTACATTTAATTTAATAACACCACAACATTAACTATCACACATTTAATTAATAAATCATCTAAGTCTCCATCAAATTATCATTTTCATCAATTTAAAACAAGATAAGAAAACTCACTAATATTTCTATTTAATCAAAACCCAATATTTAATTTAATTAAATATCTTCCTACATTTAAATAATTCACTTATTAAATAACTAAGTCTATAAACTTACTAAAAAGCTAATTTGAAGAGCAACAATGATAATTCCATGATTTAATAAACATAATAAAATATACTTAAAAAAATTAAAGATACTAACTTAATTTATCAAACCCAATTATAAATCATTTACTAAATGCAAATTTTCAACTATATTTTATTTCCTGATTTTAATTCTTTTTCACACAACATATTCTAAATTTTGATTTTCCTAAATAAAAGAAATCTAAAGTTTAATTAAGAAAATCAGTTATAAGATAAAAAGCAGATTTAATCTATTATTTAACTAAGTTCAAAATCTGATTGAGCTACTTAATTTATTTTACAAATAAATCTGATATTTCCTAAATACAGTCTGAGTGGAAAATAAGGAAATCCAACTTCTACAGTAATATTTAAAATGCAATTATTTTCTGTCTCTTAAAACAAACTGAAAAGAAATCATTTTCCAAACATATTTTAAAACCATAATATTTTCCTCATTAATTATAATTTTTTTCCAAAGAGTAATTTACTTTTATTTTCTTTTCTTTTTCAAATACTTATTCCCATTTCCTACCTATATGCTATATATATATATATACATATATGTAAATAAATACATGAATAATATATATATCAAATCATTAGATGCAACTAAAATTGAAACACAGTAATAACCAATAATCACATTTCACCGAAAATATATATACACATACATATATACATATATATGCATATATATATACATATATATGCATATATATATATCTATGTATATATTTACACATACACACACACACACACACACACACACACACATATATATATATATAATGCTAATCAGTATTTTAAAATAACCATTCAATAATATATCAATATATATATAAAAATCAAACAAGGGAGGATACAACCAACACTCACCCAAGCTACAGGGGTTGTGGATATAAAGAGGGGGCGTTGGTTTGGCTTCCTAGCCGGCCACCCACCCCCAAACATGGGGGTGGCATTGCCTTTGGCAGCGCTCCCTCCATGTATGGGTGGAGGGTGGGGGATACTCCCCACCCCAAAGAAATACATACAAGCTGCGGAAAAAATAAAACGCCTTCCACTGTATTCGCCGTACGGTGCCAACCAAGAACAATGGCTTCAATAAAATAATAACAAACATATATATATATTTATATATGTAAATATATATATTTTACCATCAAGATACAATGACAACAATTCGTAGCAAAACAGAGGGGATTGCATGAATTTCGAGAATAATAAATTGAGGAAACGAATTATAGAGGGCGAGGGGATTATCAACGAGAGAGATTTCCAGACGAGAGAGGGTTTTCCAGAGATTAAAAGCAGAGAAATGAGATCAACAAGAATTATGAAATGGATACAGAGAGGAAAAGGGAAATCTATGAACAAGTAATAAGATATTGCAGAGAAAGGGAATTTTTCCCCAAACATTATTTCTTTTCCTCTTTCATAAAAATAAATTTACATATATCTAAATAAGAATTTGAATTACCTGGAGTCCTACACAAAGCTCGATTCGAGGACGAGTTGCACAAATCTAGCCAAAAAGAAATCTTCAAAAATCGGAGATACAAACACCAACAACAACGGATTCAACAAAAACCCAATGCAAATCCAAAATTGATTTTTCCCTGATCGAATCGACGAAAAAATTCAAGAATTAATTATTCCTCTGTAAATTCTTCAACAAAATTTGAGTTGCAAACATTTTCCCCATTTTTCATTTTCTTCCCACTTTCTTTTTCAAAAAAGAAACAATTGGAAATATATCTTTTTCCAGAAAATCCAATCTGGAGTTGTCATAGATTTTCTAGCAACTTCCCATTCAAAAATCCACTTAACACAAAATTCTGTCATTTTCCAAGTTTGGAAGAGAATGTTCCAATTGAATTTACACAATAAATGCCCCTTTTTAATACTTTATATCTCATTTAAATAAATTCTCTTTTGACAATTAACAATTAAATAATAATAATTTTAGCCATATTCCACTTTATTATTATTTTTAGTTTAAAGTTTATTTAATCAAAATCATTTTTTAACAAAGACAAATATGATATTGCTTTCCCCTGACTTTTTTTTAAAATAAACCATAATAATTTATTTAATAATATTATTTAATTTAATGATTTAATTTAAAGAATCACTTCACGTTTTAAAATAACAATAAAGTGTTAATGTACCCATTATTTTTCAAAGCATAAATATCATACACAACATTGGACATTTCATAAATTTAATATTTTACATCATGAAATAACATTTAATTTAAATCTTAAAGCACTAGACCAAGCCATAAATATACTTGTAAAACTCATGAAACAAAATGATTAAATAAAAACCATACCCATACGAACACAGAATGGACATTAGAAGAACAATCCCTGAACCAACTACTAACTTAGGTGGGGGTACTTTCTTACCAACTCCCAAACCACATCAAACCATTGGGTAGATAGGATGCGCTCAGACTCGACAATGCGGGTGGAGTCGGCATTCGGTACTTGCATTCCTACATAACACAAAATATCAAACAACATGTACATATGCATATAACTCATAATCAAACACATTGTGAAGGAGAGTTACGGTGCGGCAGGACGCTCATAGATGAGCGATGCCACCCTATCTCCTTCACCCAAGTCAAAGATAGTAAACAATATCTAAGCATCACATCATCAATATAACCCACAAGATTACATCATCATAACATGAGTATCCCACACATAAGTCCAAATATCATAATCAAATGAGCATAACTGTCTGCCACGCCCAACACATGGTGGAAAAGATGTGAAACAAAGTATCACATATGCATCAAAACATAGCTAGAAAATCACACTGAAGCAAACACACACACACCAAATCAATAACAGAGTATTAGAACATGAAACGCACTACATCGTCCCCCCTAGAACTAGGCTTACTCCTGGAAGCCAAAAAACAAATAAGAGAAAGAGGCTTAGAAGCAGGATGCATCCTCCCATGTCGCTGAAGTCTCATCATTTAGGTCCCATTGGAACCGCACTTGATCAATGTTTTTGACCCTAAGTGCGAGTCTCTTGTGCTGTAGCACAACCACGGGCTCCTGAGCAAGCTGCCTATCCTCAACCCGAAGAGCATTCCAATTTAATACATGAGATAAATCAGGAAAATAAGGCCTAAGAATAGAAACATGGAACACATCATGAATGTGTTCAAGGCTGGGCGACAAGGCCAAACGGTAAGCAATGGGTCCAATCCTCTCTAGAACCTCAAATATACCCACAAAATGAGGTGCCAACTTGGAGCCTTTTTCGTAATAGATAGGGCTCTTTCATGGATGCACATGAAGAAACACATGATCACCCACTGAAAACTGACGATCAACCCTATGAGCATCAAAATACTTCTTTTGCTGATCCTGAGCTGCTACCAAGTGCTCTCTGTGATATGAAAAACTTGCTGCTCCATTTCCTGTAGCATCTCTGGCCCAAGAAGAATCCTATACTCCAAACGGTCCCAACTCAGAGGTGTTTGACACAAGCTACCATACAAATCCTGGAATGGTGGCATCCTGATCGAACTGTGGTAACCGTTATTGTAGGCAAACTCAGCCAAATGCAGATAGTCTTCCCATTGAGACCGCTCATCCATAACATACATGCAAAGAATTTCCTCAAGAAATTGATTGACCCTTTCGGTTTGACCATCTGTTTCTGGATGGTAAGTAGAACTAAAGTTCAATTGTGTTCCCAAGGCACGCTGCAATGAGGTCCACAATGCATAAGTGAACACTGGATCTATGTCAGAAATGATTCTCTATGGAATCCCGTGCAACCTCACAATGTCATCCATGAAATTTTTAGCCACAAACGATGCAGTATAGGAAGACCGAATAGGGGAGAAATGTGCCACCTTTTTCAACCTGTCAATGGTGACCATGATAGCATCATGCTGACATGCAGTCATCGACAAACCAACAATGAAGTCAATAGATATAATATCCCATTTCCATCCTGGAATGAGATTGGGCTACAAAAGACCTGTTGGATGATGGTGCTTTGCCTTCACCCTCTGACACTCCAAGCATCTAACCACAAGATATGCTATATCCCTCTTCATCCCTGCCCAAAAGTACAATGGACGAAGCTCTGCATACATCTTTTTAACTCCTCGATGAGCCAAATAAGGAGCTCGATGAGCTTCAGACATGATTAGGGTACGAAGACCCTCAGAGGAAGGAACATATATGTGACCTGAACATCACAAAAGTCCATCAGACCAAGATTATAACCAGAAAACCTTCCCTCAAGCACTCTACCCAACTCCAACTTCGACTTCACCTCCTGAAACCAACTATCCAATGGAAGTGCTTCAAGAATCTGACCTTTTAGATCAACCTCAAGAGCCACAAAGGATAACTCATGACAATGACAAATTAGAGCATTTTCCACTACATTCTCCTTGCCTTGAATATATTTCACTTCAAAATCATACTCGTAGAGGAATTCCATCCATCTTCTCTACCTAGCATTCAGATTTGGCTGTGTGAAAATGTATTGCAAATTGCGATGGTCACTGTGTAGTTTGAACCTGTGACCCAAGAAGAAATGCCTCCACCTTACCAGGGCATGAACATTTTGTGACCAACTCCAAGTCATGAGTAGGGTAATTTAGCTCATGGTCCTTGAGCTTACGTGACTCATATGCTATCATTCTATTGTCCTACATCAAAACAACCCCCAACCCTTCCAAGGACACATCTGTGCAAACCACAAAGTCCTGAGTCAGATGATGAACAACAAGAATAGGTGCACTGGTTAGCTTCTCTTTGAGAGCTTGAAAATCCAATTGACACTTTTCAGATCAATAATATTTCTTTCCTTTCCTCTGTAAAGAGGTGATGGGATGTGCAACCCTGGAGAAACACTGCACAAACCACCGATAATAGCCCACCAATCCCATAAAGCTACAAATTTCTAGAACATTTTTGGGAGCAAGCCAATTTATAATAGCTTGGATCTTTGAGTGATCCATGGTGATGCCTTCTTCGGAGATCACATGCCCCTAATATTTTACTTTAGACTTATTAAATTTGCACTTTGCCAAGTTTGCAAACAACTGGTTTTCCCTCAATCATTGAAACACTAGCTTCAAGTGTTCTTCATGATCCTCCATGGATCTAGAGTAGATAAGTATGTCATCGATAAAAACGAGCACAAAACAGTCCAGATAAGTCTGAAAAAAACCATTCATTAAGCTCATGAAAACTGAGGGTGCATTAGTTAACCCGAATGGCATGACAATAAATTCATAATGTCCATACTAGGTATGAAATGCAGTTTTGTGAATATCCTCCTCAGCAATCTGCAACTGATGGTATCCTGATTTGAGGTCAATTTTAGAGAACACCTTTGGTCCCTTGATCTGGTCAAATAGATCATCGATCCTCAGAAAGGGGTAGTGATTCTTCACTATCACCTTGTTCAAATGCTTGTAATCAATACACAATTGAAGTGAACCATCCTTCTTTTTCACAAAAATGATTGGTGCTCCCCAAAGGGAAACACTAGGATGAACAAACTCCTTTTCAAGAAATTCTTCCAACTGCAATTGGAGTTCTTGGAGCTCTTGAGTTGTCATCCTGTAAGGAGACTTAGAGATAGGCTCAACTCCCAGAATGAGATTAATGTGGAAGTCGATGTCACACTTAGGTGGCATCCCAAGTATCTCACTTAGAAACACATCAAAAAACTCCTTCAGAAGAGGATAATCATCCAAAGTTATCTCTTCTCTCTATATCTAGGTCACTAACTAAGACAACAAACAACTAACACCCTTGATAGGAACACTTCTTTAACTACATTACAGAGATAATCCTCAAGGAGATAGGCTTTTGAATGCCAACAATTTCAACCTCTCCTCTAGAATCATCCCGACAACGAACAAACTTTTGATGACAATCAATTATATCCTGATGTGCACTCAACCAATCCATCCCCAATATAACATCATAAGAATCCAGGGGAAGAATCTGAAGATCCACTGAAGTCATAACTGAACCAAACTCCAACTTACATCCTAGGACAAGAGACTCCGCTGACACTTTTTCCCTAGAGGCTAATTCAACACACCACTTAACGCCTTTCTTTGTCGCAACCAAATTACAACGCTTAACAACTAAAGGGGAAATAGAGGAATCCGATGCACCATAATCAAATAGTATAGAGATAGGAGTGCCCTGCAACAAACTTGATACCTCCACCGCAATGCCCTAATGATCGGCTTGACGATTATCCACCACGGCAAAAACTCGATGAGACCTGCCAACGTCTCCAATGGTCAACTCAGATGTTGTTGGCCTCTGACTAAACCCTACAGTGCTCCTCTGTAGACACTATATGGTAATATGTCCCTACTGCCCACAACTGAAACACCCAGTACCATGGACAAAATCTCTGACACCAGACAAAACATTAGACTACTGATAGCTACCATGACTAGGTGCAAGCTGTGAGGACTGTGTTGGCTGCTCAACCCGATTATGCTGCAATCTTTGCCAATGATGGTTTCTCCTAGACTGAAACCTATTGCTCTGATCAGACTAAGAGGGTTTATTCTTTGATTGAAACTACTGCTATCCACCCTTAGTGGGTGCAAATGAGCCCTAGAAGGACCTGTAGCCTGAGACTGCCCACCATGGGAACTAGCACTTGCAGCAAGAGTGCTATCGATCTGAACTCCGACATGACCTCCTAAGGCCAAGGTAAAATTCTCCTCCACAAGGAGAGATTTCTCGACAACAACCTCCATTGTCTTTGGCTCAAAGACTTGGACACCTCCACTAATCCTGGCATTCATACCTTTGATAAAATGCTGTACTAGCATAGCCTCATCATTAGCAATTCTAGCGTACTGCTTAAGCTCAAAGAAGTGACACTCATACTAATCTATGGACATTTCCATCTGTCTCAAGTCATGGAATTCATTTGCTTGGCGTTGCCTCTAGTGATCAGATAAGAAACGGGCCCTGAACCATACTAAGAACAATTCCCATGTCACTAAACCGATGTCAAGGTATAATTTCTATTCTTCCAGTCACTACCATGTGGATGCAAATCCTCTAAAGTGCATGATGGCGCACCTTGCCCTAGTATTACTACCATAGGGATGCATAGAAAAAGAATTGATCCAGATCAATGAGCCAAGTTTCAGCTTCCAGACCTCCACTAGAGCCATCATACATAGGAGGGCATACCCTGAGGAGATCTCTCATATGCCCAATGACCATTGCATCCTGATCTTCCAGTACCTCATTCCTCCTCAGTGACCACTCTCTCTCTCTGATCACATGTTGCTCATCCTACCTAGGACCCATATGACAAAGAGCATCATCCAACAATTGATGCAACTGCTCACCACCCTGAATTTGTTGTTCTGGATTAGGGCCTCCACTGGGAGGGTTGTTCTGAGAACCTTGATTTTCCTCCTGATTCGATTCATGGGAGCTCTGAGGTGGAGAATTATGACGACCAACTCCATGACCACCACAACCACAACTACGACGATGTCTACGTCCCCGACCCCTAGACATGATTCTGCACAACAAGAAAGGGATTACATATGTTCAAAGTTATGCAACAAGATTAACATAATGGGAATACTTAACCTACAATACCCAATGTTGTTAACCTTGGCTCTGATACCAAGTTGTAATACCCCACCATGCAAGCCCCATAGGACAACTACAACAAATATGATTTTTTTTTTTTGAAAGAAACAATAACTCAATGCAAACATTTATACAACATAAATCATTAACCTAATCCTATGGGGTGCATGGTGCATAAGTTAAACGAACCCAACAAATAAACGATATGCGATACTAATTAAAGCAAAATAAAAAAAATGAGAATAAACATGATATAAGTACAACAAGAACAAGATATAATCTCATAAAAATAAATCACATAATATTATATTCAACTTCAAAGTTCAAATTACAAATGTGGAATATATTTCCACAGATACAACACAATATAAAAATCAAAGTTACATTACAAGTCCGCTTCCCTTATAACATTGGGAAGGGTAAAAATCATAATACAATAGTACATTAATGAAAGAGAATTCTTCAAAGAACAGTCTTCTCCATGCGAACTTTGATATCACTACAACTGTATCCATGCCTCGATCACAATTGGGGACCCAATGGGTGCATTGCACATTTCCACCCGACCATGTGAACCCGAAGGAACACCCCACCATGCAAGGAGTTGCTAAGAAAGAACCTTCAGCCCTAGACTCAATCATAAAGGACACATGTGACAAGACTCAAGCCCACGAAACAACATAAACACCAAAAGTAAAATAAACAACTAACACAACTCCAGAGGCACAAGAAAATAAGGGAAACAAAGGACGCAATGGGAGAGTGTCATCGCATGGCCTTCATGGATTCACCAGACTACCTATAATCTAGGAGCCACCTCCATCTATGGTTAACCAGACATCCTATTTCAAGGTGCCACCCCATAGGGTGACTCATGCGGAGCCAACTAACTTTCATGAAGACAAGGTAGTGACCTTACTGACCAAGTCTTCCCACCCGTCCTTAGCCTTTGGGAGCACTAATGGTTGGGGTGAGGTGTCTATTTTTATCTTGTTATGTGATAACTAACCCAACCCACTAAGGAAATTAATTAGGTTTTCACTTAATCAAGCAAACTCTATCACGGGTGACCACTTGTACACTGGCTTCAAGAAGAGCCACTCTCCCCTATGGTTGCCCTAAAACCAAAACCAAGAGATGGGTACCACAAAATTCCAAAAAAAGAATCATAACCACAACAGGGTACCTCCCATTAACTCCCACATGGTAACAACAAGAACCAAATAAATGCAAACGTAGAAAAACATATACATTTTCCCTAACCTTTGGAGATATCACTAATCCATACAAGACATACTAAAAATATTACATTTAATTTAATAACACCACAACATTAACTATCACACATTTAATTAATAAATTATCTAAGTCTCCATCAAATTATCATTTTCATCAATTTAAAACAAGATAAGAAAATTCACTAATATTTCTATTTAATCAAAACCCAATATTTAATTAAATATCTTCCTACATTTAAATAATTCACTAATTAAACAACTAAGTCTATAAACTTGCTAAAAAGCTAATTTGAAGAGAAACAATGATAATTCCATGATTTAATAAACATAATAAAATATACTTTTAAAAATTAAATATACTAACTTAATTTATCAAACCCAATTATAAATCATTTACTAAATGCAATTTTCAACTATATTTTATTTCCTGATTTTAATTCTTTTCCACACAACATATTCTAAATTCTGATTTTCCTAAATAAAAGAAATCTAAAGTTTAATTAAGAAAATCAGTTATAAGATAAAAAGTAGATTCAATCTATTATTTAACTAAGTTCAAAATCTGATTGAGCTACTTAATTTATTTTACAAATAAATCTGATATTTCCTAAATACAGTCTGAGTGGAAAATAAGGAAATCCAACTTCTACAGTAATATTTAAAATGCAATTATTTTTCTGTCTCTTAAAACAGACTGAAAATAAATCATTTTCCAAACAGATTTTTAAAACACTAATATTTTCCTCATTAGTTATAATTTTTTTCCAGAGAGTAATTTACTTTTATTTTCTTTTCTTTTTCAAATACTTATTCCCATTTCCTACCTATACGCTATATACATATATGCAAATAAATACAAGAATAATATATATCAAATCATAGATGCAACTAAAATTGAAACACAACAATAACCCAAAATCACATTTCACCGAAAATATATATATGCATATATACATATATATGCATATATATACACACACACATATATATACATACACACACATATATATATACACACATATATATATCTATACACACACACACACATATATATATATATATATAATGCTAATCAATATTTTAAAATAACCATTCAATAACATATGAAAAGAAAAATAAATAAATATATATATAAATTGAACAAGGGAGAATATGGCCAACACTCGCCCAAGCTACAAGGGCTGTGGATATGAAGAGGGGGTGCCGGTCTGGCTTCCCAGCCGGCCACCCACCCCCAAACATGGGGGTGGCGCTTCCTTTGGCAACGCTCCCTCCATGTATGTGGTGAGAAGTGGGGGATACTCCCCACCCCCAAAGAAATACATACAAGCTACGAAAAAATTAAAACTCCTCCCACTGCATTCACTGTACGATGCCAACCAAGAACAGTGGCTTCAATAAAATAATAACAAACATATATATATTATGTATATATATATATATATATTACCATCAAGATACAGTGACAACAATTTGCAGCAAAATAAAGGGTATTGCACGAGTTTCCAAAATAATAAATTGGGGAAACAAATTATAGAGGGCAAGGGGATGATCAATGTGAGAGGTTTCCAGATGAGAGAGGGGTTTCAAGAGATTACAAGCTGAGAAATGAGATGAATAAGAATTCCGAAATGGATACTGAGAGGAAAAGGGAAATCCATCAACAGTTAATAAGATTTTGTAGAGAAAGGGAATTTTTCCCCAAATACACACAGGAATACATTTTCTTCCCTAAACATTATTTATTTTTCTCTTTAATAAAAATAAAATTACAAAGATCTAAATAAGAATTCAAATTACCCAAAGTCCTATGCAAGTCTCAATTCGAGGATGAGTTGTGCAAATCCAACCAAAAAGAAATCTTCAAAAACCAAAGATATGAACACCAGCAACAATGGATTCAACAAAACCCCAATGCAAATCCAAAATTGAATTTTCCCTGATTGAATCGACAAAAAAATTCAAGAATTAATTATTCCTTTGTAAATTTTTCAACAAATTTTGAGTTGTAGACATTTTCCCCATTTTTCATTTTCTTCCCACTTGCTTTTTCAAAAAAACAACAATTGGAAATATATCTTTTTCTAGAAAATCAATTAGGAGTTGTCATAGATTTTTTGGCAACTTCCCATGCAAAAATCCACTTAACACAAAATTCTGTCATTTTCCAAGTTTGGAAGAGAATCTTCCAATTGAATTTACACAATAAATGCCCCTTTTTAACACTTTATATCTCATTTAAATAAATTCACTTTTGACAATTAACAATTAAATAATAATAATTTTAGCCATATTCCACTTTATTATTATTTTTAGTTTAAATTTTATTTAATCAAAATCACATTTTAACAAAGACAAATATGATATGTTTTCCCCTAACTTAATTTCTTTAAAAAAATAAATAAAATAAACCATAATAATTTATTTGACAATATTATCTAATTTAATGATTTAATTTAAAGAATCACTTCATGTTTTAAAATAACAATAAAGTGTTAATGTACCCATTATTTTCCAAAGCATAAATATCATACACAACATTGGACATTTCATAAATTTAATATTTTGCATCATGAAATAACATTTAATTTAAATCTTAAAGCACTAGACCAAGCCATAAATATACTTGTAAAACTCATGAAATAAAATGATTAAATAACAACCATACCCATATGAACACAAAATGGACATGACAAGAAAAATCCTTGAAACAAATACTAACTTAGGTGGGGGTACTTTCTTACCAACTCCCAAACTACATCAAACTATTGGGTAGATAGGATGCACTCAGACCTGACAATGCGGGTGGAGTCGACATCCGGTACCTGCATTCCTGCATAACAAAAAATGTTGAACAACATGTACATATGCATATAAATCATAATCAAACACATTGTGAAGGAGAGTTATGGTGAGGCAGGGTGCTCATGGATGAGTGATGCCACCCCGTCTCCTTCACCCAAATCAAAGACAATAAACAGTATCTAAGCATCACATCATCAATATAACCCACAAGGTTACATCATCATAACATGAGTATCCCACACATAAGTCCAACTATCATAATCAAATGAGCATAACTGTCTACCATGCCCAACACATGGTGGAAAAGATGTCAAACAAAGTATCACATATGCATCAGAACATAGCAAGAAAATCACACTAAAGCAAACACACACACACCAAAGCAATAACAGAGTATCAGAACATGAGAGGCACTACAAATACACCTGTTGTGGCACTTTATTTCAGTGTGTTTACATAATGAAAAATTCATACAATGGGAGTCCATAATGTCCAAAAATGGACTACATGCTGAAATACAATTATCTTATAGAAAAATTAGAAACTGGTAGCACCATGATGAAGTACACAAAAAAAATGCACTTTTAAGAAAATGGCACCAAAAAATGTGTCCGAATGCAAAAGATATGGCTCGTTGAAGTCTCCAAAATGAGAATTGAAGAACAAAAACACTTAGAAAACATGATTTTGAAAAAAACCAGAAGTGAACACTAAAAAACACCTTCACCATCACGAAGAGTTCGAAATTCTACTCCATTTAAAAAAAATTGCACTGAAAAATCCCACTGTATGGCCAAAATATGGCCTCTAAAAGTTGAGGTGCAAAATTGAAAAGCCCAACAGAGAGGGGTTGAGCAAGGGCAAAAGAAAATTCCTCCACATTTGTCAAAATCACCTCCAGAAATAAAGACCCACCAAATATAGTGGTGCTGGAAATAAATCCTCCAATACAGTGCATTGATTTGGCAAAAAAAATTGCACAATTTAACTATTTTATTTTAAAGTTAAAAAAGGTCATAAAAAAACTATTATATATTAAAAAAATATATATATATAAAAAAATCATGTTTTTTTTAATTTTTAAAGTTTGAAAAACATTTAAAAAAACAATTTTATTTTTTATTTAAAATATATATATAAATATATTTTTTTTAATAATTATTTTTAAAAAAAGGTAGGCCATGGGCCGCCGCCCTTCCAATGGCAGGAGGTAGTACCCCATGGTACCACCCATGGGGCCACCACCCTGCCATGGCAGGGGGTGGTACCCCCAATAAATACTTGTACAATTTTGTTTTTTATTTTATTTTTTAAAATGCAAAAAAAGACCTGCATGCCTTTTACAGACTTTTAATAAATTTTTTTTATTGATTTTTTTTTTTTTGAAATATTTTGCAGGGAGAAAAAAACTCAAAATATATATTTAAAAAAAAAATTCACTTCGACCTACGTGTTGGAAAGGATGTAGGACTTCCCTGGCATTTTTTTTTCCTTAGAAACTCCTAACACAAATTTTGGCAATTTGAAAGGCGATTTTAAGGTTTTTGGGCCTTCTAAGTGTGATGGAAACCTCCATTTGGCTCAAAATGCACCAAAAATGCAGCTAGCCTATGGATTCAGAAATAAAGCAACCACTTCAAACCCTCGTAGATCTAGCGTTAGGAACCCAAATCAGGCAAAACAAAAGGCAATTCTGACTTTCTCGACAACTTCAAATCCAATGGTGAGGTTCTTTTCATGCAAAAATGCACCAAAAATTTGTCCACCTCCAAAATTTACAAAAAAAAAAAGGGGATTCAGATCTGAAGCCTGCAACCCTTATTGAAGAAAATAAAAATCATAAATCGAGAAGGGGTTCGATGAATCCATGCTCTGATACCATGTTAGAATTGTGAGAAAAAGTAGAAAACCATGAGCCATAAGATCAAACAACAAACAAATAGACCTTCCACATAAGAGATCTGCAAACAATATATGTAATATTCCTCAACAAGAAAAACCTACAGAAGCAAAAGACTCTCAAGAAGATATGAATGCTCGAGATTAATTACAATAAGTGTTGAGTGCTTATAAGAGAAAAACCCTAAATGAGAAAAGGATCAGATCATGAAAAGTGTCAACATCACATGGATGAGATGATCTAATATTAGCTCAACTAATAAAGCATAAAAGCACTCCTAAGTTTAGCTTAAGTGTATAAGAATAAATTAGACTAATAATCAATTAAAGATTAATTAATTATTAGCTAATGCATGATAAATCTAACAAGATGTATGTGTATTTCCCATGAAATTGTCATAGACATGACTCAAGTTTGGTTATACACCTTTCCTTTTCCTTTATCATTCCCTTGTCTATGGTTCAACATTGGATTTTTGTATATTTCAAGGTCTTTGTTTCTCAATGTTCCTGGTTGTTGATCAAAATTTATATCTCCATGGTCTATAAGGTCTTGAATAAAATTTTTCAATTTCATGCAGCTAGATGTTTATGACCTTTGATGCAATAAAATTCACAAAAATATGAGTTTGTACCATGGTGGTTTAACTTCAGGTTTGATATATTGATGAGGATATGAAATTTTAATAAGATTAGTTTGAAGTAACTTATTCAAAACGGTTTCAATAGGTTCTCCCAAAGGTGTGTATTTCCATTTTGGAGGATAATTATTTGTTCTTGATTGACCTTGTCATTGATTATTGACCATTTGCACGTTTTGTTGATTTGATTGTTGGAACTTAGGTTGTTGGACTATAGGTTGTTGGAATGTAGGTCTAGAAGGAGAATTAATGACTACCTTTTCATCCACAACACAATCATTAGTAATGTTCTTGTTTTTAGCCCAAAATCGAGGTTTGTCGCTATTACTTGATGATAGTTTATCAGTTGATATTTGGATGGCTCCTTTTGTAATTAGAGAATTTTAAATCATAATCCCTTTTGATATTAGCTCTTCAAAGGTTGAGACACATTGTGTACGTAGTTGAAAATCCAAATCTATTCCAAGATTTCCAACAAGTATTTCTACTTGTTGTTTTTTCAGGAATGGGCCACTTGCACTTGCTAGCTTTGTGTCTCCATTGTTGAAAAAAGGTAGAAAAATGTTCTCCTCTATTTTGTTTCAATGTGTAAAGGTTCTCCATTGTAATGTCGACATCAATATTTTATGAGAAATTTGCGACGAATTGATTAATAATTTCTTGGAATGTTCAAATTCTTGGAGATAAATGTGAAAACCATTCCATTTCTAGCCCACCCAAACTTCTTAGGAATAGTCTCATAAGATATGAATCATTGTAAGAGACCTCCGTATAAGCAACATAAAAGTCCCTTATGTGTTCTTTAGGATTTCCTTTTCCCTTTTACTTGTTAAATTTTGGGATTTTGAAGTTTAGAGGGAAAGGTATCATCATGATGCTCCTATCAAATGGATAGGGCATACGTTTTGAACTGTATATGACTTTTTAACCTTTCCCGCTTGAATATCTTGTATCCTTTGTAACAATGTTTTTATTTGTGAGGAAATGTCCATGTTTGTAGTCATCAATGGTGGAACATAAGTATGATCTTGACATGGTGGTGTGTTGTATGAATGATATTGTGAATTTGATGGGGGTGTTGGGGGTATGTTATATGAACTCCACCATATTGATATTGTGGTGTAACATTTCCTTGAGGTTGAATGTATTGTTGTCCTTGGGAATTAAGATATTGTTGATTTTGAGACCCAGTTTGTTGTTGACCTTGTTGTTGAGCAAGCATATGTTTTGTATACATTTTTTGTGCTTGAATTGGATCAAGAGAAAATACTTGGTGCTGACCCATATGTTGATTAGGAACACTATGTTGCTTTGAGAAAATATGTTAATTGGAGACAATGTTCTGATTTGGGATGGAATTTTGACTTTTCATTATGTGTTGTTATTGATTGGTAACATTGTTTTGATTTGGGACTCCGTTTTAAACCACATTTTGGTTTGGAACCACACTATTTTGATTTGGTACTCTATTTTGATTTCAATTTGAAACCACATTGTTTTGATTTGGGTAACCACTTTGATTTTGGACCACATTATTTTGATTTGGGTTACCACTTTGATTTTGGACACAATTGTTTTGATTTGGGTAACCTTGGTTTTGAATGATGTATTGATTTGAATGGACATATTTTAATTTTGAACCATGTTCGGATTTGAAACCATTATTGTTTGTGGAACCATGTTTGGAATTGAACCCATGTCAGGATTTGGAACCGTGTTAGGATTTGAACCCATGTTTTTATTTGACATCATGTTTGTATTTGACACCATGTTTGTATTTTACACCATGTTAGGATATGGAACCATGTTTTTATTTCAAACCATGTTTATATGTGGATGGTTTTGACCTTTATTTTGAGTGAGGTATTGATTTGTATCCACATTTTTGATTTGTTGGAACCAAATTATGATTTGGAGGATTTGGAACTATGTTACCTTGATTTTTCATTTGATGATTTTGTGGTTGTGGTTGTTGTGGTGGTTGTGGTTGGTTGACCCCATGTCCTACCAAGTTTGAATTTGATGTAGTCAATGTAGGTGTATTTGAAACATTTTGAGTGCCTACATTTCCCACATTTATGTTGGTATTGTTTGAACTTTGAACATATTGTGAAAGATTATTATGTTGAGTTGAATAACTTATTGTGACACCCTCTTGTGTATACATTAGTTGTGGTAATTTTTGAATGGTATTGTGTATAAAGGACTCACTCCCTTGTGGTCTATTTCTTGAAGAATTTGAGCAAAAGCTTGATCTTGTGATTGTTTTGGTTGCTCAAAGGGTTTTTATTTTAATGTGTTGACATCAAAGATCTATGGAAGTTTAGCACCAACTTGTGCAATTCTCATCATGTATTGTGTAGGGTTTTGTTTCACCAACACTTCCATTCCATAAAGAAAATATTGGTTTTGTTCTAACTCTAGGATGTCTTCTTGAGTAATCTCACATGGTGGTTTTGGTCCCTCGTCAATATAAATAATTTCCACTTCCACTTGTGGTTTGTTTGTGTTTGTTGTTGGAGGGTTTTTGGTTTTTTCTGGAGGATTTGTGGTTGTTTTTGGAGGAACCCCACTTGTTTGAGCCATTCCATAGGGTTGATCACTAACACTTGAGCTAGGATCTCTTGATTCCTTAGGGTTAGGCTCCATAGCTTTCTTGTATTGTGCTCTTGTTGTGACCATACAATATTGAAATTGTATTTTGGAACCTTAAACTTGTTGTTAATGATGATGTATTAGGTTTGATTTGGATCAAAGATGACGATGATGATGATGATGATATGAGTGTATGAAACTTTTGGCTTGGACTACACCTAGGGATTGATTTGATTTTGATTTTGATTTGTTTGATTATGAACATACTACCTTTGAAAGTAGACTCATGAATTCAAAGTTAGTTTGTTCACAATTATGTTTGCTAACTCAACCTAAATATCTTGAAAATAAATAATTTTCAAGGATAAGGCTAAATTAGTGGATGTGATAAAAATTTCCACCCTAAGTGATATGCCCAAATGTTTAAGTTTTTTATATTTGATATGAGATATTTATGATGTTTGAGTGAATGTTTGATGTGCTTGATGTTGAATAATTCTGATCTTTAAATAACAGCCTAAGTTTATGTTTGACAATTTCCAAATGTTTGTGATAAATAACCTTACACAATGTTTCAATGTTTGATGGAGAATGATGTTTTAATCTAAGGATAATCTAAATCTTTGTTTTGATAAAAACAATCCCGAGCATGAATTTACTTCTTTGTTTTGTTGAAATCAAGTAACCAATTTTTTTGAATCAAGTGACCAAGGGAAAACTACTTTGTGGGTTCAATTCTTAAAATATGATTTTAGCATGAAATATTTTTACCACATAGAAGTCTTGATTATGAAAGTTTTTAAGACTAAGATGTCTACAACAAAGCAAGCTATTTTCCAAAAAAATTCATTTTTTTTGAAAACCAAAGTGCTAAATCATAGTTCGCTAGGTTTACTTTGATATATTGAGTAAAGATATGAACAAAAATACGAGGAAGCACACTAAGATATTATTTTGATAAAAAAATATATACTTAGATGCATGCAGTAGTATAGCATCTTTCAAGTGCACTCAATTATGTTCAAAGGGTTTGAAATTTTAGTCATAACCATGTTGATGTTTGTTTTGAGTTTGAAGGACAAGCAATGTATTTACCGGCTCAATAGGTAAGGGGGATATTTTGCAATATTTCTTCCATAAAGCTTACTAAGGAAAGTTTGACACCATCAATCAAGCACATTCCAATTTACTAAAGTGGGTACATCTCTTAAGTTGGGTCCATATGATAAAATACCTAGCTTTGGTGGATTACTAGAGTATGCACATGTACACGATACACCTCTTACCTTGAAATGAAAAGTTCCTTCCAAGGTGTTTTTTGCCTCAACAAGCAATTGGTACATGATGAATATCTTTATGGAATGACCACTTGTCCCATTGCATCTTCTCAAGAGATGTTCAAAATTGGTTTTAGGCTTCTAAGTACAAAGGTTTCTAATGACTCAATGAAAACCAAAGTTATACTTAAAAAATGAGACACTAAAGTCTCTAGTCAACCTACGTGTGGTCTATACACCCACATCAAAATTGACACACAAGGTATAACGTCCCCATATAAGTACTACTTTCTTTTTCTTTTGTACCCTTTATATAGCTCATCTGAACATGTGCTTGGAGGTCGCCTTGAGTTCTCCATTGTGAGATGTGTCTCAAGGAAGGTCCCCTCTACTAAAGAAAAGAAGTAATGCTATTTCTCTTCACCCAAGATCGCACAAAGCGCAAAGGGAGATAATACATGCAGCAAGCCTTTAGTGACTCAAAGAACAAAGGGTAAACTAGGAGTGTTTCTCTTCACCCGAGATCACACGAAGCACAAGGGGAGAGGATAAACACTACTAGTCTACCAAGAAAAGAAAAGAAAGCAAACACTTGTTCATTTTAGTGCACTAAAGATAATTGTGAAGTGAATTTTAAAGCACCACACTAAGTGTGAGATTTGTTTTGTTCAATTTTAAAGCCCAAAGTAAAGTGAGGTTTTTTGGTTCAATTTTAACTCCAAATTAAAAAGAAAATTGATTTGTTCATTGATAAGCCCAAATTGAAGTGTGAAGGTTCAATTGTTAAGCACCAAATGAAGTGTGAACCTAATTTAAATCTTAAAAAGTAAATTTCTTTTAGATTATCCTTCACTTAAGTGTTTAAAAAAATTTTGGTAAATTTGACGAACTCATGATAATGAAGTTTTGATAAACACTTTTTGCTTCAATCCATGTTCTTCATGCTCAATCCGACCCTGCAAGTTGTTAGTCCTTAAACCAACAAACTTAAATCAACAAACAATTAGGGTTAGAAATCAAATCAACTTGTAAATTTAGATTAAAACTTAGATTTATATTTTTGGTTTACCTACAAGTGCACGGCTTTGTCAAACAAGTGCATTAGAATTTTAATGATAAGTGCGCTAGAATTTGCAAATGCACTGATCTACCTCCAAACAAGTGTGCTGAGATTTTCAAGTGCACTGCTTCATTCCAAAATAGGTGCATCTCTCTACTAAACCTACAATAAAAAACTAGAATGATCAAATGCACTGCTAAAACAAGTGCATTGCTCTATACCAAAACAAGTGCGTTCCAATGCTACAAGTGCATGCCAATGCAATAAGTGCATGGAAATGCAACAAATGCATGACTCTGGCTCCAAACAAGTGTACTAGCTTTCTTTTGGTTCTTCAAAGCACAAAAATATCAAGCAAATTTTGATTAGTTAGGGACATGGGGTCCCACCGGGTGTGCCATTTTTTAGATGTATAACTTAGTTGATCAAATAAAGATAAATTGGACAATAATTACAAAGCTAATGATCCATTAAACAATAAATTTCAATGAAATTATAAACACATGTAAATTAACTTTCAAATTATGAAATACTGAAGAAAATTCAAATGAAAGTCAATTAACAAATGCAAACCTTAATCCCATTGGGGGATTATGTCTTTCATGGATGTAGAGTGTTGCAATTGAGACAAAATCCTTGACATTGCAAAGAAAAATGGATGAAATTGAGAATCAAATGGTCTCACAAGCTCTCAAATCAATCAAAATTAGGATTCAATTCAAGAGAGTAAGTTTACTCAAAGATTGTGGATCCCTATTAAGAAGAAATGGCTCACTATGTATATATTTTCGAAATTGGAATCAATGGTGAAGATCAAATTGGCTAATGAAGGGATGAAATTGAATTGAAGGAGTGAACATGGATCAAGGGTAAAATCAATAGTTTCTAATCCATGAGGCATGGATCAAAGATTAGATCAAGGGTTCATGATCCATGAGAGACCCAACTAACTTCCTAAATTTTAGAAAATATGTTGGAGATATTTCCCATTGGGGGAAATATTTGAATTTGAAAATGGAATATTCGCTTGGAATATTCATTGTGCTTGAGTGGAAAAAGTTGGAATATTTGAGGGAAATTAGTCAATTAAACAATTAATTGAAATTATTTAATTGTGCAAATGAATGAAAGAAAGGCTTTAATTAAATAATCATGAATTATTTAATCAAACTAGGGAAGGTGACAATTAATCAAATAATTTGAATTATTTAATCAATTAAGAGTGAAATTGGTGTGAAGAATAATGAATTAACTAAATAAATTTGATTTATTCAATTAATAGGAGAAAATATGAATTTAACTGGATAATTAGAATTATTTAATTAAATGGAAGAATTAGGCAAAATAGACTAGAAAGTGATGTTAGTTCATGAAATCAAGTATGCTACATAATTATGACATATTTAAATGTCTACATTTTCATATTTATTTTGGGATTAAAAATAAATTAGATCAAATTTTGAATCTATTCATCATGGATTCCAATTGTTTGTTGAGAAGTTGGTGTCTATGCATAAAATTATTTTATATTCATATTTATTTTGGGATTAAAATTAAACTAGACCATTGTTTGAATCTATGTTTGAATCCATTGTTGAAAATAGGAAACTAGCTTGGTACATATTGGAATCATTGTAGTTATTGAATTAGATAAAATTATAAGTTGTAGAAATCTGTTTTTTATCGTTTAAATATGATAATTGGTGTTAGATAGGGGTTAGAATCGAAATCCAAATAGCAAAGATAATAGAAACCACTATTAAATCTAAGCTAAAAGCCCAAATCCAAAGCAAGCAAGAACAGTCAACATAGAAAGAAAATAGGAACAAAATTAAAGCAAACTCTCCATGTTGAACTTGAACAACCTTCCTTGCCTCTCCTCAAATTTTCCTTTGCATGTTGCCCTTAGTTTTTGTTTTAAGCAAGTACCTACAAATGTAAGCACAAATATTGGAGATATGTGGTTGTTCAACCAAAATGAAGGAGGAAAATCTCTTTTATAAAAGAGCTATTCGAATAGACGACTAAGATCGATCTACTAGAAAGATGCCAAGATCAACGAATGAGGATTCATGCACCACAAAGTAGTGGGATAGGGACAGTTAAGGATAGATGATCAAGATTGAAAGAAGACCAGAGATAATCAACGATCCAGATTTGAAATGAGAAAGTGGAGGGAAAGTAGTGGAGAAAATTAAATAATAATTATTTAATTTGGGAGAGCATGTGGGCCATCAAATAATAATTTTTAATTGAAGAAGGGAATCTTGACAATTAAATCATATTATTATTTAATTTGGGAGAGGAAGTGGAGGAATAAAGTAAATTATTTAATTCATGGAAGGCATCTTTGACCATATTTTAAATTTGGTAAAAGATAATGGAGGAATAAATAATCATTTTAGATTATTTATTTACAGAGGAAGAGAAAATGAATATTTAATTTAAATGATTATGCAACCATTTAAATTAAATATAGAAGCAAAGGGAAAAAGGGAATTAAATAATTAAGTTAGATTGATTATTTAATAGAGGAAACATGGAGAGAGGGAGTCAAATAATTTAAATAATTATTTTTATTTGCCAAGGAAGGATGAAAAGGATAAATGAACAAACAAATAATTAAAAAAATTATTTAACTATAGATGAAAAATGACAAGAAAATAATTAAATAAATTATCATTTATTTAATTATAGAGGGAAAAGGTGTTAGCGACACAATTAAATAAATATTTAATTTATTTAATTGATCAAAGGAGAACACAAACCAAGAAAATGAATTAATTAAATAATTAACATTATTTAATTAATAGAGGAATGTGATCAAAGAAAATAATAAATAATTAAATAATTTGATTATGCAGGGGAGAATACCAAGACAATGGAAAAATGATGCTCGTAGACCAAAATGTTTTTCAGTGTCTACATTTCTCTTTGACATAATGTGATTTGAGCATTGTGTCAAAGAACAAATAAGAAAATAAGGTTCAGATCATGCCCCAACATGCCTTGGTGAAGGTGGGATAGACCTATGCCCCCTCAATTTTTTTTTTCAAATTTTCAAAAAATTTGAGAAATTATTCCGAAAATCCACTTTGATGCACTAACAGGAGAAGAATTTAGCATACGGGTTGTTAGGATGATGGCAGGAAGGAAAGACGATAGTGCAAGGAAGGTGGATGCTAATATGGAGAAGATGGATATTAACGTGGAATTAGTCAGATAAAAAGGGATGGACATTCTTGTTTAACAAATGTCAACTTGCATGTTTATCATCATTGGGCATCCAAATTATTGCAAATGGAGCACAAACACCATTGTATGACATAGACCAAGGTGTGCAATTTTATCACTTGCAAAAGACAAATAGTCAAAAGACAACACCAAAAGACAAGGAATGCCATGACTCATACTAAGGACCCAATTGCCCTAGTCTTTTTTTCAAGACAAACCACATACAACAATCAAAAGAAAAGAGATCATGATCTATCATCGACCCTCTAAATCCTTCATGGGACATCCTTGAGGTAGCTAGTAACATGACCAAAGACAAATAAAAAAGATAAGACCAACTAGACCAACAAAGTCAACAACCATTTAGATCAATTGCCAAAATTTATTTGATGATGAGATTGATGTGATTGATGAACCAACTGATTGACGGGTTTGATTGATCGATGTTGATTGATTGCTAAGGTTGAACAATTGACTGATTGTTTGACCTGAGAGATTGATTGATTGAATGACCAAGGTTGATGGATTGACTAATTGACCAATATGACAAGACCCATCGATTAATTGATGAAATTAACCGATTGATAGGTTTGACCAGTTGACAAGATTGATTGACCAACACCGATTACGCTTGGTTTCAGGAAAGACATATCTTTTATAAGGAAAAAATTAATCAACTGATTGATAAGATTGATTGATTGACTGACCATGTCTGATTTTAGGAAGGACACATCCTGTTTAAGGAAAACTTAATTGATTGAATGATTGATAGGATTTATTGACCAATGTTGATTATGCCTAGATTTAGGAAATACATATCTTGTTTAAGGAAAATGATAAGATTGATTAATGACCAGTGTCCCAATTAAGAAAGGATGCATCCTAAATAGGACAAAATGATAAAACCAATGTAAGATAATTGATTAGTTTGGATTGAAGACTTGTTGGATAGTTGATTTGTTGATTCATGATTTGGTTTAGATGTTTGATTTCTTGAAGAAAAAATACCCAGATAGACTTGAAAAACCCTAAAGGACTGACCTAGGGCCTTGAGGGCTCATCGATTGATGGCCTTGCCGATGTTATACGCACAGAGACCTCGTAGATTGACCAAATGTTGACCAAAATTGATATGAATTGACAAAACCCTAAGGACATATCTAATGTCTTGGGGGCCCATCAAGTGATGGCCTTGCCTATGTAGCAATGCATAGAGATAATGTAGTTCGACCAAACTGATATAGATTGACCTTGACTACAACTCTATTTTTGGAGTTTTTGATGTTTTATGATTTTTTTAGATTTTGAAATTTTTTTGATTTTTTTGGATTTTGGATGATTTTTTGATTTTAATGATTTTCTAATTTTTTTTTGGATTTTGACAATTTTCTATTTTTTTGGATTTTGATGATTTTCAAGGCTGATACCATGTGCAGGATCCTGGAAATACATAAGTCAAGGAATTTCCCCCAGTCAGGTATAAGACCAGCTTATTATGCATGAGGGGATTAATGGATTCAAAGGTTGGTCATGAAAGCAAAAGACACTAAATGTCAGTGGTTTTCAGGGCATTGGAAGGATGAAAAAGCTTTATTATGGATCAATGAGACTTTGTTGTGGATGATAACCATAAGGATCGTGACAAATGCATGTGAAAGATACCCACAATCAACCAAGCAGGCATGCACAAGGATCCAAGGACAAACATGATCTTGCCCCCAGGAAAGCTTAAAACCAATTTATAGGTGGTGATGATGATGACAATGTTGTTTGATATGGGAAGGACACATCCCAGAACAACGTGAGGATTGGGAAAGACATATCCCATTGATCATAATGTAACTAAAGGATCAAGGTTTGTATCAAGGCTAGGAACAAAGCCAAATAATGTTTTGGATGATGTGCTAGGTTGCATAACAAGATTGTATGGATTAGGCTTGTTGCATTTGGAATGACCAAACTTAGGACTAGATAAGATTATGGAGGGAACTTGGATAAGCAGATTAGAATCCTTAAACCAATGACAAGGGAAAACCAAGTCCAACGATAGTAAGAACAAATAATGGATTAATTTTGGTAATGGATGGGATACATGAGGATTATTGGCTGGAAGAAGTATAATATGATCTCCAAGGACTATGTCGCATAGGAATAATTTTTTTTCTTTGAGGTATGGGTTTGGATAATGCTATGAAGGCTATGACATGATATTTCATGGATAGTGTATGACCAAAGGATAGATGTCAAGAGTTTTCCAAAAGCATGATTTATGTTTGTGCCCCATTTCTTATCAAGATCAAGGTAGGTGGGAAAACAAATGGAAATGATATGGATTAGATAGATATATGGAAACACCATGAGAAAGGCATGGGAGATGAGAAAAATTTTCCCCAAATATGATGGTCCATATAGATAATTTCTCTTATGCATGATGACTGTTTGCCAGGTTTTAATCATGGTACTTACCCAAAGCGCCATAAAAATGGTTTTCACTATTGGAATTTTTTTTTCTCTTTACTTTTTCCTTATCTTTTTTTTTAATATCGACTTAATGTTCTGGATGATCCTTGATTGTTTAGAATTCTTTGATGGAATTGATGTAGATGTTGGTGTCATGATATTCCAATAGTGACCTTTATGGAGCAATTGTCTTGTCAGGATCATAGTACTTGCATACAACTGATTGATGTCATTGTGATCCTCTCTGACACTAGGTTTTTCCTTATCGAAATACACACATTGTGATAGAGTTCCATGTGAGTCCTTATGATAAAGAGTTTATGCCAAGATGTGACGAATTTGTGAAGTAGGATTTTTAGACTTCAAGTGAGATGTATGATTATGATGGATGATGTTAGGTGTGGATGGACTATTTGGAATTTTGGATGTAGCAATTTTTATTTTCCAAACTTGGGATGGTGGATGATGGAGTTTGGAATTTTGATTGGGATAGTTTTTGGAACCAATAATTTTATATGCCTTGTGTGGTGACCATTTTGAAGGAGGTGGAAATTTGTTACATGTGGGATACCTCTTTTCTTGTGGCTCCACATTTTGATTAGATATTGGAATTGAAATTTTTTCTTTACTTGATCTATTTTTCTTTGGGATCCATTTTAACTTTATTTTTCCACTTGGATTTTTGCATTCAATGGCCTTTGATATTTGATTTTGGACTTTAGACTTGTAAGACCTTTGTTTTTGTTGGTTCTAATTGATGGTTTTAATTATGTTGGAATGATGGTTTATGGTGTGGATGGAAGGAGTGTTGGAAACAAAATTATGAAAAAGACTACTCATGGCCCCCATTTTGATGTTTGTATTGTATAAATATTCCCTTAATATCATCGAAGTATCAATAACATCATTTGATTTGCTGACTAAAGAATATCCAAGACCTTGATGTCTAGGATATGCATGGAACTTTACTGGTTCTAGAATACCTTGCTCATGTAGGCCTAGTCCTCTTCCTTAATATTGCATACTCTAACTGATTCTATTAGCGATGGGGTATTTGGTGTTCTAAAAGCAAGATGCTAACCCATCATTATTTAGCTGGAAACCATTACTCATAATTTTCTCATCTGCAAGAAAGCCCGCTTTGATAAAAGTGGATGATCCTAGTTGATAGGATATTTTGGATTTATCATTAATCATGCTTGTTTCTTCTTGATCATTTGGGATGTCGATCCATGGAAGCTTTTGTATCTTCTTCTTTGATGTGATTAATTGTAGCTTCTTTATGTTCTCTTTGATCCATGTAGTAGATTTTTAATGTTCTTCTTTTACTTGATTAATAATATCTTTATTATTTTCTTTGATGTTATCAATATCATTCATTTGATTATCTATGTGTCCAAAGGAGGCAAGTATCTCATCTTGGGAAATGTAAGTATTTGGGTTCTGGATAGGACCAAATTCAAATGTTTGATCATGAATGGTATAAAGGTTGATGAGAGGATAATTTTGGATTTCTTTTTCGATGGTAAGATTTTGATCAAAGATAAGTTTATCTTGGATAACATGATTGGGAATGGGATCTTGATTAGAGATTGGATTAACTTGGATATCACAAGCATCTATAGGTGATTTTTGGGTAACTTGATCTAGATTTATCATGGATTTTATTTCATCATGCTTTGGTCTTTTCTTTTGATGTATATCCCAAGGTTCAGACAATGGAATTTGATTTTGGGAAATGATAGGATTTTCTTTGATAGACTCAGGATTTTGACATGAAATAATAGAGTTTCAATAACAAGATAGTTTTCAGTATTGGTAAGTGATGGAGGAAATGATGGTGACAAATGGTTGGATGGTGTAGGATTAGCAATGTGATTGGTTCGCCTAACTTTGTTTTCATTTAGGAGTCGAATAAGTTCTTTTACTAGTTGTCCTTGGAGAGCATTAATTAATGCGATTTTATTGGATGATATTGTAATTTGGGATGGATTGGATGATAATGGATTAGTGGATGATGTATTAGGATAAGATGTGGAAGATTGGAATGGATTAGGATAAGATGTGGAGGATTGGAATGGACTAGTGGAAAGTTGGTTTCCCTTGTCAAGGTTAGGATAAGGATGATTAATGGAAGTTTGTTCGGGATTAATGGTATGGATTATATTAACTGGTTCTTGATAAGGAGGATAGATGGATGGGGGACTATAGCTTATGGATTGTTGGTAAGATGGGTAGATAAATGGACAACTCAAGACTGTGGGTGATTGGTATTGACGATTAAGGATTGATTGGTATTCAACTTGAGTAGGAAGAAGATTAAGGTAAATTGAAGAAATGGTCATGATTTTGATTAGGATGGATAATGAAAACTTAGTGAGGACCATATAAAAATTGTGACCTTTGGATGACAATGCAAGGTGCCAATGCAAAATGGATATGAAACTATGCTATATTTTTTTGCTATTTTCAAGGTTATAAGGATGCAAAGTGCCAATGTACCTAAGACCAAGATTATGGAATGGTGGGATGATAATGACCCTATGACAAAGGGGTATGATGTGTAGGGATGATAAATGAAAAGTGGGATATGAGACTAAGCTATGTTTTTGTGATTTTTTTGGGATAATAATAAGGATATGAGAATGAAAATGATAATAAACTTAAGAATAAAGGTTGGGAAGCAATGATGATAATGACCAAAGGATATGGTATGATAATGAAGCTAAAGTGAGACTAAGGTATGTCAAATGATAGTAAGGATGTGGACATCAAGATTTAAGATAAAGGATACTAACCAATCTATGTTGATCCAAGATGGGAATGCAAGATGATATGAGATTAAGCTATGTTTTTGTATTTTTTGGATATAAGTATGCAAGATGACAAATAACCTAAGTCCAAAACTAAGGAATGAGAGGATGATAATGAAGTTATAATTAAAGGATATGGTATGAAGCTAAATGATTTTAGTGAAATGACACTAAGGATATGGACCTTTAAGATTTAAGAACAAGGATAATAACCAATCTATTGTAGATCCAAGATAACAAACCCAATTTTCATTGACCTTTGTGATGACCAATTTATTGAGAGATTTTGATAGGATGAGCCTAAACTAAGACACAATTTTGAGACCCAATTTTGACAATGACAAAGATGATAATGGTGGTTGATAGGTTGAAAGATAAAGGTCAATGACAATCTGAATAAGCAACCATGATTTTTCTAAAGGCTTGATAAGATTCCCATGTCTAAAATCTCAAAGGTAGATGCAACCTAAGCCAAACCTAAGATTAACTATGCAAGGCAAGGATGGAGAATGCAACCTAAATGTCATGCAATTATAATGAAAGTGATGAAATGGAAAGATCAGGTTCTGCAAGTATGATACTCGGATGATAAGATCACTATCAAGATGTTTCAGATGAAGATTGGACAAGTATTCTATAAAATTGAGGACCTTAATTGGTTTTTATTTTCGAAAATTTGTGAAATGTGACCAAGGATATTATGAAGACATTGAAAACACTTTGAAAATAGATTGGTTTGAATATTGACTTGTGACAATTTCAAGATGCGCATGTGTATGTCTTGAGGTTATTCACCTCGATTTCCATGGGTATAGCACATATCGAAGAAAAAATCACACACAAAAGATAACCTATCTTATGGTCAATGGCCAATGGCAACACTCTCAGACCTAAACTAGGAATCTCCTTTGGTGCAAGGGAGGGACACCCATACGGGACACCCTTTTGGGGTATGTATCACCTCTTTCCTATGACAATGGATGGGTAGGGGCCTCCTATTATGGAAAGATACTGCAAATCACCCTTTCTATGGAAAGTCACAAGCTCAAAAAGCAAGTGACTTATGCAAGCTAGTGATTTTTCATGTCACCAAAGGGAGCCAAATATTGGGTGTAAAAGTCTTAAGGGTGTGGTGCTACACCCTGGCACTAAGAATGTCACCAAAACTCTGGTAAAAGGGTGGCTTCTAACTAGTTTGGTTCTTAGTTAGTGTTTCAAGATAATCTGGTGTCTATACATGTGGCAGTTCACTCATTTAAGAGGTCTCCCAACCCTTAGAAAGGGTTTTTACACATCTCATGGATACTGAGGGAGAATTCCATCGATATAGAACATCCACACTAGGTGATTGATGGATTTCATCACAACCATAATTATTTGTATAGCGGACCGAAAAAAAGTACCACTTGGGTCGTTCCCTCTCACAAATCAGGAGGCAGTCCCTCTAAGGATAAACAACAACAAGACAAACACAATGCCTTGGAATCTCCAAGATCACACTAAGTGCAAGGAGAGAGCATAATGTGTTTTCCTTACACTAGCATGATGTTCATTTTAGCCTCAAAATCAAATGTTTGGTGTGAGAGTGTAAATTCCAAGAGGTATTTTTGATTCCCAAGGCCGCACTAGGTGCGAGGGAAGAGAATATGTAAGTCCTATAACAAAGACACAATCATAAGACAATAAAGCACTAATCCTCTTTATCCCCAACTTATGATGTCAAAACCAACAAGTTCTTTTTATCCCAATGAGTTTGATGCAATTTGTGGTAAATTTTAGACAATATGAGTGAAAATATGCAAGCTATTGTTTGTTTTATACCCATGAGTGATAATGCAAGTTCATTAAATAAAATCCATGAGTGTAATGCAAGTTGTTGTAAATTTTAATCCGACGAGTGTAAAGATGCAGTTTATTGTAAATTTTGATCCGACGAGTGTAAAGATGCAATTTGTTGTAAATTTTAATTTGATGAGTGTAAAGATGTAGTTTGTGGTAAATTTTAAAAACCCATGAATGTAAAGATAAATTTTGTTGTTTTTTTAATCCTCATGAGTGGAAATTCGTAAAACAAAAGAAAAATGATTCTATGCTAAGAAAACACAAAAATAGGCCAACAAAATGTTTCAAAAGAAATAATTTAGACTCCCTCCAAGATTGATGCCACACGTTGAAAACAAGAGATTAGTAATACCAATTTTTTTTTAATGATAAAAAAAACTAAAATAGCAATAAATTTTGCAAATCGAAACAAAATTTAAAACCACACAAAGCTATGGAAAGATAGGACATAGACCTTCAAAACCCAGAAATAATTCTGCAAAATTCAGCACGACAAAATTGTTATAAGCAAAAGAAAACACGGACTTTAACAGCTAAAACTAAAAAATAAGAAAATACTAAAACAGTCATAAACTTATCAAATATTAAAAAAATTTAAAACCATAAAAAATCACCGAAAGCTAAGAGTGAGCCCTACAAAACCTAGAAAATGTTTTATAAGATTTTATGCACTCGTTTTTCTGTGCTCAAAAGAATATGACAAGTTTTGAATACAAATTCTTGGCTGTACCCTGCAAAACTCATTTAAAACACTTAGAAGATTGGATTTTTCACGTTGGGTATGGTTGTTGCCCACAAAAAGATATAAAAGTCACAGCAAATCCTAACCTCGGAATTGGACATTCCAGCAAGTGACTAACATCTTCTCATGGTTGTTCATTTACTTTGTCAAACAAGGGAACACATACTTGAAATGGAGCGGCACCGTATGTGCACTAAGAACTGATTTTAGCCACAAACTACTAGAAATAAATGCGTGAAAGGAATTCTACTTCTGATGCAGGAATGTAAGGAAAAGTCTTATCAACTTAAACATAACTTAGTTAAAGCAGAAATCATGACAACTAATACTGAGAAACAAACCATGAACTGGTCTTATGCTGCAGGAACATACACAGGGATGGATTCCTTATGCTGCAGGAACAATATAAGATTGAGTTTGCACTGAAACTTCCTGGAATGAAATTCTAACTGATAAACAACAAGAAATAAACAACTAACTATAGATACTTACTAAGTGGGCCCCCTTAGCAAGCATCAACCAAATTATGCAAGAATTGAACTCAAAACTTCATCAGCTTTTATTCATGAACTCAAAATCATATACATGGTTGTTCTGCTTGTAAGAAAACTAACACAAAACTCTATTTCTCATTATAACACTGCTCTTAACATACTCTGTTCTATTTCTACTCTCTAGTCTAGTCTAATCTCTCCAATCTGTTCACTCGTGCAGGAGGAACATTTATTTATAGAAAAACAACTAACTAACTAACTTAATAGAGAAAGATGCGGATATAGATGCTTCCTAATTCCGAGGAACATACTTCCATAAATGAAAGCATATCTATTCAACTGATTTAGAGAGAATCTAGCATTCCACTCTTCCTAGATTGATGACCATTTAGATCTCCTCCCAATGACCCAGACAGAGAATCCTCGCCGAAACAACTTCCTCGATGCCATGCTGGAAATGGGATTTTTTTGCAAGGCTGAGTTTTGCTGTGCATTGATTCGTTCATACTAAATTTAACAACCCGTGGAACACATGGCAATAGAGGTGAAAGAAAGCATGCATATAATAGCATGATACTCATCATTAATCACACACATTAAATTCATCTCATCTATCCAAAAACCACATGTATCCTATCAGTCAATTGGGAGGTCAAACAAGGCCATGAATATAGGCATACAAAGATATTAGGCTGCAGGAATATAGGAATGTTTGCCACATGATACTACCCATTTTTAAATAGAAATTTTATAATCACAGAGTTTAAAACAACCATTAAAAAGAGTGAGGGTATTTAAAAATACATTATGATATTCAAATTACGAGCATATTTTGGGCTCATCATTTGCCCGCTACTTATGCTAATGCTGGTCCTCCAACATTAACCTTCCTTGTTGTTTCCCTAAAATGAGTAGAAGTAGCATGGCCTTGCATTGAAGTCCCAAACTTGTAGTAGAGGCCTCTGACATTATCCCATCCCTCATACCTGCGAGCTTCATTACTTTCATTAATATCTATGGCTAGATAAGGATATAGTGGCCACATCAAAATAGGGGGTTAAATGTTAATGGCAACCATAATTCAAACCTTTCCTAGAGACCCAATTGTATATGCCTTTCTGACCTTCTGATGGCTACTCTGAAATTCAAAGGACAATGAGGCTCAGATTTTCTTAGGCCAACTGTCAATTTCTCCCATCTTGTTTTGATTCTAAAAGATGAAAGCTTCCAAAACAAATATGGTTGGCCTTTAAATTCATCATATACCTGTTTTCTGAGATCAAATATTTTTATTCTTGCTACACGATCATAAAACCCATATGCAACAGAAAACCAAGTTCTCAGAAATGTTTGAGGATCTGAGCTTTCTGGCCTCAAGGGAATAGGTTCTTTCCGTTCAACTTCATCATAATCCTCTAATTGCTTCCCATAATTAATCTCATTAGCCGCCCAAGACATAAGTGACCTCAAATGAATGTCACCAATGTAAAGGAGCGGATTTCGCTCTGTTTCAAAAAGTATTAACAAACCATGCAAAGAAAATTCACACAAAGAATTTCTTAACCAATTAGGTGTTGTCTGATAGGCATCATAAACTCTTTAGTAGAATGAATGACAGGGTCCAGATTTTTGGAAATTATCATTAATTGGAATCACAAAAACTGTTCCTTCAGGCACATTGCATACACCCTAGAAGGTGGTCTACATTCCATGATTTTCTCAGCTACTTTCATCATTTCATTCATTTTCTCCTTTATTTCTTGGATTTCTTGTCTTTGGTTTTCAATTTCTTTCTTTAATTTCTTCTTCTCCTCTTCCCACAGACTTTGTTGCATTTCAGTTTTAGTCAGATGGTGGAAACTCAAAGTTTGAAATGTCACAGGCCTCCAGGCAATTTTAAGATATTCTAAATACTCAATCAGTAATGTTCTCTTGTACACAACCAATGCACGACAAGGTTCTGGGGGCAATGGTGTTTCGTTGAATGTCTCAGTTTGTTCAGGTTCTTCTTCTTACTGCTTAGGAGGAGATTGCAGTTCTCCTAAAATTCTCTCAACTACATTAGCCAAATCATTAAGACTTGGCATCCTCCTTTCATCACTACAACCTTGTTGTACTTCCTCAACTTCCTCTTTTTCAATTTGTAACTCCTCAGGAATAATAGAGGAACTATGTAGAACATTCTTAGATATACTCTAAGAATCCTCATGACCAAGCCCCTCAAACTCCTCTGAAATGATTATAATTTTTGGCTGAATGGGTGTTGAGGTAGTTTTACCCTGTTTTCTTGTTGAAGTTCTTCTAGGCAATGTAGCAGACACAGGTGGTTCTTTTGCAGCTTTCCTCTTTCTAACTTACCTAGGGGATTCAAACTCAACAGGAGAGGATGATGACGAAACTGTGGTGACAACAGGTGTTGCTGCAGGAAAAAGCTGGGTAGCACGTTTTCGCTTTTATGTTTGAGGGTTTGCTTCTGGGGTATGCTCAACACTGGATGGTTCACCTATTTTTGTTTTCCCCTTTTCTTTTCTTGTAGTAGACCTAGTTTTTATCTGGATAAAAGGCTTAGGTGTGGAGGCTGTAGGACTAGGTGCTACAGGAGTAGATGATTTCTGCTCAGCTTCCCTACTCGTAGACTCAACTCTCTTTCTCTTTTTCTTGGGCTGAGCTGGGAGTGTTCTGGGAGGTTTTGGAGGTTGCAGTCCTTTCTGGGCAGAAAATTCTTGCCAAGAAAGGGGTGATACATCCCTCAAAGAATGCTCAATCAATAATTTAATAAGGGCATGATGGGTGATGGAATTATTTTTACCCTTCTGAGTTTCATAGGCACTGCTCCAAAAGATTTAACAAGAAATTTGGGATGTTGACAGCTAACTCATGCCTCATATGACTTAACAGTTTAAAATGGTAGGAATGCAAATAAGAAAAGCGTCATTCACAAGTCAAATACCTAATTATGAAGGAGGCGTATTTTGTATATGGATAAGGCAGTGAGACCTGTTTGCATCCTTGCTTTGAAACTTCTAAGGGTCCATCCATTGGCAATGTGAATTATGCCCTGGAAGAGACAACATCCCTTCTTGAAGGGAAGTTCTCTCCTACTGCTAGAAGCCCAATCACTTCAACAATTCATTCCTCTGTTACGACAACTGTTAAAACCCATACTATAGCCTCTCCTTCTGAAAGAGTTCTTAAAAATTCACCTGTAGCTTCCTCGTTGAAAGAATCTATCCTTAGAAAATAGTTCAACCATCCGCAAATACTGAATGCCTAAACCACCTGAGGATCTTATGTTAAGGCCTCATGAGCTGCTGGCTCATGTCTTACTAGCTGACCACCCATATTCAAAAACTGATTCTGCTAAAATCCCTGAAACTTAACCTCTTTTGAGAATTTGAATTTTTTTTTCTTTGCTTTGTTTCTTTTCTTTTTGGCTTGTTTACCTTTCTTTTCTTTCCAAAAATGATATAAAATACAATTTCATGCAATGATTTTTAGAAACTACTTAATTAAGCAGTTAACTTGCTGATCAGGGAAAAAGCACGCATTCATTCTTGGGAAGTACAATCTAAAAATTGTTTTTAACAAATGTGGCATTGGCAAAAGAAAAAGTTTCGAAACAAATTATCCCCGCCCCCTACTTAAGATTTGACATGTGTCCTCAAATGTACGAAAGGATAGGCGAAGAATGAGCAGTAATGACTGATAGACACTTGTAATAAATGAATAAATGAAATAAATAAATGATGCGACAAATAAAAAGAATATCACATACCTTGTATTAAATGCTCGCGGATGTTGGGAGATATCATAGCACAGCCTGAAATGATTGCTTGGAAAATAAATCATAAATGGAGGTGGTACGGTAAGATGGGTGACGTAGAAAAGAAAGATGAAATGAATGATGGTGATGGACGGTGATGGAGAAAGTGGTTTCCTTAAAAACAAAACCTTTATTATGGACGTACAACATAGTTTTCAAAGAGATGTTGTAGGAAGAAGACCAAAGCCTTTCGCTGCATGAAGATCAGTGGTTGCATCTAAAACAAATTGCTTCATAAATTGTTCTTTGGATGCAGGCTTATGATACAACCGAAGATGGTGTCCATTAACCAATAGTTTGAAGTGGACATGATCAATTATAGCCAACTGAACTGAACCATTATCAAATACATTTTCAATTTCATATGGACCAAGCCATCTTGTTGTAAGCTTACCTTGATTCTCTCTATACCTGGAGTCATAGAGTAGTGCCCAATCACCAACGGAGAAATGCTTAGTTCAGATATTATGGTCATGCCATTTCTTCCTTTGCTGCTGGATAGCTTCAGTGTGCTGCAGGGCAACTTTCCTTATCTCATCCAATGCATTCAGCTGTAGGAGGCGTTCCTTTTGGGCTTTTGAAAGATCAATATTAAGCTGAAGAGAAGTCCTTAAGGTCTTATGCTCAAACTCTATTGGCAACATGGCAGTTTTGCCATAAAGTAACTCAAAAGGGGTAAACCCTGTAGTTGTTTTCCATATTGTCCTATAGGCCTAGACTGCTTCTGGAAGATGACTGCTCCAATCTTTCTTATGTAACTGGATTGTTTTTGTAAGGATTGCCTCCAATTCTCTGTTAGTAACCTCTACCTGACCATTGGCTTGAGGGTGATAGGGGCTTGATTTTCTGTGCCTGATCTTGTAGTCATTCATCAATGCAGTGATTAGATTTGAAGTAAACTGAGCTCCTTGATCAGTAACAAGCTCTCCTGGGACTCCAAACCAAGTAAAAATATATTCATAAAGGAACTCAACAACTTTATTATCACAGGCATGTGTCATTGATTTCATTTCCACCCACTTGGTTACATAATCAGTGCAAACCAAAATGTAGGATTTCCCATTGGATGGAGGATCAATAGGCCAACAAAATCCATTCCCCACTTATCAAAGGGACTAACTACCACTTGTGGATACAAGGGAATTTCATCAGACCTTGTTGGTCTCCCCATTCTTTGACATTTGTCACATTTTTTGGTGTAGGCCACAACATCCTTGTGTAGTGTGGGCCAATAGTACCCTGTATTTAGCACTTTCATTGATGTTCTTTTAGATGCAAAGTGCCCACCACATGACTCATCATAAAAAGCATGCAAAATGTCATATGTATCATCTTCTCTAACACACCTTCACATGACTTGGTCAGGTCCTGTGTAAAACAAACAGTCTGCAATCCATGAAAAGTTAAATTTTTTCTCAATCAACAACTTCCTGTCCTTTGGTGAGAAGTGAGCTGAAATTTTGTTGGCTGCTAAATAATTTGCAATATCTGCATACCATGGGATTTGAGTAGCAATAGAAAACATATGTTCATCAGGAAAGCTATCATCAATTACCTCTGAGGTGGCAGGTGTAGTTGTTTGAAGTCTTGACAAGAAATCAACCACCACATTTTCCCTGCCTGGCTGGTCAATAACTATGATATCAAATTTCTGAAACAATAGAATCCACCTTGCTAATCTACCACATATGGAAGGCTTATTCATGAAGCACTTTATTGCTGCATGATCTGTATGAACAAATATTTGGTAATCAGTGACATAATGCTGAAACTTGTTCAGAGCATACACAACTGCTAGCAATTCTTTCTTTGTGATAGTATAGTTTAATTCTGGGCCTTGAAGGTTTTTGCTAATGAAATAGATGACATGTTCTATGGAATTATCCTTTTGTCCTAACATGGCCCCTGTGGCATAATCAGAAGCATTTGTGTGTATATGAAAGGGAAAACTCCACTTGGGTCCTTGAAGAACAGGTGCTTTAGTAAGTAAGTTCTTAAGCTGCAGGGAAGATTTGTCACAGGCCTCAGTCTAGTTAAATTCACAATCCTTAGTCAGTAAGGCATACAAAGGACTAACTATTTTTCTGAAATCTTTAATGAATCTTCTATAATATCTAGCATGCCCTAAGAAGCTTCTAACATCCTTTTGTTTCATAGGTGTTTGCAAAGTTAGAATGACTTCTATTTTTGGAGGATCAACTTGAATTCCTGTTGGAGAGATATGATGGACTAAAAAAATTCCTTCGTGCATCATCATAAAACACTTCGCACTATTTAAAGACAAATTGTGCTCTTGGCATCTCTTCAACACTTTCTCCAAATTTGCTAATGCTTCTTCATAAGTAACTCCATAAGTGGTGAAGTCATCCATATAGATTTCCATAGAATCATGAGAAATGTTAGCAAAAATACTAATTACTACCATTTGAAATGTTGCAGGTGCATTACATAGGCCAAAAGGTAGGACATAGTAAGCAAAAGTCCCCCATGGATAGGTAAAGGTTGTTTTGTCTTGATCCCCAGGAGAAATTTTAATTTGATTATACCCACTATATCCATCCAAAAATAAAAAATACTTTTTACCAGACAATGAGTCTAGTACTTGATCAACAAATGGCAGTGGAAAGTGATGCTTTTTAGTTGCTGTGTTTAGCTCTCTGTAGTCTACACAAACTCTCCATTTTCCACCTTTTTTAGGAACGATCACCAATGGAGATACCCATTGACTGTCTGAAATGGGATAAATAAAACCAACATCAAGCAATTTTTGGAGCTCATTTTTAACTATTTCCCTAAGTGTTGGCTTTATCCTTCTTTGAGGCTGCCTAACAGGTGAACAATCTTCCTTAATGTAGATCCTATGGGTATAGAGTTGATGATATATTCCCTTCATATCCCCATAGTTCGATGCAAAAACTTTGTGTTGATCTTGTAGCATTTTGACTAGGGTAGTTTGTTGAGATTGAGACAACTTATTATTGATATTCAGACAGTGTCCCGGAGATAACTCAATTTGCTTGGTAAGATCATTCATGGAGTCTATTGATAAAGGCGGTGTCTGTATTTCTTATGGAAGCAAATGTTGATAGACTGCAGGAATTTTAAATGGCAAGCTCTCAGGATTTAGTTGCTGTAGGAAGCACTGCTGAGGACAGTTATCTAAAACAGATGGGCTACTCATGTCAGAGTTGGACTGCAAAATTTGTAAGAGTAGGCCATTCTCACTCTGAAGTTGGGAAAATAGATTAGTTTGCAACATCATTAAGTGAGCCAATGAACTGACTTCTTCAGTTTCGTCACCTAAATCTAGCGAAATTGGCTGAGACAAGTCTGGCTGAGGCTGGGCAGGTGGGTATAAGGCCAATTTCTTTGTTGACTGACCATCAAAAATTGTCATGTCTCCTTAATGACATCCTATAAAAGCATCAACTGTGGCTAACCATGGTATACCTAGGATGATAGGATATCCTCCCAAAGCTGCCTTTGTGGACAATATGGTGAAATCTATTGGGTATTCCCAAGACTCAAGGTTGACAATTATATCTTCCACCATGCCATCAGGTGTTACTGTGGAACTATCAGCAAGTTGTAGGATGGTAGGTGTAGACCTAATGGTTAGGATATTTAAATACTCCATAGTATGCTTGGTCATTACATTGATGGCTACACCAAGGTCAACCACAACATTCTTTACTATTTGACCATTAATATTGATTTGTACCACAGGACTCCCAGGGTCAACATATTTTTGCATGACTACCTTCCCTAACATAATATTTGCCAAATGTCTTAGAACATGGATAGTTTGGGGATCCTTTTTCTTCCTTCCAGGTTTCTTCAAACAAACATCCTTAATGGCTTTCCCATAGATTGGAACATCTTTAATGGCTTGAAAAAGAGGGATTTGAATGTGTACATTTTTTAGTTGATCCAAAATATCAAAGGTAGGATCTTCCATAGACTTGGGGGTATTGACTTGCAATCTCTGAGGAAAAGGTGGTTTTGTTGGATGTTGCAGGACAGGCTCCTTAGAGACAGTATCTGATAAAGGTATCTGTTCTGCAGGACCAGTCAGTTGTTCAGAGGGAGGATATGGAATTTCACTAATTACTGGCGGCTATGGAGTAGGTAGGGTGGTTCCATACCTGAGATGGATATCATTAATATTCAAAGCATAGGCTGGATACTTGGCTTCTACAAAATACATAGGCTGCTGCTTATTATTAGGATTTGGCAATGGTTGAGCAGGCATAGGCATTTGTTTTGGAGGGCCAGTATTTGTTGCAAGTGCCGAAGGAGGTGGCATGAGGGCCGAAGGTTGTGGTTGCTGAAGCTGCAAAAAGCCAGGGGATTGGTTCTGCCATTGTTGAGAACCTCTCCATTGAGGATTCTACTGCCACTTACCTTGGGGTGGAGTCCATTGTCCTTGTGGCTGCTGCCAACCTCCTTGAGGAGATTGCCATTGTGGACTTTGATAGTTAGGCCATTGTGATTGAGAGGTATTCCGTGGTGGTGATGGGGCATATGTAGGTTGTCATTGGTTACTATAATTAGAGTAAGGATTACCAAAAGTCAAAGGGTCTTGAGGAATACCTTATCTTTGAGCCCATGGGTGCCTTTGTGCAACGTAGAATACTTGGTCATCATCACCCTCTACTGCCTTAAAGTCAGTAGGTAATTGCTTAGCCTCCAAGTTAGCCACCATCATACATCTGTAGTCACACTTCTTCTGTTGGCAATGTGGACAGAACTCAACCAAGATTGTGATGACACTCTCAAATTTTGCAAATTTGAGATGCCTATTCCAAAATTTTAGCTTTTGCACTTTTTGAAATGCACCTGATATTTAATCCCGACTGACCCACTTTGGAGGCTTGTATTTTAAAGCCTGTTGATTGTCATACAAAACCCATTTTCAAACATATTCAGTTGACCTATGAGAGCAGGCATGTCAAATTTGAGCTTCTCATGATGAGTTCTGACAACGTTTCAAAAAGTGAAGCTAGAAAGTTTTTGCACTGTTTTGCTATCTGCAGTTTGTCAGTTTGCGAAACAACTTCCTGTTTGAGCTTGGTTTTCACAACCAATTCACTATCATGTCAGAATGAATGCTGTTCCATATTCCCCATGTCAAAATGATCTCCGGTGTCAGTTTTCAGAGCTTCATGATCTGATTTGCTATTTTTAGCAAATCAAAACCAAATGCAGATTGTTCTGTTTTGTAGCTGTTTTCCTTGACAACCTTTCTGAGAGGCCAACTTCGATCATTAATATTTTTTGACCGGTGATGTTTCAAAGTAATTCCTTTTGCACACGTGCTCAAGGTATCTTAATGTTCCATTGTGTCTAATGGAAGCTCCCCAGAAGTTGATTTGTTATGTTTACAAATTAGCAGTTGGATCAGTTTTAACTGGTGCATAATAGTTGTTGTTTCAGAAAAGTTTAATCGGGCAACTTCGCCAATTAATATCCGGTTCCTCGTAATTGATTTCTTTGAGCCATGTTTTGCATTATACTTTTGGGTCAAATGACTATGTGCTTGCAAGTTTTTGAGGTCTCACGAGGTCGTTTGCCCAATTTTCAAGATCGATTCCTAAGGCAACTTGGCCTATTTTGACCATTTTTCAAATGTGTCAGAAAATAGTTTTTGAAGGCAACCCAATTTACCATTCCACTTCAAATGCATCTAGTTGTTGTCTGGGCCCGATTTGAGTTCGAAATTGGTTTGAAAACGAAATTTATTTTTAGTCGGACCCACATGGGGCCCGACATGCTTTGCATGGTCATGAACTTGTGAAGGTTCCAATGTGGCAATCCCATCAAGTGACTGTTTTCAAATGAAGGAGATAATTAAGGTGCATATGTTGAAGTTAATGACCTGTGTTTTAAAACAATCAATGGGGATATGCAAGCTACTGGTTTATCACCGGAAAATAAATAGGCACAATGCTAAATATGGACATCCATCAATAATTAACGGATATATTATTTTCAGTTGATGTTGCATTTGTAAGTACCTTTCTCAATATACATTCATGTATGTAAGCATTGGCATTACGGGAAAATATGAAGACTTCTATTGGTGAGGAAAAGTTTAGAGTATTGGAGCTCTAATGGATATAGCTAAATAAACAATTTTCTTTGAGAAGAGAAGCATATGAATGAAATCAATTTGGCATTGAATATATTGGTTTACTTTTTGAGTGGATCGAGCTCATTAGTTGCTTTGTAAATACTTGGCAATATGGAACCACTGCAAATCAACGAATGTTGAAGAGCATAAAAGAACAAGAATGAAGCATGGTCAGAGGGTAATGAAGTTTGGGTGGCCAATGGCTTGTGTTTTGATAGAGTTATGAGTGTGTGATGGTGGACATGGCCAGAAGATTTGAGGGGAGGCTCGCAGCAACTGAAGGGAGAGCACACGCCATTAATGGAAGATGCATTGCAAAATGAAGTGGCATGGAAGTGCGTGACGTGGGAGCTTTGGAATAGGTTTTAGACTTCCATCAAAGCAGATAAGATGGAGAATTTAGAGGGGCTCGAGCATCCCCTGAGAGCGGCCATCACCATGGAGCAAAGCACGTAGGTAGCTAACCAAGTAGGGATGGAAATGTGGGAGTAAACTGAGGCACATGCCAGGCAAAGAATGGAGTGGATGAAGACCACGCACCAATGGAGGAAGGTGCACACATAGCCGCAGGGTGAGTGAGCCCGAGTAAATGAAGGTATAAGGCGCACACTACAGGAAATGGTGAAGAATGCATGCCAGTGAAGAGGGAGTCCGCTGCCAGGCACAATGGATGGTATCCAAAAGAAATGTGTGAACACAATGTGGAGCTCGTGCCATGTTAAAAGAAGCATGCGCGTATGGAAGTAGCCAGCAACAAGGCATCAACCAGTGGGAGCTTGCGGTGAATGAAGAGAGTAGTGGAGGTGGGCGCATCCAACATGGGAGACCCACACTGGTTGGGAGGTGAGCAGCATGCAGAGGAGTCTACAGGGAGTAGCAAAGGAGCTCGTGGCCAACGCAGCTAGTGGATAGCCCGCGCCCAACAGGAAGGCCTGCATTGCTCGAGAATGACCGTGAACGCAGCAGTTAGGGCATGCCTCGCAAGCCTCGCAAGAGGAATGCTGACGCAAGCAAAACTCTTGTGAGGTGTGCGAGCACGGGAAGAGTCTGATTGTAAAATTTTTAAAACATTTAATAAATTTTCAATAGTTGGAGGTTGAAATGGAGGTGGGTCCAGGGAAATTTTAAAGGGTTTTCATTCTAAAGGAGATAAAATTTAAATATTTACCCAAATAGTGCAGAAGGTGAATATTTTATTTACCGAGCAGGTATTATTATTTCAAAATGTATGGAATTGTAAAATGGAGATAGGGTTGAATGTTAAATGCCAAAATGTCAGCTAAAGTGAAATACTAGAGGAATATTTCAAATTAAATATCTGAAATAATGTTGGCAATTATTCTAGTGGTGAGTATAATGGGGTGATTTAAATATCAATTTTCTTTGCTAGAAATAATCATGAAGGTGCAACAAGGTAAGTGCCCAAGAATAAATTGTTTTCAATTAGAGGGTAAATGGTAAATGGCTTGGATATGTGGAGAGTTTATAAAATGGATTCATTATTCACTTTATACAAAAGATTTTGTGTTGGGAATATAACATAAAGTGAAAGCATGGGTAATTATTTTACCCAAGGATAAATTTCTGAGAAGCTTCATGTGAATTAAATATTCACTTTATAATGAGACTTTATTGTAAAATAGGTGAAATTTTATTTGCTGGGAATTAATATGAAGGAAAATATTAAAGATGAATAAAGAGGCAAATCAAAGTTGAGTTCAAAGCTCAAATATTAAAGTTGGAAAACTTTAATATCTGGAGGTAACATATAAAGTGAATATACATGTAAACTGCAGCAAATGAAGAGCAGAAAAACAAAAATAGATGTGCACGGGAATGAAGTTTTCTTTCAACTGCAAATAATGAGATTCTCTAGCTAGGTAGATTTTCTATTACTGGGTAATGATGGGTAAAGGTAGTTTTGAGAAGTGGAGTTTGTTGGAGGAAGAAGAGGAGATATTATTTTGCAGATTTGTTGATCAACAGGAATGGAGCTGCCATGTGTCTGCAACAGATTCGAATTTGGGGCTTCTTCTATTTTCTCTCTTCTTTTATATATTCTATCATTCTCTCATTGTAAGGGGTTCTGGGATTAGAGTTCTAAAATCAGTTCTGAGATTAGTTCTGAAAAGGTTCTAAATTTCGTATTGGACTGTGTAGATAGAGATTTGTTTTTCTTGAGTCATTATTTGAGTCTGTAAGTTGCAATTTTATGAATTCAAGAGTAAATACAACCAATTTATGCAATTAACATCACAAAGTGCTTTCACATTCATGAATTTCATCAGATTGTCTCCACATTTGTACACTTTCAGTCATGTAAATTCAATAATACAAAGTGTCTTTGAATTTATCATCTCAAGTTTTATGAGATTGTTTTGTCTGTTCATTGTTGTGTTTCAAAGAAATGGTTAAAATGCTTTGAGCAGGTGATTGTGATTTCAGGTGTGCAGAAGAGATTTAATAAGAAGAATCTGATTGATATCAAGAGAAGGATTGTTGGTGCAAGGCACTAACAGTTGATGCAAAGCATCAACAAGTTTAATCCACTCATTGAAAACTGTTTGCTGGAGAATTTATTTTATGTGTTTGACTCCATGGCCCAAAAGAGGCACTGATCTTTTATACAGTTTTGTGCATCTCAGAAACAATATTAATTGCAAAATCATTTTAAATCTTACTGTGTTATTGTATGTCTTGCTTTCCAATGGCTGAGAGAGGGTTGAGTTGCGGAGAATTTAGCCAAGTTCAAGGTAGTCAATGCTTCTCTTAGTGTATTAGCATTGGGAATTATCTGTTTTATAAAACAATGCCAGTGTATGAGTGAATTAAGTTTTGAGCATTGTTTAGGTTTACCCATCTTGGTCTTGTAGAGCCAAAAGTGTAGGAGATGTCAGTCTTTGATTGAATCTTATCAGTTGGCCACTAGTCTTTGTTGTTCTTCAATATAGAGGTTGGGTACCTCTTAGAGAATTACAAAACCTAGTTGGGTTGTTATTTTAAACACTAACAGAATGGCGACTTTGCTGGGGAAGATTCTGAATCTCCAGTTGTAGACAGTTATAGAGTCAAATCATCTGTCATTCTAAAATCAGTTCAAGTTTGAAGGATTTCAACCCTGGAGAAGAAAGTGTTGCAGTGAACCTGAACAGTTTTGTAATCTGTGGTGGTCTGCTGGTGGAAAGGAACTCAGAAAAAAGTTTACATGTGAAAGAACTTCATATTGTTTGAAGTTCAGTCCTTTGTGAAAAGAGGTGGCAACTCTGTTGATAGAACCTGTTACAAATTTGAAGAAAGTTCAAGAGCTACAAATACTACCAATCAGGAAGACAATTTGTAGTAGTTTAAAAGTTTCCAAGTATTCTTCATTCTTGGTTTTCAAGAACTTGTGTATGAAGACCATATTTGAACTTCTTAGAAGAAATTTTGTTTCCCTATTGAGTGAGTTAGCACTAAGAAAGGGAAAGAACAGTAAATTAAGTTTGCACACTCCTATTTTTTGGGTTTGTTGAATATAATTACAGTTCCACTGAAGGATTATGTTTAGTGCTCAAATATCTGCTAGTTTGGATGGTTAGAATGCATTTGTGTATCTTACAAGTTTCCATCCATTAGGCTTGTAATTATGCACAATTTGTGAGCCTTAATTTGTAATAGCCATGGATCACCAATGTAAAGTAGCTATACCAGTGAATACTTTGGTTCAACTTGTCAAGAAGTGTCAAAAGTATAATAATCTTCAAGCATCCAATACCCTAAAGTGTAAGAACCCAAGAGTTAATAAGCCTAGGTTCAGCCCTGAATGGAATGATGTATTTGAAAGAGGACTTAAAGAAATGGATGAAAGACACCAAATGTTTCAACAAGCCCGGTCAAGAGACCGTCAAACTGTGTCTACTTGTGAAGTCATTGCACCTATTGTCAATTCCTTTGATCCATTGTATGCTCAGTTAGATCTGTCATGGGTTGATTATGAAACTGAAAGTATGTCAGCTCAAGTTTATAAGGAGATGCCTAGATTTGATGGGTATACCGTATGTGAAGGAGATGCACATGTTCAAAGTTTTTCCAGCTTCATGGAGAAACATTCATTCAGAGATTAGTATATGCGGATGAGATTTTTTGTCAGATCTCTTGAAGCACGAGCTCGGGATTGGTATCTAAGTTTTCTTGAGAAGTCATTTCCTTGTTCGGATGAATTAGTGGCTACTTATAGAAAAGAATTTGCAAGAAACCCCTCTGATTTGGTCACAATATTAAAAGAAATTAGAAAGCAAGAGGAAGAGTCAAGTGTTGATTTCAGTCATAGATTTGTTGTTGCCTTGTCACTAATCCCAGAAAATTTCAGACCTAGAACTTCTAATTGTATCCATATGTACTTTGAAGCTTATGAAGAAGGATCTAGTGCACTGTTAAAATATTCTAAAATATTGAGCATGCAGATGGCTTACACAGTTTTGGATAATTTGGAGAAACAGAGGAATGAATATGTTCAAAGTTTCTTGTCTTCAGTTATGGGAAAACATGCTGATGGAAGCAGCAGTGGTGTGAATAAAAATGATCAGATGTTTTCAGACAAGTGCATACTTGAGAAAGTAATAGATGAGAAGAATGCATCATCAGATAATGAGGATGTTGTTAATCGACAACTTATAGAAGAAATGTACCCAACTGCAAATCAGCAATTGAGTCTCCCAAGCCAAGAACCTGAAGAAGACTATGAGTTGGATTTACTCTTTGAAGAAGAGATATGTGATCAGCAATGTTGTGATACAATTGATCAAATCAAGCCTACATATGTTGAGTGTAGCAATGATGCAAGTCTGCATAGTGAGACAAGAGAGTTTGCTGATTCAGAGAATACTCTTGAGAACATTAGTGTGTCAGCTGCTAGTGACAGAGTGTGTGATGAATTTCAATTTGAAAGACAAGCCACAAGCAGCTGCAATGAGGAAAACATTCTTGGTTTTCAGCTTGATAAAGAAGATGTTTATGATTATCCTCAAGAGGATGCAAGTGACAAGTTCAGTGATGATACCCAATCTGATGTTGAAATGCAAAGTAATGTGGATTGTTGTTTTGACAACCTAGAAGAGAATAAGAAGTGAGAAGTGGACAATTTATTTACTATGACTGGTTATGACTTTTCTTGTGATAATGTTGTCAACAATTCTGCCTCCTATGATTGGGGAGATCCAGTTTATGATCAGCCTATTGAATTCTCAGAGTTTGAAGATGAAAATATTTTGATATGCCCTAATTTGCAATTTGTTATTGCATCCAATACAAGTGAAGGCCACGAAAAGGAAGTGGTTGAAACAGTAGATCAAAACAATGATCTATTGAGTTGTGAACAAATTTCAGATCTGTTGACCACAATATATCAGAAATGTGCACATAAGGACAACTCTCAGTTGTTGTATGTAACCCCTATTGACTTTGACAATGATGATGACCTTCAAGATGCAAGGTATGATGCAAGTGAATCTGATTCTCTTTCCAATGATGAGAAAACTAATTGTGATGATGCACTATATGATGAGTATGAAGATATGGACACTGATGTAAGTTCAGAAAACTCTTTTGATGAGTCTGAAACAACGAATAACCATGAGGTTTACATATCCAATGAGTCAAATCTCGAGGATTGTAATGCAGATTTGGATAAGTCTTTGTTTGATGAGCCTAGACATGAGTTTTTTCATATGGATGTTAATGATGATTTCAATGAGAAATCAAATCATTCTTCTGAACCAGAATTGCTTGTTGAGCAAGCTTGTGATATTGAAGAGGTTGATACCTTATGTTCAGAGGATGACTATATGATTACAGATGATGCTGAGTCAAAAATCCCTGATGAATCTCAATACCAACATGATGAAGAATAGTCACAAAGTGTGCTAATGCATGAGTGTATTTGTTTGCATACACTTGGAGATGGTTTGCATGATGAGCATGATCTTTTGGTAAGTTCTTGTGATATTTTTAATTCTGATATGCAAACTAGTAATCAATTTGAGTTTAACAGTTCCATCCACAAGGCAGAATGTGAGTGCTATTTTTGTTAGCTGGAGGAGGTTTTCATAGAATGTGGCAATGTGAACAACACTGAGACAAGTTGTTTTCATCTTGAGAATGATTTAAGTGATTTATATAATCAGTTGTTGCCACATAATAATCAACATTTAGAAAGTATGTCTGGATTTTCAGATGCATAGTGATTGTGAACATGTTGGTGATGTTTTGAATAATTGTCTGTTAGGAGATACCAACATGTTTCATCAGGCGGATGGTTGTGATCAAGTTACGCTTTCAAATGGTCTTGATCCCCATTTTCAAATACTGCCACTTAATACTAAATTAGAGAATGAAGAAAGTAACAGTGATGTGACATATCTGATTTGGTTGACACTTGATGACAAATTTGGACAAAGAGAAAGTTCACATTTGCACAAGGGTAGTTTGGTATTGCTGTTTGCAATGATGCAGTCACCTGTGTTGTTGTGGTTTGATAGAGGCAAACATAAGTTGAGGGAGATCAGCTCTTTCTACAAAATTGTGTTTGATAGAGGTAGATGTTGATTCCCGTTTTTCATTTGGTGACCTGGGGTCATCAAATGAAGTTGAAAAAATAAGGTTGAATAAAGGGGAGTAGTTTGAGGATACCCAATGGATTCAACTTTTGGTCTACTCTCTAGAGATCTAGGATCTTGCTATGCCCACAGGGGGCATACATCCCCAGTCGGAGCCATTGATGGCACTCTCAAATTTTGCAAATTTGAGATGCCTATTCCAAAATTTTAGCTTCTGCACTTTCTGATGTGCACCTGATAATCAATCTCGACTGACCCACTTTGGAGGCTTGTATTTTAAAGCCTGTTGATTGTCATGCAAAACCCATTTTCAAACATATTCAGTTGACCTATGAGAGCAGGCATGTCAAATTTGAGCTTCTCACGACAAGTTCTGACAATGTTTCAAAAAGTGAAGCTAGAAGGTTTTTGCACTATTCTACTATTTGTAGTTTGTCAGTTTGCGAAACAACTTCCTGTTTGAGCTTGGTTTTCACAACTAGTTCACTGTCATGTCAGAACGAATGCTGTTCCATATTCCCCATATCAACATGATCTCGGGTGTCAGTTTTCAAAGCTTCATGATCTGATTTGCTATTTTTAGCAGATCGAAACCAAATGCAGATTGTTCTGTTTTGCAACTGTTTTCCTTGACAACCTTTCTAAGAGGCCAACTTCGATCATTAATATTTTTTGATCGGTGATGTTTCAAAGTAATTCCTTCTGCACACGTGCTTAGGGTATCTTAATGTTCCACTGTGTTTGATGGAAGCTTGCCAAGAGTTGATTTGTTATGTTTACAAATTAGCAGTTGGATTAGTTTTAACTGGTGCAGAATAGTTGTTGTTCCAGAAAAGTTTAATCGAGCAACTTCACCGATTAATATCCAGTTCCTCGTAATTGATTTCTCCGAGCCGTGTTTTGCATTATACTTTTGGGTCAAATGACTATGTGCTTGCAAGTTTTTGAGGTCTCACGAGGTCGTTTGCCCAATTTTCAAGATCGATTCCTAAGGCAACTTGGCCTGTTTTGACCATTTTTCAAATGTGTCAAAAAATAGTTTCTGAAGGCAACCCAGTTTACCATTCCACTTCAAATGCATCTAGTTGTTGTCCGGGGCCGATTTGAGTTCGAAATTGGTTTGAAAATGAATTTTTTTTTAGTCAGACCCACATGGGGCCTGGCTTTGCATGGTCATGAACTTGTGATGGTTCCAATGTGGCAATCCCATCAAGTGACTATTTTCAAATGAAGGAGATAATTAAGGTGCATATGTTGAAGGTAATGACCTGTGTTTTAAAACAATCAATGGGGATATGCAAGCTACTGGTTTATCACCAGAAAATAAATAAGCACAATGCTAAATATGGACATCCATCAATAATTAACGGATATATTATTTTCAGTTGATGTTGCATTTGTAAGTACCTTTCTCAATATACATTCATGTATGTAAGCATTGGCATTATGGGGAAAAATGAAGACTTCTATTGGTGAGGAAAAGTTCAGAGTAGCTCTAATGGATATAGCTAAATAAAAAAATTTCTTTGAGAAGAGAAGCATATGAATGAAATCAATTTGGCATTGAATATATTGGTTTACTCTTTGAGTGGATTGAGCTCATTAGTTACTCTGTAAATACCTAGCAATATGGAACCACTGCAAATCAGTGAATGTTGAAGAGCATAAAAGAATAAGAATGAAGCATGGTCAGAGGGTAATGAAGTTTGGGTGGCCAATGGCTTGTGTTTTAATAGAGTTATGAGTGTGTGATGGTGGACACAGCCTGAAGATGTGAGGGGAGGCTCGTAGCAAGTGAAGGGAGAGCTCACGCCATCAATGGAAGATGCACTGCAAAATGAAGTGGCATGGAAGTGTGCAACGTGGGAGCTTTGGAATAGGTTTTAGACTTCCATCAAAGCACATAAGATGGAGAATTTAGAGGGACTCGAGCATCCCCTGAGAGCGGCCATCACCATGGAGCAAAGAACACAAGGAGGAAACCAACTAGGGATGGCAATGTGGAAGTAAACTGAGGCACATGCCAGGCAAAGAATGAAGTGGATGAAGACCACGCGCTAATGGAGGAAGGTGCACACATAGCCGCAGGGTGAGTGAGCCCAAGTAAACGAAGGTATAAGGCTCACACTGCAGGAAATGGTGAAGAATGCATGCCAGTGAAGAGGGAGTCCACTGCCAGGCATAGTGGATGGTATCCAGAAGGGATGTGTGAACACAGTGTGGAGCCCGCACCATGTTAAAAGAAGCCTGCGCGTATGGAAGCAGCCAGCAATAGGGCATCAACTAGTGGGAGCTCGCGGTGAATGAAGAGAGCAGTGGAGGTGGGCGCATCCAACAGGGGAGACCCACGCTAGTTGGGAGGTGAGAAACAAAGGAGCTTGCGGCTAGTGCAGCTAGTGGATAGCCCGTGCCTAATAGGAAGGCCCACATTACTTGGGAATGACCGTGAACGCAACAGTTAGGGCATGCCTCGCAAGCCTCGCAAGAGGAATGCTGACGCAAGCAAAACTCTTGCGAGGTGTGCGAGCACAGGAGGAGCCTGGTTGTAAAAATTTTAAATAATTTAATAAAGTTTCAATAGTTGGAGGTTGAAACGGAGGTGGGTCCGGGGAAATTTTAAAGGGTTTTCATTCTAAAGGGGATAAAATTTAAATATTTACCTAAATAGTGCAGAAGGTGAATATTTTATTTACCGGGTGGGTATTATTATTTCAAAATATATGGAATTGTAAAATGGAGACAGGGGTGAATGTTAAATGCCAAAATGTCAGCTAAAGTGAAATACTAGAGGAATATTTCAAATTAAATATCTGAAATAATGTTGGCAATCATTCTAGTGGTGAGTATAATGGGGTGATTTAAATATAAATTTTCTTTGCTGGAAATAATCACGAAGGTGCAGCAAGGTAAGTGCCCAAGAATAAATTGTTTTCAACTAGAGGGTAAATGGTAAATGGTCTGGATATGTGGAGAGTTTATAAAATGGATTCATTATTCACTTTATACATAAGATTTTGTGTTGGGCATATAACATAAAGTGAAAGCATGGGTAATTATTTTACCCAAGGATAAATTTATGAGAAGCTTCAAGTGAATTAAATATTCACTTTATAATGAGACTTTATTGTAAAATAGGTGAAATTTTATTTGCTGGGAATTAATATGAAGGAAAATATTAAAGATGAATAAAGAGGCAAAGAAAAATTGAGTTCAAAGCTCAAATATTAAAGTTGGAAAACTTTAATATCTGGAGGTAAAGTATAAAGTGAATATACATGTAAATTGCAGCAAATGAAGAGCAGAAAAACAAAAATAGATGTGCATGGGAATGAAGCTTTCTTTCAGCTGCAAATAATGAGATTCTCCAGCTGGGCAGATTTTCTATTACTGGGTAATGATGGGCAAAGGCAGTTTTGAGAAGTGGAGTTTGTTGGAGGAAGAAGAGGAGATATTATTTTGTAGAGTTGTTGATCAACGGGAATGGAGCTGCCATGTGTCTGCAACAAATTCAAATTTGGGGCTTCTTCTATTTTCTCTCTTCTTCTATATATTCTATCATTCTCTCATTGTAAGGGGTTCTGAGATTAGTTCTGAAAAGGTTCTAAGTTTCGTATTGGACTATGTAGATAGAGATTTGTATTTCCTGAGTCATTGTTTGAGTTTGTAAGCTGCAATTTTATGAATTTAAGAGTAAATATAGCCAGTTTATGCAATTAACATCATGAAGTGCTTTCACATTCATGAATGTCATCAGATTGTCTCCACATTTGTACACTTTCAGTCATGTAAATTCAATAATACAAAGTGTCTTTGAATTTATCATCTCAAGTTTCATGAGATTGTTTTGTCTGTTCATTGTTGTGTTTCAAAGAAATGGTTAAAATGCTTTGAGCAGGTGATTGTGATTTCAGGTGTGTAGAAGAGATTTAATAAGAAGAATCTGATTGATATCAAGAGAAGGATTGTTGGTGCAAGGCACTAACAGTTGATGCAAAGCATCAACAAGTTTAATCCATTGGTTGAAAACTGTTTGCTGGAGAATTTATTTTATGTGTTTGACTCCATGGCCCAAAAGAGGCACTGATCTTTTATACAGTTTTGTGCATCTCAGAAATAATACTAATTGCAAAATCATTTTAAATCTTATTGTGTTATTGTATGTCCTGCTTTCCAATGGCTGAGAGAGGGTTGAGTTGCTGAGAATTTAGCCAAGTTCAAGGTAGTCAGTGCTTCTCTTAGTGTATTAGCATTGGGAATTATCTATTTTATAAAACAATGTCAGTGTATGAGTGAATTAAGTTTTGAGAATTGTTTAGGTTTACCCACCTTGGTCCTGCAGAGCCAGAAGTGTAGGAGATGTCAGTCTTTGACTGAATCTTGTCAGTTGGCCACTAGTCTTTGTTGTTCTTTAATATAGAGGCCGACTACCTCTTAGAGAATTACAAAACCTAGCTAGGTTGTTATTTTAAACACCAACAAATTGCTTCAGCTTCCCCATGTTTCTTTCAAGCTTGCATATTATCCAACTATGTAGCCATATTGTTTATGATATCCTACTTGAAATCAGATAGAAAATTTGAAATCTCCATTCATGAAACTCCATTAGTAGAAGACTTTCCCATTATGGCCTGATGAACTCTTCCCTTCTTGACATTTTCTCGAGAGTAGTTGCGGCATATGGACTTAATATCATCCTAAGGCACTTGGGTTATATCTCCTCCTCCCATCAGATCAAGGGCATCAATACAAGAATCATTGATTCCTCTCAGAAAAAGTAATTTATGAGATTCTTCATTGAGAGTGTGGTCTGAATTATTTTTCAAGGAAAACAAGAACCTTGAGATATAGTCTTCCAGGCTTTCGTCCTCCTTCTATTGAATTTGGAATATATCATCACCCTTACTACCACTCTTACAATATTCCTTATATTTCTCAAGAAATTTTGTTTTAATGACTGCCCAACTATCGACATCATCCCTCCCCAAACTCATGATCCATCTGAGAGCTCCCTCCTTCAAAGTAGCAGGAAACAACTTCAATTTGTGAGCATCTGTGGTGTAATCATAGCTTCGACAGAGGATGACAAATTCAAATAAGAAAGTGTCTAAGTCCTCTATAACTAGCCCATAGAACTTGGGAAGTAATGAAGAAGGAATATTTTTGAGGTTATCATTATCTTGCTGGGGTATGATAGGGATTTCAAAAGCAGGAGGTTGATTACGTGGATTTCGTGCCATATCTGCTTGATGAAGTATCAAAGAAAATGGATTTTCTTGAGGTTCTTCATCAACAAGGTCAAAGGGAAATTCAACAAGTGGGTCTTCAGCAAATGGATTGATATCTTGGTTTCCTCCTTCCTCAAATAGATTATAAGCTAGTTCAAAATCGTTATCAGTGAATGGAGGGTTTGGTAGGAATCTTCCTAGAGCGTCTCTTCTTCTATGCATGTAACAGACTTAACTGAACATTGAAGGATTTGAAAATTCTTGAATAAGCACACTAACTACTACTAACAATGACTATGACAGGTTCTTAGCTTGACACCATACTCGACAACGGTGCCAAAAATGGTTGTCGCCCACAAAAGGATATAAAAGTCATGGAAAATCCTAACTTGGGAATTGGACATTCCAGCAGGTGACTAACATCTTCTCATGGTCATTCATTTACTTTGTCAAACCAGGGAACATATAATTGAAATGGAGTGGCACTGTATGTGCACTAAGAACCTATTTTAGCCACAACCTACTAGAAATAAATGCATGAAAAGAATTCTACTTCTAATGCAGGAACGTAAGGAAAAGTATTATCAACTTAAACATAACTTAGTTAAAGCAGAAATCATGACAACTAATATTGAGAAACAAACCATGAACTGGTCTTATGCTACAGGAATAGACACAGGGATGGATTCCTTATGCTACAGGAACAATATAAGATTGAGTTTGCACTGAAACTTCCTGGAATGCAATTCTAATTGATAAACAACAAGAAATAAACAAATAACTACAAATACCTACTAAGTGGGCCCCCTTAGCAAGCATCAACCAAATTATGCAAGAATTGAACTCAAAACTTCATCAGCTTTTATTCATAAACTCTGAATCATATACATGGTTGTTCTGCTTGTAAGAAAACTAACACAAAACTCTATTTCTCATTATAACACTGCTCTTAACATACTCTGTTCTATTTCTACTCTCTAGTCTAGTCTAATCTCTCCAATCTGTTCACTCACGTAGGAGGAACATTTATTTATAGAAAAACAACTAACTAACTAACTTAATAGAGAAAGATGCGGATATAGATGCTTCCTAATTCCGAGGAACATAATTCCATAAATGAAAGCATATCTATTCAACTGATTCAGAGAGAATCTAGCATTCCACTCTTCCTAGATTGATGACCATTTAGATCTCCTCCCAATGACCCGGATAGAGAATCCTCGCCAGAACAACTTCCTCGGTGCCGTGTTGGAAATGGGCTTTTTCTGCAAGGCCGAGTTTTGCTATGCATTGACTCGTTCATACTAAATTTAACAGCCTATGGAACACATGGAAAAAGAGGTGAAAGAAAGCATGCATATAATAGCACGATACTCATCATTAATCACACACATTAAATTCTTCTCATTTATCCAAAAACCACATGTATCCTATCAGTCAATTGGGAGGTGAAACCGGGCCATGAATATAGACATACAAAGATATTAGGCTGTAGGAATATAGGAATGCTTGCCACAGGATACTACCCATTTTAAAATAAAAAGGATACTACCCATTTTAAAATAAAAAGTTTATAATCACAGAGTTTAAAACAACCATTAAAAAGAGTAAGGGTATTTAAAAATACATTATGATATTCAAATTACGAGCATATTTTGGGCTCATCAGGGTTCACCAAATGTTAGATAGGGGTTAGAATCTAAATGCAAATAGAAAATATAATAGCAAGCACTCTATTAAATCTAAGCTAAAAACCCAAATCCAAAGCAAGAAAGAACAATCAACATAGAAAGAAAATAGGAACACAATTAAATAAAATTCTCTATGTTGAACTTGAATAACCTTCCTTCCTCTCCTCAAATCTGCCTTTGCAATTTTCCCTTAGTTTTTTTTGTATGCAAGTACCCACAAATGTAAGAACAAATGTTGGAGATATGTGGGTGTTCAACCAAAATGAAGGAGGCAACTCTCTTTTACAAAAGAGGTATTCACATAGATGACTAAGATCGATCTTCTAAAAAGATGTCAAGATCAAGGGACAATGATTCATGCACCGCAAACTAGTGGGCTAGGAATGGCTAAGGATAAGCGGTCAAGATTGAAAGAAGACCAGTGAGAATCAACGGTTAAGATTTGAAATGAGAAAGTGGAGGGAAAGTAGTGGAGCAAATTAAATAATATAATTATTTAATTTAGGAGAGCATGTGGGCCATCAAATAATAATTTTTAATTGAAGAAGGGAATCTTGATAATTAAATCATAATATTATTTAATTTGGGAGAGGAAGTGGAGGAATAAAGTAAATTATTTAATTCATGGAAGGCATCTTTGACCATATTTTAAATTTGGTAAAAGATAATGGAGGAATAAATAACCATTTTAGATTATTTATTTATGGCAGAAGAGAAAATGAATATATAATTTAGATGATTATGCAACTGTTTAAATTAAATATAGAAGAAAATGGAAAAAGGGAATTAAATAATTAAGTTAGATTAATTATTTAATAGAGGGAAAGTGAAGAGAGGGAGAAATAATTTAAATGATTATTTAACCAAGGAAAAAAATGATAAATGAATAAACAAACAATTAAAACTGATTATTTAACTATAGATGAATAATGACAAGCAAATAATTAAATAAATGATAATTTATTTAATTACAGAAGGAAAGGCTATTGTTGATGCAATTAAATAAATATTTTAATTTATTTAATTGGTCAAAGGAGAACAACGACAAAGAAAATGAATTAATTAAATAATTAACATTATTTAATTAATAGAGGAATGTGATCAAAGAAAATAATTAAATAATTAAAATTATTTAATTATGCAGAGGAGAAGACCAAAACAATGGAAAAGTGACATTCGCAGACCAATACATTTTATGGTGTCTACAATTGGAAGATGGATCAAACCCCAATTAGAATTTCATAGAAATTGTATTGTTGAAACAATAGATTTTAAATTGGAAACTAATCAAATTGAATTTAGGGATTGAATCTAAGCCATTTTTCTATACATTTCAATGACTATACTATTAGTTGAATGCATGTTAATTAATTTGACAAAAAATGATAAAAATAGGGAAATTGGAGAAAATGTGGTTTAGAATCTTGTTTTCACAAAATTGAAGGTTAATAGGTTTGGTTCAGGTGGAAATTCATTGTGGAGGATTTCTAGCTTTTTAAAATAGAAAATTTGGGTGAAATCAGTTTATGAAAATGTTTGATTGGGAAAAGGGATCTAGGTCCTAAATCACACTTGTCCTAATTTTCAAGGATTAAAAATGAGCTCAAATCCACTTGACTACAATCCTAGTAGGAAGAATCAAAATGGTGGATTAGGGTTCTAATCCTTGTTGTGGGGAGATTGTTGTGTTATTGTTTGATAGAGTGGTGATTGATAAATTGAAAAAACTTGAAGATGTAATGATGTTCCTAGGTAAACTATGAAAATGCAACAATCTGTTATGATTTATGAGAAATTGAACGCAACAAGACAAAAACATAATCCAAAAATACAAAAGGTAGACACAAAGGATCTTGGTGGGTGATCCCACAAAGATGGTTTACAATTTCTGAGAGGAACTGATTTTTGCTAAAATCACATATTTTTAGAAAATATAATGATTTAAGCCTTAAAAAGTTCCATTTTAAGGATTCCAATTGAAGAGGATTTGATCAAATCACCTTAGATCAAACCCCCTTGGATAAAACCTCGCTAGTTTTAAACCATACCTATAAATGAGTCTCCTTTACACCTATCAAAATGCTGCTAAAAAATCACTTTTGATTTACATTTTGGGGGATCAAATGAATTCATTTAAAATTTATTTCAAATTATTATAGTAGTCCTTAGAACGAGCTATCCAATGAATATAATTTTAATATGTTTTGGTTTTATTATGTATTTTTTTTTAGTTTTATTAAACATAGGTTTTTCATCAAAAATGAAAGTCTTTGTTCTGCACATGTGGAAAAATAGTAGATTGTCTTTTTTTTTTTGAAAAATATGTGTGCACCAGATATTGAAGTCCTTAATCCAACAAAAAAAATAAAAAATGAATTTCAATATATACAAAAAAAGTTATGCGTTATACGATCGCGCTATGTCTGAATTGTAATTGGTTTGACTTCGAAACTTGATTAAAGAAAAAATATTCAATAAAAAAATATCTAACCAAGTGGAAGCACTAGATATCGGAGTTATAAATCTAAATTTGAAAGAATTAGAATTTCATCCTTCATGGAAAAAAAGTTATGCGTTATACGGTGTGCAACACTTTTTTAAAATGTTGTTTTCTAAAAAAAACCAGTTTTTGTGGGAGATGGAAAAAGAAGTGCAATCTGATTCCAAAAATTTTGAAAAAATATTTTTAGAATCTATAGACAAAATTTGATGAGACTCTAGTTTGAATCATCTTCAAATTCCTCACGGTTTAGCCGCTATAGGTGCCTGAATGTGAAGATTTAGTTAAAAAAATATACAAAAGGTAGACACAAAGGATCTTGGTGTATAGATTTGGTGCAAATTTAGTTTTTCTATGGTATGGTGCATCCTTGATTTCCCTCTTTTTTTGCAAGATATGAAAACATAGGCTTGAGGTCCTTGCTCTATAGCTCTTGTCCTCCCGAGGTCACTATCAAAACTTCATCCGTTGATGAGAAAATCTAGTTTTCGTGTCTTGAAAACTTGCAGGCTTGAATGCATGAATGAAAAATTAGTCCATCTTCCTCCAAATATCTTCCAATTTGAAAAATTGCATACATGACAGAGGGGGAAGGGTTGTGCTGTATAGGGGCTTGCCTATTTCAAACCTCGTTTTGGTATTTCTACCTCCATAATGGCTATGATGTTGTATAAATAGAGCTTAACTTCGGTTGGGAAGAGGCTAAATGATAACAAGTAATAAATTAGCATTTCTTTGTAACTCATCACTCATATATGCTTTCCTTGATGGAATGAAGCCATGTACTCATCACCTTCAAATAGAATTTGATATCTTGATTGAAGTCCTACAAGTGTAACTAGTGCTCACAAAAAAAATGATCACAAAACATGAATAAACTTACATGAAAACATGAGTGATACTTGACGTGAATAAATTCTGCTAAATGATAATAATTTTGTTCTTTATTTCTCTTGAATACTTTTAGGATGCTCAACTTGCTCAATAGATTTTCTAGGATTTCAAATGGTAAAAATACTTTGTATTTATGCAATTCTTCTAATTTCCCAAAAATCAAATACCAATAGCCAACAATTGAAATTGGAAATTTAAATAATAAAATACTGACACTAACATATTCAAATTTGAGCCAAAAATAGGTGGCCTAGGGCATGGTCCACCCTAGACTAAACCCATTTTTTTGAGGTCTAAAGTGTTAGGGGAAAATATTGAATGTTTATTTTGTTTCCCTTTGTTTTATTTTCTAAAGATGTTTGTAAAATGGGTCATTAAATGCATAATTAGGTCCAAGCACATAAGGGGGAGCTAAAACTAATGTGAAATTGTCAAGGGTGACAATTTTCAATACTATAGAGAATTTAATGTAATTTTCCTCCTATGAGTGTTTGAATCTTGCAATGCTAGTTTGTATTCCTATGTATTCTATTTGAGTTTTTAGGTAGATTAGAGGCTTAGGGAAACCTTGATGGTCATTGACCTAGGAACTTCGGTTACGAGAAAAAATTCATAGGAATAGAAGCATATAAAAGTGTCATTTGTGCCAATAGTTTCTCCAAGAGGGTTACCTACCACACCAAAAGCGCCCAAGAGGGTCTCTTACACCACTTTTGGTGCCTAGGAAGATGTTTCTTGTGTCACTAAGAGTGCCTATACCTCACACAAGTGTCCTATAAGTTTTTCATTTGTATATTCAATTATTTTGAAGTTCTATATTTAGTTTTGTACTATAATGTGCTTCCCTTACTAGAAATGAATATTTTAATCTATGAGATGTTAGTCATGATTGCTATCTTGTTTCTCCCAACTTAGTTTTGTGAGATTGCTTCTCATTTTTTGATCTTATGTGTATTAGGTATGAGTGTGTGAGCTCTAGTTGAACCTTAATCCCTTTGTAACACTCGACCTAAGTGTGAAGGAAACCTAGAAGATCATGTTCTTCATATAGTGAGATAAAATATGGTTTATCTTGCTATATATCCATATTGCAACACACAAGGTCATAGTGGGGTTTTTGTAGAGGGAATATGATTTTATATCATACAACCACTACTATGTCCTAGGAGATTCTCACAAATTAGAAGTCCCATGGTTTTAAGTGCATGCAAGGTTCCATATAAAAGGATGTTTCTTGATGGAAATTCATTCCATAATTCCTACCAAAAGGTAGGGTGATTACATGAAAGAGAAACATTCTATTTGAAAGGATAGGGGTGCTTTGAAGGAGGGTATGTGTAGGATCATCATGGAAAAAATAGACCCTTAAGTGGCAAAAACTTCAAAAAAATCAGAGTTAGGCAACTTGACGTTAAAATTTGAATAGGTTATTTATATTATTTCAAAAATATGTAACAATAGAATCTGTAGCAAATTGAATGTAGTTTCTAAACTACTAGGCATATTTAAAATAAGCAAAATCTATTTTCTAAAAATTTGAAATTTCAATGCAGTAGTACTTACATTTCAAGGAAAAAATAAGAAGTAGGTGTCTGTCTGACCACCCTAACCCCAATAAAATGATAATATTTTTTTATAATATTTTAGATATAAGTAGAGGACTCATGTCCCGATGTGATGCACATTTTTTTGTAATTTGTTTCCAAGTAAATAATTAATTATGAATTTTTTATTACAAATTTTAAAAAATATAAAAACTCGTATGTCTAACCACCTTAACTTGGTCAAAAATTCATGAAATTCAATCTTTTTTTTTTAATCCTATAGTATGTAAAGTATAGAATGTGACACATGTTTCAAATTCAAAAAATGTGATACTGTTTGAAAGCTATAGATGTTTTTCAATCAGCCTATCAATCATAACTTTAGTCGTAATTCAAATAGAAAATGAATAATAATTCTTTATTAAATTCAAAGTAAAGCATAATTTATATTGGTGGAAAGCTAAGAATCTCCTTTAAAAGCCCTTTTCATTTCATCAATTTTGGGTAGAAAAAATTTGTTAGCCACATGGGCCATCATATCACTTACATATCGCCACTTTTTGGCCCATCATGATCCTGCACATACCCAGGAGATAGATAATTTTCTAGTATATCAAGTGTTATTGTATCATGGTATATTGATGAGTATCCCAATGTTAATCTAGGAGTATCCTTGTATCTTAAAGAATACTTAGTTTGGTATTACTTATTCGTAAGTGTATTAGTTAGAAAATTACTAAGGAAATGACTTCCAGGGTTTTTCATTGGAAGCGAACTAAGGAATTTTGATCCAAGTCATTCCTAGGGTTGTGTGATTTTTTTTGCATTCATACTATTATGTAATCATGTGGTTTTATGCATGTTATTATGCACTTTTATCTTGTATTCATGTGTATTTCTTGTGTTTATACTTATCCTTGATTATTTATACTTTTGATTGGTGTATATTATTGATTGATTATTTGGTTTGTACTATTATATGCCTTGTATACTTATTTGACATGTGTTCTTGAAACTATTATATGTTAGTGGGAGTTGATCTAGGAGGAAGGTAATATGTTTTTGAGCTAAGGTAATTAGAAATATATGTATAAGATGCATGATATTCTACTTTGAGATTGTAAGGATGGTTAAAATTTAGAAAATTGAAGAATGAGATGAGAGTAGTGTTCATTTGAAGGTGTTCTATAGTCTTATAAATATAAAGTTAGTTATCTTTGTTTAATTATGCCTTGTATGCCCTTTTTGTAATGTAGAAAATTGCATATCTTTGTCCAAAATAAGAATGATTGAACTTGGTATTATATCAGTGTCCTCTTAAATCTTGTCTTCTAGATCTTCTATTTTTTTTTGCACTTCGGTGAAACCATCATTCACCAACTTACTTTCTTTGGTTGCCACAACCTATTCAAATTTTAAACTTCTGGAGCCATTCTTATCTAGACTCTCAAAAACTAACTTCATGGCTTGCTCAGTCACCTTATTCTTCTACATATCAGTAAAACCAATGTCAATTTTGATATGTGGTGTTCTTTAACTTTCTATTATTTGATCTAGGATCTCAGTGCTCTTCCAAAACTTCAAATTTAGCTGATGATTTTATTTTTCAAGATCTTTCCTAAGGGACACAATCTCTGCTTCAAGTTTCTTACAATCCTTATCTCTTGCCAGCAACCTTTTTGTCATAAATTCTTCAATCCTCTTTGCTTCTTCCACTTGAATCTTCAAGTCAATGACCACTTTCTTTGCCTTCTCAAGATTTTGAGATAATTTATCTTTAACTTTAACTTCTTGAACAATTCTTTTCTTTAGTCTTTTAATTTCTTTGTCAACAAAGAGAAATTCTTCCATAAGATCTACTTTAGCATCATCATCATTTAAAAACTTCATTTATACATCACCTTCAGAAGTTTCCATAACCATGGATAGAGCCAATTCTCCTTCATTCCTAGAAATGGCTTGGTCATCATCATCATCAAATGAGTAGCCTTCCTCATCGATAAAGAAACTCTTATGATTTCTTTGAAACTTTTTCCCTTTTTAAAATGTCCTCTTCTCATCATTGCTAAAATATTTGTATGGACACTTAGCCATGAAATGTACCACTTCACCACAACTAAAATATTTGAAAGAAAACTTACCTTTACACTTTCCAAAACCTCTTTATAATTTTATGACAAAGTTTACTTCCTTCAGATTTGATCCATCTTCCTAATTAGGGTCATCTTGCTTCTTAGACACTTTGAATGCGACCTTTCCTTACAAATTTGTGATTATCAATTCTCATCTAATAGGCAGTTAAAATTAAATGTAACTCATCCATAATTATATTCAAATCTTTAGCTTCTTGAACAATAGAAAATTTTGCATCAAAATTTGGGGAAGAGATCTGAGTACCGTTTTCACAATCATACCTTCTTTCATCTCTTCTCCAAGAACTTTGATAGAGTTGAAAACCTCATCAAAATGGAGTAGGAATGTAGCAATTTTTTCCTCTTCCTTCATTTTCAGACTTTCAAATTGACTTTGGTAGGTTTGAAGCTTTTCCTATTTGACCTTATCATCACCTTCATAGATGTTGTGTAACTTAACCCATACTTCCTTTTTTGTCCTGCAATGCATAATCTTCAAAATCTTAGAGTTCGATAAACCACACAAAATAGAATTTATTGCTTTGGCATTATTCTTACAAGCCTTCTTTCCAACTTGATCTCTTGGGGGAGTGTCAGGGATTTCATATCCATCCAAAACTAATTTCCAAACCTCAAATCCTAGGGCCATCGAATATTCTTCTATCCTTAAACTCCAAAAAGCATAACTGGAACCATCAAAGAGTGGTGCCTTATTTAAAGAAAAACCTTCCTGGGCCACTGAGTGTACCATATCAAATCTACCTCAAGTTGTTAAACTTTTTTAAAGGAACTTAGATTTGATACCAATCAAAGGGCACATAATATACTCAGAGGGGGAGTGAATCAATATATGCAAAAACTATTTAATTCAACATAAATTATCATTAGTAACTTTTCAAAACATCAAAGCAACACAGATGCACACATTCACACAAAGAACACCAGATATACATGGAAACCCAAAATGGGAAAAAACATGGTGAGAAGAGTTGCTTGGAGCTACTATCAAAATCCACCCTCACAAAATAATGGACCACTTACAATCATGAAGTAGGAACCAACCTATTTGAGACACTAGTCCCTAATTATTTTTGTAGGAACCAACCTACTGGAGACACAAATCCCCAACATAAATATCTAAGTACCAACTCAATAAGAAAGACACCAGTCCTATAATATTACAAAGATATGATTTGTGAACCTTCAAAACTGATAACACAACTTGCACTTGATCTGATCAAACTTCAGATAGTCTCCTAAACAACATATGATCTTCTAATAATGGCACAAAATGATTGGAATGAAACTCTAATTACATTACACTAATACTCACATTGAGGTCCTTAGTTACATATCATTCCTACTACACTCACACTTTACATATAATTAATCCTAGTCATAAACATATACATTCCAACATATCAAAAATATCTCATGTCGACCAAGAAACCTTGTAACACCATCCACAATTAGCCATGTTGGATAAGGGTAGAACTTAATTCAAATTGATATGAAACGTGTAGTCAACTCGGTCCTAAACCAATTATGTTATTGCTAGTGTTGGATGATGTTATGTGATTCCTTTAGGGATCTTAAATTGGTCCTATTTTATCTTCACACACTTCCTCTAGTTGGTGCATGCTTCCCTTATCTGGCACACTTAGACATTGTTCACAGATAGCCAACCAACATAGACAAAATTTTGTTACTTCTAACCTTCTTTTTGTTGGAGCTCAACCTTTGAAACTCTATAATTTGATACATCATGAGTAACCTTACATTAGGTCCAAGCCGCAAGCTATATCACTCAACTATGGTAGAATGCATGGAAAAAAACCATGACAATATAATATAGTGCATGAGTAGCAAACCACAAAATACTTCTACAAACACTGCCAGACTACCTCCAACAACTAGAATAGATACAATATAATGTTTCAAGCATGTACTACAAGTAGCCTTCTTCAACAGTTAAGATAACATTAAAATTCTAAAATTGATCACAATACTTCCTAATTTCAAAATCTCAGACATGACATGAAATGACAAAAGTAATTACATTTAATTCTCACTAATCTACTGGCATCACTCCTTTGACATCAATAAGCTCCTTTTAAATCAATGAAATCCTTTGACATCAATGAGCTCCTTTGACATCAATGACAACATATATTCAACATTCATATTATAGTTTTTCTATTTAATCATCTTAGCATATATGTGAAGCACAATACTATGTGCTATAATGGTTATATTTATGCATGTTTTCCTTGTTTTTTCAATTAAAGAGATTAGAAAAATCACATACAAGTTACAAATACGATGTATTTTTTTAGGAGAGAGGCATTTGCCATTTTTGAAGACCTCAGTAGTATAAATGGGGCTTGGATGGGGACATCCATAGTCTCACCCATGGCTGAGATGATAGAGTCCTCAATAAAGGGAATGTAAGAGATTTCTTCACAAGACTCAAGATGTGAAATCAAGTCAAAAACAAATATAACCAATTCACCAAAAACATGATCAATAATTAAGTTAATATGGGAACTCAATATTATGGTGACACAAGGGATATCAAAATATACACCCAATAATTTATCCATGGCCTCTTTGGTAGAAAAAAGGTCTAAAGATAGTGGTTTCAAGTGGAGACAAGAAGGGTGATCTCAAGATGTTGAAAGGAGACATGGAATTCATGGGATAGATAATCCATGAAAATGATCATGAATCAAAGTGAGTAGATTTTTTTATGAATGAGAGAGTCTAAATCCTCAACAAGAAGAGGATAGGTGTGGATTGGGCTCTAGAAGCACCTTGATATACCTTTCTTACAACATCCAAGATTGTTCCCATTATAACATAGAGAGAATCTTGAAAACTAAATCATTACGATTATCCAACATAGAGAGAGAAGGAGGATTCTCCTCAGTAACATGAGTGAAGTGAGTTGTAAGTACACTAATATGAGGACAATAATTTGTTTTTCATACATATGTGGATCTACATGTAAGATAAAAGGTCAAAGTGAGTAGGTTCAACCTTATATTCACTAAAAAAGGAAGGGATGAAGTCTAAAGAAACCATATTTTCACCAAGTCCATAGTGGAAAAGATTACTTATAATCATGGGAGAAGTACTTGTAAGGGTATTTCTACTTGCACAATTTTAGTAATCATGGGAGAGGAGGCTATTGTGTGGGAAAAGAAAGTAGTGGTCACTAAAGGAGCACTTTTAGAAAGGGGAGTTAGAAGAACATGGCCAAGGAAGGAAAGATTAGACTACACTATTTAAAAATAATAAATTTTTTTATTGTTTTATTTGATCATAAGGTCCCTACTCCCATAGATAAAATTGAAAAATAGATGAAGTGTGGATGGGATAGCCCACATTGTATGAACCCATAGTTTACCAAGGATGAGATTATGGGAGAGGATCTTGGGTATAACATGGAATAATATAGAAAGAGTAATAGGAGAAATAATGATGAGGAGAGTAATGGTGCCTATGAGATCCCATCTAATTTTATCAAACCCTTTTATAAAAATATTAGAATGGGTGGGATTAAAAGAATAAATATGGATATGTTTGAAGAAATTTATCCTAAAAATGTTAAGGTTGGAACCATTTTTGACTAAATCTTTTTCAATCTAAATGGTTTCTATTCCACCCATGATAAGGAGAGGGACGTTACACTTTAGAACATATAAGGAGGAAGCTTATAATGAAATAATATTATCTTCATTGTCTCAACCTAGTTCTCAAGTTTTCTAGGTGTTGTGTGTGAGTGACTACTCAAAATTTGATAATAGATAGGGATATTGGTATAATAATTGAAACAAAGAGGAAGTGGGGAAACCATTAAAAGAAAATCCTCAAAATCATTGAGAATCACTTGGAGAATAATGGTTAGATGAAGCGATGAGAGAGACGAAGGAGATCCACACACTACTATTTATGGATAAATGTAGCTACATGTAGTTATAGAAATTGTAAAGGAATACATACAATTAAGGTTTTGTTTAACTATATTTTGGTGATTAAATTTGACTAATTGATGATTGGAATTAGTGATAACATAGGTAATGAGTTGGGACATATACAAGCATTCCGTAAGGAGATATCAAAATTTGAGTCATAAAGTAGAAGAGAAGGACAAGAAAGGATTACCTCAAAATTAGATTACATGCTATCATTTGAATAATGAGGTTTTATTTCATAATTACCATCAAACAAGGGATTATCATAGATAATTTTTTTATATGAAGTAGTAGTATACATGGTTAAAAACATAGACCAAATGAAGATAACACAATTCAAATAAATATGGTGGGATCAAGATGAAGTCAATGCTATATATTAATACGTTGATTAGAGAAATTATTAGGTAATTTTTAAAGTGTAATCAATGATTATTCAATACAAATGAACACTAAAGTGAGTGGAATGTACATAATGAAAGTTTTAGTGATGCAATTTTTGACATTATAGATGAATTTAAGTTAGATTTATTTATTAAATGTTAGAATGATTCTACTAGCCCTAAGTTTGGTATCCTAATGTTGATAGAGATTTTCTATTCATATTTTACATATTTTCAATATGATTTATGTTTTTGAATTAAAATTCTAAAAAATTATTTTCATAAATATTTTTGAGTTTTTCTAAACATGATTGATGTTTCTAAATTTTCATAAGGATATTCAATTCATTACTATTACATTTTTCTATGTGTTACATTTCTCCATATTTATTTGACTAGTATTTTTTTAATATATCAAGAAATGGACATCTTTGATAGAAAAAAGTGTTAAAGAGAAAGGGAAGCAAAGGTATATATATGATTTGATATTGTAACCCTTTTTAATACTATATTTTTTATGTTTTGGTAGTATGATTTATCTAGTCCCTCTTACTCCTTGTGAGTTGTTTTTCCCAATGTTGATTTGAATTCTTCTATAAGATTTTTATTTTGTTAAAACTCATACTTTAGCTATTCATGTGAGATATATTTGTACTTATTTATGCAATCATTTTAAAAATAAAATTAAATTAAAAGATATCTTATAAAAATATTGTCAAATGCTACTTATTTTTTAATCCTTTTAAGATAATATATGTCAATATTGGATTTGAAATATTTGTGCATAAAATTTATGAAGATGATGTGGATCACAATAGAATGTTATTTTTCTAGGCCCTACTAAATTATTAGACTTCAGAAGTAACTTTTTGCTCTAACTATTTAGGAATTATCATTGCTTCTAAAAGTGACCCCATTATATGTGTTAAGGGATGCAAACTTTAAGCATAGAATAAATGATATGTCTCTACTCCAATGTTCTTCGATTGGAGGCATTCCAAAAATATATAGTATCGGTTATGATGATAAGCTAAAACTTAATTTATTGTAATTTTTTTATTAGAAGCATTTTAAATGCTATGTACTAGAGGGATTATTATTGATAAATTATATAGGAAAATATAAGTAATTGAAGCTTTAAGGATGAAGGATATCAAATGCATGCTTATAACATTTGTAGTTTCTTTATAAAACATCTCAGTATTATGTTTTAAATTCAATTAAATTTAATAATTTAATTTCTTGAAATTTATTAAGTGTCAAACAATATTATTGTATCTAATCTAAACCATGTGCATATTTATTTTATTTTATGAGAAATTTTAATTTTTTAGTTTACATCTTTGATAAATGAGTTATAAATGAGTAAAATTTAGAAAGTTATTGAAAAATATAGTCATTATGAAGTTTTAACATTAAGAAACATAAATATAATTTTACTTTACATCTACTTATAGGGTTTGATTAGTAAAATCCAAGTAGTTGACTACAAATATATCATTATGAAGTCCAACATTCTAAAACACAAACACAAATATAAAATATGTATATATTTATACAAAATTTAGTTTATTAATAATCTAAGTTACTTGATGCACTCAAGTAATTCTATAATATCTATATTAAGCATGCTCATACTATCTATATCATATCTATTCCTAATTTCCAAAGATACAATAGATCATGGATCAGTGTAGGATCATGGGGGTCCAAACTAGGCTGCTAAGTGGCAATAAAAATTTAGAAAAATAGAGTTAAGCAACTAAACATAAAAATTTGAATAGGTTATTAATATAATTTGAAAAATATGTAAGAATATAATTTGTAACAAATTGAATTTAGTTTCTAAGATACTAGTCTTTTTTTGGAAAAAAAAAATCTATTTGATGATTTTTTTTTAATTTCAATGCACTAGTACTAAATTTTTAGGGAAAAAATAAAAAAAGTAGGTTTATGTCTAACCAACCTAAGTACAATTTTCTTTTTTGAAACTTTTCAATATCAGTAGAGGGCACATGCATGGATGCACCACATTTTTTAATAATTTTTTTGCAAGTAAATAATTAGTTATGAATTTTTTATTAATTTTTTTAAAAAATATTAAAACTTGTTTTTTTGACCACCATAACTTGGTAAAAATATTATGAAAATATTTTTTTTATCCTATAATATGAGAATCATAGAATGTGCCACATCTTTCAGATTCAAAAAATGTGAAATCATTTGAGAATTAAAGATTTTTTTCAATTAGCTTATAAATTAGGACTTTAGTCAGAATACATGTAGAAAATCAATAATAATTATCTATTTGATTCCAATTAAGTCATATCTTATCTTTGTGGAAAATTGCAAATTTTATCAATAAACCTTTTTCGTTTCATCAAATTTGCATTAAAAAATGTCATCAGTCACTTTTGGGTCTTATCGTCACTTTTGGACCCCCATGATCTTGCACTCACCCTCATCTTTTTAATAAATATCAGACATGATATATCTTGAAAAACAACTTAACCCAAACCAAATTATTTTGATTCGAGCATCAATAGACCATGCTAACTTAAATATTTTTAGGTTCCCTAACTTTTGAGAAAATGAAATATCAAATGATTTTTTATTTTTAAAAATTAAAAAATATGGTTATGTAAAAAAATGATTTGTTTATTTAATTTTTATAATTTAGCTATTTTATTTTCCGTCCATATGATTTAACTGCTACAATAGAATTAGAAGAAATCTTAGAAAAATAGAAAGAAGCATATGTCCAATGATTTATTGATTGGGTGAATTAAAGCTAAATGATTCTTCTTATAAATATAATGTTAAATTGAAAATTCCATTACTATAGTAATTGAGGATTTGGTGTGGGCCATTGATTATATGTTCTATTATCAATATCTTCTTACTGAATCAAACTAAAACAATAGTTTGGACATTGGTTAATTGATTTTATTTTGAATATAATGCACATTTAAATTACCTCTTTCTTAATTTAGAATAAAAAATTAAGATCTCTATTTTTTTATATAATATTTTAATGTTTTATCTAAGCTTTATCATTATCTATTGACATTTTGATGTGAATGTGAAAAAAAGTATTGTATCATAATACATGTACCTTTCATACAATTAACTATAATATGAATTCTTAATGTTATCGCTTATAATATGGGTAAAAGCACAAAGCTATGTCACACTTTCAACCAACTTATCAACACAACGTAGTTTAAGTATTTCTAACTAAACACAAATTTTGGTCAAACATATGATCTAGTAAGATTCATTCTAGCTAAGGTAGATGCTTCCACAACTTTTTCAACTAAATTTGTTGGCTAAAAATATATGGAGCACCACTTTGAGTCCAATTTACCAAAAAATAAAATTATTTGAAAAACTTGAAGTTTCAATAACTCCTACTAATGTAAATAACATTTTTTTAATACAAAAATACCCTTTTGTAGATCCATAAGTGTAGTTTTCAAATATATATTTATTTTAATAGTTTAATTATTATTTATATTTTATATTTTATTTTTACTAAAAATAGGTTATCAACACAAAATATTAGGTTGATTACCATGCAAAGGAAAAATACTAAAACTTATTAAAAAAAATAGAAAAAAATATGATGCACTAGATAAAAAAATCTATTTCAAGATGGTATAATGTTTTTTCTATTTTAGATAAATATTTAATATGAAAGTTGACATCTGATGGAAACAGTTGTTTTTTGATTCACACACATTTTAATATTTATTTAAAAATATATATTTATCAAAACTAGAAAAAATATATCCATGCACTAAAGTTTCAAGTTATATAAATACACACAAAAAATTTGAAATAAAAAAATAAAATTTACTATAAAAAGTTTTACATATCATGCAGCTTCATTTTTTTAGCATTTTATCAGTAGCTAAATTATAGTGTTAATTTATTAAAACTAGTTTAAAATAATTTTTTATTTTTAAAAAAAAATTACAAACATAAAATAAACTAAAAAATACATATTTTACTAGTTTACATCATTTCAAAATTCCAAATATATATGCCACTTTTTAATGATTCAAGTTTAAAAGTTGGATCAGTGTTGACCGTTTCCTTTATAAAGTGTAACACAATTTTGTGCTTTTACCCATATATGGTCATGATATTAATGTGCTCTCATGCTTATTGAATTATGTATATTTTTCTATTTATTTTTATGTCTTTATCAACCTTTATGTATATATTATTCATAAATTATAAACAACACATTAGAAATCTATAAAAATGGATTGTAATACATAGAAACCATCTAAAATTCAAATGCATTCAATTAATTACTAAAAATTCTATGTATAACATAAAAACTATACAATTCTATAATTTCTTTTAATATCTAAGAATAATGTAATTTTTTAATAAAAGTGGGTAAAAACTTTATTAAACCAGAGCAAAAGAGTACAATAGACCCACTAGGGATCAAAGGCCAAAAATAGAGCCATCAAGAAACATGTCATATCCTCCATAACCAGACCTCCAACAACTACAATAGGTCCTTTGGAAGGCTACCCCAATCTTCCACATTCTAATTCCCCACCCGCTCAGGCGCCCATTTAGCCATCTTATTCCATTCACATGGGATATGGAAAAAGATGAATGAATCCAGATCCCCACTCAGAGAAATAATTTTCTTGACCAAGGCAAGTTGCCAATTCACACTATCCAAATGACACTTATTCAACATATCAATTATAGTCTAGGAATTAGACTCACATATTTTCCTTCTCCAACCAAGAGCACAAGCATGTTTCAATGCCAAGAGAATAGATAAAGCCTCTATACAATTATTGGTTTGCTGACCTTTATAAATAGAAAAGAAGAACTCAACCACCCTAGAGCTATCTCTACCAATACCACCAACCTCAACATGTCCAATATTTCCCTTAGAAGATCCATCAATGTTAATTTTTAACACCCAATAAGGGGGGTCTCCAATAGCCACATCTCTAGATCTTCTCCCTTGCAAACCACCTCAACCTAGGTTGGGTGCCACTTCTATCATGATTCAAAAGTCCCAAAGTTTGGACCACCCCTAAATCACTTGGATCCATAGGGAAGGACAAGTCACATTTAGCCACAAGAGTCTCATGAAGAATCCCCAAGATTCTTGGCCAAAGCTATATTATACTTGAAGCTTCTTATCCAAAAAATCCTACAGTTACGTTCCAACTAGATATTCCAAATAACAAACTTGGGCCAATTTTCCAAACAACATGAAGTAAGGAGGACTTAGCTGGAGGATTCCCTAGCCCAATCCAGAAGTCAGCTAAATAAGAGGAATGTTTGCACAGCTGATTCCAAACACCCCACAAAAAATGTCAAATCATTTTGGCAAAGGGACACTGAAAAATAGATCTAAAGCACACTCTTCATTGTAGTTGCACATAACACATGTAGAGGGACCTTGAAATCCCCTCCAAAGATTCTCCCAAGTGAGGCACTTATTTTGCATCACAATCCAAAAGAAGAAGTTGCACTTAGGCCAAGAGAACTTATTCTAAACTTGTTTCCACCAAGGGAACACAACACCCTTGAACAATTGACTATTGGACAACACTTGGTAGCCAGAGGAAACTGATAAATTGCCTTCCAGGTCATGCCCCCAAGAAAGAACATCCCTCCTCAAAAGAGAATTACAAACTCTCCCAACCAAAATATTATCTAGATTTTGACGATCCCCCAAAGAGCCTCCTGAGGGTCACTCATGAGGGTCCTTCCACTTGTAAATAGTAACCTTATCAAGAACTTGAATGGTCTTGAAGTCAGTAACTTTGCACCAACCAACATTTAGAACAATCCTACATAGAGCTTGCAAATGAGGATGTGTTGACATGATAGGAGGATTCCCATCCCAAGAGTCAAACCAACAAAGAGCTTCAAAGCCTGTGTTACAAATCCAAAACAACCCTTTCTTAACAAGCTTGGCCCCCCTTTTAAGGGTACCCCAAATCATAGATCCATTCCCCAAAAGACTGAATCTAGGAACATCAACACTTTCTAACCCCCCAAAATATTTTGAAGTGAGGATCTTGGCCCAACTCTAATGCTACTATGAACACCACCGCCACTACAACTTAGCCACTAAAGCCTGCCCATTCATATTAGCCTACTGTAACCCAAGTCCACCTTCCTTTTTTAACCTATAGATATTATCCCACTTAACTAGGTTCCACTTTCTCGAGAGATGATTAAGAGACCATAGACACTATCAAGAAAGAAACTCAAATCATTTGATAAAACTAGAAGGGGAAAAAAACACAAAGCACCCATATAAAGGAAGCGCTTGAACCGCCAACTTCTAAAGAGTCACTCTGCTTGCAGTAGAAAGCCACCTGCAAGTCCAATGACTAACATTTTTGTGGAACTTATGAATAACATCCTACCAAAACTTGCTGGGGAGTGAGTAGAAAACAAGAGGAATACCAAGATAGAAAAAGGTGAAGAGCACAAAAATATAAGTTGAGAGAGGGGGGATGAATCAGTATATTACGAAATTTTTACCCTCTCAACTTTAAACTATAACACATTATAAACTATGTAAGAATATAACAATATGAACAAGTTGACACCAAGATCTTACGTGGAAACCCTTACGGGAGAAAATCACAGTACAAATAATGTACTTTATGAATTATATAAATTTTACAATGAATGTAGGCACCAACCTACTTGAATCACCAACTTTCACAATTTAGTAGGCACCAACCCACAAGGAGCACCAACTCCTATCTCTAATTTAGTAGGCACTAACCTACAAGGAGCACCAACTCCTAAAGTTCGTAAGCACCAACCTACTAGAGGCACCAACTTAGCAAAAATAATAACTTAAAGAACAATGTTCCACCTTCAATGTTGCTTCTTCAACAGATGATGGACAATTCTGCTCAAATATCTCTTTCGAATTTGTATCCAATCTACACTAATTTTCCTCTTGGATCTGATATAATTACCTCAGAACATTTTCTCCAAATCTTCTCTAATCTTCTTAAATATGCCCATAGAGTCTTCACAAATCTGCTCATATACTCTTCACAATTCCTTCATGAAATCTGTAAATATACTCCTTGATATCCATTCTTCTAAATCTCTTGATCTACTATGAAGGATTCTTCACAAATTTTCCTTCAAGTTTGCTAAGCTCTAATCATAAACCTGTCTTAATGCCTTCATTAAGTTAATCATGAAATAGCATATTACTCCCTTTTTGAATCTGCACTTATTACTTCTTTAAAACTGTATAAAGCTCCTTTTTATCTGCCTTTATAAATTCCTCAAATCTGAAATAATTTTCTCGCAAATCTTCCTTCTTATTCTCTTCCGCACACTCACATCCTCTTCACAATTTTTCTTGTCTCTATGTATGAAACCTTTGGTGTATATGAATTATATCTTTCTTGTTCCACACCACACTATAACCATTCTACACACTTCCTATTATCCTTTTATATCATTCTTCTTCTTCATGAAAGACACGTCTCTTCAAAAAAGGATATAACTGTTTGTAAGGTCATAACCCTTTGTTAAATCCAATTGGTGCCTTATTATAATCACTTATGTTTAGTGTCTTTCAATTATATTATACACTTTTACTAAAACTCCCATCTACCGTCGATCTTCTTTAGATGGATTTTGATACCTTTACATTCTTCATTAATCTATTTAAATAGTCTTAAAGATATCGGCCATGTCCCCTATAATATCCTCTTTGCCTTTATGTATTCCCTTCTAAGTCGCTATTTATCTTCAATTATAGTCATTGTTCATTATCGTTGCACTTTAAATCGTGACCCATGTTTGTTGAATCCAGTCCTTTAAATAAGGAAATCACAACCTATATATTCATTATGCTTCGATGCCTTTAATCATTTCTTATGTTTTTCTCTAAATATATGAGATAGACTTCCAGCCCCGATAGTCTCCCAATAACTCACGACATCTTCAAGTGCGAATAACCACTCCAAATAAGCATTGTTTAGAATGAGCAACGCCTTATTAAAATGTATCGTTGTATTTTATTAATTTGTTCTTATTCCGATGAAAGCCTTCTAATCTTCACAAACAATTAGATACGTAGTGGCTATGTAAATCAGGATGATAGCGTCCAAGTGGATGTTGACTCATTTAATCTTTCTTTGAACACAAAACTGCCTTCCAATTTCTTTCTAAAAATTGTTGAACCTTTAATAGCCATGATGTCGAAGGAATATAGTTGCTGTGATAATATTTAGAAGTGTACGCCAACTTATCATGCTATTATATGCTTGAATCCTCAAGCTTATTAAACTTTGGCATGCTCTAATCTCTCAGGTTGCCCCTTGACTTGGACCTGACGTGATAATCTCTTCAGGAATATTAGTTACATCGTTCCTCTCATTATGTGCTTTTCAAATTATACTTCGTTCCTTCATCCTCAATGTTATGCTACCTTGTAGCTTGACTAAGATCAACTCTTTGCTTAATGAAATCAACACTCCACTTCAAATCAAATCTTAACTGCTGCCTCTAATAACTTTTATGAATTCTTCTTCAATAATGGGCTCCAAAGCTACCAATATGAATGTGTAAGGTCTACTCCAATGACTGTTCCAAATCCACAATAATATCCTTTACAATCTGCTCAGACTTCATTTTGATCTGCTTGTAATTTTTTTTCAAATATGTTATCTTCAATCATGCTTATGTTATCATTATTCTGGACATCAATGACAATATGAACCTTCTACATTCTCAACTTGACATCAATGATAATATTTCCAACAAAAGGAATGCAAGCCCGTCTAAAATATGAGAATTTCAACAATTCTCCTCTGAATAAGCTACAAAGTATTAAATAAATAGATCAAAGACTTCCCCTCATTGATACTTTGACTTGAAGCTGGAAAATAAGCATCCAAAGCCTTTCTCAAGTTGATAGCCTAAGAATAATGTATTTAATGGGCGATTCCACAATAGTGGTTTATAATTTTTGGCCAAACTAGACATTGAAATTATTATTTTTAATTAAATATTCACATTTGGGCACTTATAGCGGCTAAATCGTGAGGAATTCGAAGATGATGAAAACTAGAGTCTCATCACATTTTGTATATAGATTCTAAAAATATTTTTTTTTCAAAATTTTTGGAATCAGATTGCATTTTTTTTTTCATCTCCCACGAAAACTGATTTTTTTCAAAAAACAACATTTTAAAAAAGTGATGCACACCGTATAATGCATAACTTTTTTTCCATGAAGGATAAAATTCTAATACTTTCAAATTTAGATTTGTAACTCCGATATCTAGTGCTTCCACTTGGATAGATAGATTTTTATTGAATATATTTTTTTTAATCAAATTTCGAAGTCAAACCAATTAGAATTCAGACATAGCGCAACCGTATAATGCGTAACTTTTTTTGTATATAACGAAATTCAATTTTTTTTTTGTTGGATCAAGGACTTCAATATTTGGTGCACTCATATTAAATTCAATTTTTTTTGATAATTTTCTATTTTTCCACATGTGCAGAATAGAGACCTTCATTTTCAATGAAAAACCTATGTTTAATAAAACTAAAAAAAAAAAAACATAATAAAACGAAAACATATTAAAATTATATTTGTTGGATAGATTGTTCTAAGGACTACCTGATTCCAGTTGGGTTTGTGAAGATTCCTCCATTTTCATCCTCAAACCGAGCTCCGAAGTGCCAAAATTTAGGTTTTTTTGTGTCTCAAGGTGGGATGAGGGATAAGGGGGGTTCGAGTGAACCACTAGGGGTTTGCTCTAACCAGGGTTTGAGCAAACCCCTTCAAAAGGGGTTCGCTCGAACCTTGGTTCGAGCGAACCCCTTATGGGTTCAGTCGAACCAGTAAGTTCATATGAACCCCCAAAATCACATTTTTTGCCTTAGGATCATTTTTGTGAGTTTCCCTTCCTCACTTGAATTGTAAACCACTATTGTGACTTCACCCTAATGTGATTTATTACATACTATTTTTTAAAAAACTATAGTGTTATTGGAAAGATATAGTCCTTAATGTCTTTAAAAAATTATTAATTAATTTTTCTTATGATTAATAAGTTGTTTTTTTATCATTGCTTATCTTTATAAATCACCATTATTAATAATTTTAAACTTTTAAAGTTGCTCATTCTTATAAAATCACCACACCCATGAAATTCTTGAAAACTAGTAACATCACCTAATTGTACTATCAAATGGTCATAGACATTAGCTTTATTGTGTAAGCATTTTATAAAATTAATCTAAAAAACTTAAATGTGTAGTGCTTGGTTGATAGGGATTTATTTTTTATGCTTTCAATTTGGAGAGGAAACACATGTTAATTGATATTATCTCATCATGTATATCTAGAATATATTACAAACTATATATCAAAAGTAGAAAAAGAGTTTAGAGAATTTTTATTCTATGTTGAGTAGGATGTTTGACATGATTAGCCTAAATTATATTGCACTATATGTGTATACAGGGTTCCTAATTAAGAGATTTGTTGAACATAACAAATGTTGCTAAAATTATAGCTTATTGAGTGCACTAGGTCACCCTTTTTGAATGTTGGATGAAAGGTAATATATCATGTATATTTGAACAATAATGATGATCCATTTGAAAAAAACTTCATCCATGCATATATGAATTTCTCCATAAAACTAGATCATTCATGTACACTAGAATCCATAAGATTTGGGCCATATTATGTCAAAATGTCAAGAATATAAATATGAGATGATTTCCAATGTGGATAAATTTCATTGTCATTTCATTTCCCTTTCAAGAGCGAATGATCCCATGTCATTTTTTTTGGGTCTAATATTTTTTAACTAAAAAAAGGCTTTTTTACATCATTTTCATTATATAAAAGGGTAGCTATTGGAAATGTCTTATTTGTTGAAAATAGTCTTTGTTTGGTATGGGGAGAGGGAAAATATTGTTCACATTTTCTTTGAATATTATTTTTATAATACTATATGGGGTTGTTTTATTTCTTTATGTTCTTATTAGTTAGATGTTAAGGATTTTTATAGCATTCACATATTTTCATATTGTTAAAGTATATGTTTTGATTATTTTAAAATATTTTTTCAACCTTTATATATCTATTGTTTTAATTCTATATAGTACATTGCAATTTGTATAAAAGTAGACTATGATAGTAAGTAAACATTAAACATTCAAATACATTCAATAAGTGATGATTCTACTACCAATGTGGGTCATCTCACAATAATGGGTCCCAAACTTGAGACATCCTAATTTTTTTTTATATTAATCATAGAGAGAGCAAAAAATACATAACATATGAGCAAAATACTTATCCCGTCATCATGTCCATGTGACCCATATATCAGAATTATAGAACCCCCCTTACAGAGTATCAAGATAACCCCCTTACAATGTATAAAAAAGAATCCCCCTTACAATGCATCAAAAAGCATATATAATTCCCTAATCTATCCCTTTTACAGAGTAATTACAAAAGATAAGGTCTCAGCCGAGAGAGGAAAGAGGAAGTCCATCGTGCCTATATCATAAGGATTAGTTAAACCATATAGACAATGTACATATATACAAATATAACATTATATATACAAAATTGTATAGGAAAAAGGATATACAACTGCATTCTAGAATTCTACAAAGCTTCATAATCTCCACTTAGAGCAATTAAAGCTTGTGCTGCTGCCACCTCCTCCACTGAAGGTGGGTCTTCTTAGATCTTTTGCGTTGTCCCTTTTCTCTGCACTCTAGTCATATCCTGGAGAAAATCCTGCAAAGCCTTGAGAAAAGCATCAACATTTGGATGCCCTTCGGGCCGCAGGTGTCCATATCTTGCCTCCATGATGTCTATAGTGACCTTCCTATCCTATAGGTAGCTCCATAACTTTTCTTTTGAAGAGCCATCGTAATGTAAACCTACATAGCAATGTTATAAAAGATGAGTCCCTGAGAAGACTTAGCATTCAACCTCTTCCTTCCTTGAAAAATATCTTCATTCCTTGCTTTCCAGATTGACCACAAAATACTAGAAGATAAGCATAACCAAAATAGCTTAGCAGTTTTTCCCATCTTGATGTTATGGTTGAAAAGAATCTTCTTAGGCACTAGCCTCCCATTAGTAGCCCAGATTTCTTGCACAAAACAAAACATTCCCCATATTTCTTTAGCAAATGAACATTCAAAGAAGATGTGAACAATTAACTCGGGGACTCTACACAAGCTGCAAACCTAGATATCATCAGTTTTTCTTTTAAATGAAAGTTTTTGTAGAGTCAGTAACCATCTAAAGCAAGCAAGTTTAGCTACTAATTGCCTGTTCCAATTGTTTTTTAATTTTTTTTTCCATTGGTCTTTATCCCACTGTAGGTTCCAGATTTGGTTTAGATGATCAGTCAGGTCAATGTGGTTTTTTAACAAATTGTATAATTCTTTAACCTTAGTATTCTTTATGTTAGATCTATTTTTCCATTGGAAATCTTTGTATTGGTCAGTATCATTCTTAGTTATCACAGGAAAATTTAACCAACCACAAGCCTCTTTGAGAACTGTGTATGTTCTCCAATTAGAAGGGGGGAGGTTGAATTCATTATTCAACTCATTCCACCCTTTCAATCTCCCATCTTTTAAGATATCATTGAAGTGCCTGATCCCTTTGGCAGCTCACCCTTTTGTAGAGCAGCCTTGAAGTAGTGCCAAGGGTTTCCCTTTATGATTCAAATTCCACCAAATAGATCTGTGAGAGTGAATAGTCCCCAAATCCCCATTGGTGAAGTGGTGCTTTTCAAGATGTTTCTTCATCACTTCCCATGCCTTCCAAATAGTCTTAAAGACATTGGACCTTGTAGGTAACATAGTTTCCTCACTGCCAAGGATATCATTGATAGGAAATGATTTCCAAGCCTTTTCCCTCTTAGGAACAACTCTGCTTATATTCTGTCGGAATAGGACCCTCTAGGGTTCCTCCCCTTCCAAGGCACATAAGATCCATTTTGATGCAAGGGCGATGCCCTGCATCTTTAAATCTTTCAATCCCATCCCACCTTTAGCTTTTTCAATAGTGCACCATTCCCATTTAACTGCATGATTTTTCATTTTTCCTTTTCCATCTGACCAGAGGAAGACTCTTATTCTTTTCTGGATATCATTGATTTGATAAGAATTAAAAAACCATACAGAGGAAAAGTAAATTCTATAAGAAGAGAGAATCTTCTAGAAAATTTGCAATCGACCAGCTAGTGAGAGGAATTGTCTATCCCATTTGGAAAATTTCCTTTTAATTTTCTCTCGAATCTAGTGCCACATTTCTTTTAGATCTGGCTCCACCGCAAAGGGAATTCCAAGGTACCTTACAATTTTCTGCGGGCCCCCCCATTGCAGTCCAAATTTTTTGATACAGTCCGGGGGGTTGTCCTTCCAACCCAGCAACCAAGACTTAGAAGGGGCAAGTTTAGCTCCCAAGGCTAAGAAAAAGAATTCCAATTTCCTCATCAAGTTTGCAAAATTCCTTTCTTCCAGTTGCACCAAGATAGCACTATCATTTGAAAATTGGAGATTGAGTAGCTCATTTTCATCAGGAAGTCTAATACCCCTTACCCTTGGAGTTGTTGAAATTTCTCTCAATAGATAGTGGAGAACATCCAAAGCAATGATAAAAAGTGCAGGGGCTAGAGGGAATCCCCGCCTTATAGATCTCTCCAAGGGGATCTCTTGAGTGAACACACCATTGACTTCATCCTAGGCACTAGCATCTCGAAAGAGAGTTTTGACCATGCGACATAAAGTCTCGGGGAAACTAAAATCCTAAAGCATTAGAATGAGAAAATCCCATTCAATCCTATCATATGCCTTTCCAAAATCAATCAGCAGCATTGCAGCCTTCTGTTCTATCAACTTTTCCCAATTGAAGGCCTCTCAACTAGTAATCAAGTTCTCCAATATATACCTTCCTTTTATAAATCCTGTCTAAGTAGAGTTTATTATGGAGGGAAGGACTAGGGCTAGCTTGTCTGTCGAGATTTTGGCCAAGATCTTATATGAGACATTCAAGAGAGTGATGGGCCTCCAGTTCTTGACTAAAGACTTGTATCCTTCTTTTGGAATCAATTTGATTACACCCTTGTTAATTTTTCTGCTGAGAGATCCTTTCTCAAAGGCCTCTTTGAACACTAGAAGCAGGTCATCATAGATCCAATCGAGAAAAGTTTTGTAAAATTTAGCCAGAAGTCCATCAGCCCCGGGGGATTTTTCATTCTTGAGAGAGAGGATAGCCTTTTGAACTTCTTCTTTTGAAATCTCTTTCCCTAGGTCCTTTGCCATGTCCAAACTAGTTTTCTTAGGGATGAGATTCTTGATGAGATTTCTTGCCTGAATGTTTTTTCCAACACCTCATCTGAGGAAAAAAGGTCTTTATAGAATTGAAAGAAATGATTCCTTATCTCCTCTTGCCTAGTCACTGGTGCTCCTTCAATGGAGATGTGTTCTATCTGTTCTTTGACTTGTTTCTCTTTTATGCATCTAAAGAAGAATTTGGTTCCTTTATCCCCATTTTCCAACCAGTTCATCTTGGCTCTTACTCTTAGTCCCTTGATCCCATTATTTTGGATTCTTTTGAGAGATTCTTTGGCTACAACTAGTTTATTAGCCAGGGATTCATCCTTAGGGTTATTTTGCAGATCGTATTCTATTTGAAGAAGCCTATCTTGGAGTAGAGTTTCACACCTTCGGCTATCCTTGGATTTTTTTCTCCCAATTGTCTGGAAAAGAGCCTTCCAACCTTCCGTGTTCAGTGACCATCTATCAATGGGAGACATTGATTTGTACATACACTTATTGATTTTCCTGAGGCACATAACAGCATTCCTGCAGTCCATATCCTTTAGGAGAGAGGTATTGAGGCAGAAGTTATTACAATAGCCACCGGGTTTAGGCATTCCACTTCTCAAACAAAATTTGGCCCTAATGGGATGATGGTCTAAGAGAGAGTATGGGAAGACCTCAATCTTGCAACCTTCTAACATGAAGGATGCCGAAAAGAAATCCTTATTGGCATAAAATCTATCCAGTCTATAGTAGACCCTCCTGCCTCCTTTCTGTGAGTTACACCATGTAAACTAGAATACTTGGCAATCCTTCTTCTATCCCTCTATAGGGTCCTCAAGTCTTAGCCTGGATTTCATCCTCTACCAGTAGAATATCTCATTTCCTTTCCAATCAAACCCCAATCCACCCCATTTATCCTCATCCTTTTCCACAAAATTGAAGTCCCCTCCAATGATCCAAGGAAAATCCTATAGGGAATAGAGCCAGTTCCAAAGGGTGATCTTGTCCTTGTAATCATTGGGAGCATACACCAAGCACACCCCAAAGAAAGTTTTATCTTTATCAATGACCACCTAGATCGCCCTATTACAGGGGGAAGCTCCAAAAATACTTACATAATGGGCCCATTTGTTTGCAACTAGGAGGGAGGCTCCTCCTTTTCCTTTTTCATGCCTGGTAGAGAATTGTACTGCATCTCTCCATATAACTTTTAGACTAGTTTCCAGAATGAAACTAGTGGTTGTAACTTCTTGTAAAAGGACAAAGTATTTCTCCTTCTTCTAGGCTAGGAACCTTGTAACTACATGCTTCCTATTAGGGGTTTCTAGCCCTCGAACATTCCAGGAAATGCAGTTAACTTCCATTAGCAAAGATTATTAGGAGAGGGCCCTTTATTACTTCGAAAGTTATCAAAACATTTAGGAAGCTTGGCTTCAACTTCCACCCTTTTTGCACTAGGTGGGATGATCCCACTAAGTTTATTTCTTTTATCTTTTTGTGGGTGGGAGGAATCATTGATATCTAGGGATTTAGAAATGTCAATTCCCTTTTTCTTCTTGTATCTCTGAGTCTTTTTACTGGTGCTTTCCATGGGGTTCTCTTCCCCATCAGTCATATCGTTGGATAAAAAACCTATGTCATCTACATAGTCCATGCCAAATTGTGATGCATAACCATCTGAGCTCAACATTCCATGAAGGAGGTTGGAGAACTCTTCTGAGTAGTTAGGAATCATAATTTCATTCACCTTTGTATTACCCACAACAAATGAAATAATGCTATGTGATCTTACACTTCCTGAATTATTCCTCAGGGTCTCATTGAGGTGGGACTCCTGGGCTACCTCCTTGTCATCACTTGCTCCCCCATTCCAGAGTTCATCCAAGACTTGGAGGCTATTCTTTTCTATCAGAGTGTTCATTTCCTCACTAGGCTTAGGTAATGATTCCTCACTACCTTTATTAGGGAGGCAATCACCTATTGTTGGTTCCACCTCCCTATTTTCTTTAAATTTTTTTCAGTTAAAGGTATATATTTCTTTATATGAGATGGGCTTATAGCCTTTAGATGGTTTACACTGCCTTTGTTTTAGGAGAGCTAGTTGTTGTGCGTTCATTTTTAAATTGTTTTCAATTCTTCCTTTATTTGTTAGGTCACCAGATTCAGGACCCTCATCCTCTTTTATGCGTTCTTCATTAGGGTTATTCTTTTTTCTTGAGTTAATTTCTACCCTGCTTAGAAGGGAGTCAAGATTTTCTTCAAGAAGTGTTTCTTCAGATTTATGAATATTCTCTTCAAACTTTTTATTTTGTAGAGAGTTATTCTGAGAAGGGCTTGGAGAGCCTTCACCAAGTTGATGTTGGGAGACGTCTAGGTGTGTATGGTCCCCAACATTACCTTCTTTAATTCCTTCTTTCTCTTCTACATTGGAGGTTTGCTTGTTGTTTTTAAAGTTGTTTTTGTTAAACTTGCCTGAGGAGGGTTTCAAATTTGCTTTGTTTCTTATCAGAGGGAAATTCATCCTTATATGTCCTTCACACCTACATAGATAGCACACATTCAAACCTCCAAGGGTTTCAATTTCATAATAGACTTTGCCAAATTTCAGGGGAATTTCAATTATTTATGGTAAATCTTTACCTGATGATAGAGAGACCAACACTCGAGCATCTGAGTGTGGGAGAGGAGTTTTTGTGTCATCAATTTTTAATACATTCACATATGGTTCCATGATCAATGAAACTAATTTCCAAAGTCTTGGAGGGACATGTTTTATTGTTAACCAGTGTGGGCTGGAGAGGGCAAAGACTTCATCCTCCACCACTTCTAGGTTCCAGGCCAAGGCCGTAAACACCACCGAGCCCACATTCCAATACTATTTTTTAATTGCCTCTGCTTGCGCATTAGGGCTACAAAAAAACACAACATAGAGCCCTCTTTGAATCATTCGACAATAATAAAAATGCAAACCCAGTTTTCTTTCCCATACTTTGGAGAACCATTCCTCCATGTATTTTCTGGCTGGAACCCTATTAGGGTCAATGGCCGCAATTTTTTTGCAATTTTAGCCAATTTATTATCTTCCTCTGTAATTGCTTCATCCAAAGCAAAATTTGGAATTAAAATATCTTTCAAGGGGGGATATGAGGGAAGCTTACCTTGTCATTCTCTGCCATTTTCTTGCACCGTGCTAGAATCTCCACGTGAGAATTTAGCACCCAATGGTAACATTCCTCTTTCGCTCGCAACAATATCACAGAAGGATTTGTGAGCACCATTATTAATTGGATGATTTACTACAATAAATTCATTATTGCCCGATGGGTCCGTACCACCATCCATCACCTCTAAGCCTTAAGCAAAAAAACACACATGCGGCCACACACAATCGCAACCGCCAACACTAAACCCCGACCTCCATAGGACGAGGAAACACAAGCGGAAAAGCCACCTCAGTTCCAGAAGGACACTATGATGTGGGGTGAAATGATATCCAAACGTGGAGGAGGGCCAAGCATCCTCCACGAAAGGGAGATTTCACATACGTAGACAATCCCCAGAGAAAATCAAATCAAACCCTCATGCAGAGATTCTCCTCATACTATTGAGACATCCTAATTTTCGCTTGAAATCACATATTTTTAGAAAAGTTAATGATTTAAACCTTGAAGGTTTCTATCTAAAGGATTTTAATTGAAGAGAGTTAGATAAGATCCCCTTAGATCAAGCCCCCTTGGATATAACCAGGTTCTAGTCTTAAATCATACCCCACAATGGAGTCTCCTTCTCACCTTTCAAAATATTATCAAAAAAACATTTTTTCTTTATCTTTTGAGGGATAAAATAAATATTTATAAATTATATTTTGTAAGTATTTAGCCATTATTTTTTTTGATCCGTAAGTATTTAGCCATTATTATAAGCTTTTAAAAAGTATCATTTTGAATATATATATAATATTTAGATTGTAGGAATTTAGGTATTCGTCCCCCTATAAACTACATTGCGCTTGGTAAAATTTTTTCACATGACTAGTGACGTTGGAACAAAACGCCCTCCGATACCATGGTGATGATGGGGAGACTAGACCTTGTGACCTCTTGCCTGCAACAGGATGCTTTAGCCAATCGAGCTAGGCCCACCGCCCCATAATTTTGAATATTTATAATTTAATTTTTTTTTTATATTTTATTTCTTGTGAATGTAGGTTTTTCACCAAGCATCAACATATTTGTTTCACACGCGCGAAAAAATCTAAAAAATATGTGTGCACTAGGTATTAATGTCATTGTGTCAACAAAAAAATTAAAAAAATCAATACATACAAAACATAAATTATACATTATGACATACACCTATGTCCAAACTATAAATACTTTGACTTCGAAAAATTGATTAAAAAATATATGAAACAAAAAATTATGACAAAGTATTTGTGCCCTAGATATTTATGTTACAATTCTATATTTCAAAAATTATAATATTATTCTTTTAATAAAAAAAGTTACATGTTTCAACATAAACATCACTTTTTAAAAATGTTGTTTACTATAAAAAATAAGTTATTAAAAGTTATGAAAAAAATTCATAATTTTTCTAATTTAAAAAAATATATATTTAGAATCTACACACAAATCCTCACAAATCACTAGTTCACATCATCTCAAAATTATTAATGTTTTAGTTTCTATTGTTTTCATAAAGTAAAAATTTGGTGAAAAATGTTGGTTTCAATGTCCTACTTTGGTCAAAAGGCAGGACATAGTATTGTGGGTTGACCCATGTAAATGACACAATAAATGAAGAATATTGAACATTAAAATATGCTCCATAAGTGTTGGTTCTATTACCAATGTCCATAGAAAAAGAAATCGACATTATGTGCCTTATTGCATAATGTATAATTGAAAGCTATGTTACAATTGAAAATATACATGGCTTGAAATATACTTATAAATTTATCCAAGTTCTTATGCTTGATACTTATTGCGACACTCTTGCATATCTTTGGACATAGCCATGCAATATAATGAATTAAAATACTTTAAAAGTTCTTTTCCTTTTTATAAAAACATCTATATGTGTTGTCAAATGGTTGAAATACAACAAATTTAAGATCATTTTGGCTAAGCAATGCATATATTGGCTCTAAAATATATCAATGTACACCGCTTGGTCAAAAAGATAATATATATTTACTTCTATCTACCATTTAATAGCACCTTAAAGTACTTTTACTAGTCAAAATTGACTAGTAAACAATCTCTACATTGACTACAATGCATTGGTTGTTTATGGTGGGAGTGAACCTTACACATAAACAACCATGAATTGACTACAATACATAGATATTTATAAGAGACACTACATAATACTCATTATAATTGTAATATAAATTATGTTTTACACAATATGAAGAAGACCAACCTAAAATGTTAAATCGACGACTCATTGCTTCCAATAGACCTTGGAGACGATCAAAGTGATCGTGTGCATCAATTTTCCCGCAGCTCTTTTATCTCCTGTTTTAAAAATAATACGATGGTTTGAAATTGTCGTTGGTCTTGCGACACTTTCTAATTGTATCGTATGCCCATCATATCAAAATGTAGATATTATACATTACAATAACAAATTCAACTCACATAATACTTATTGTAATACAATTATTATTATTTTTTTCCTTGCTTTTTATAAAAGTTTGAAAATATAAATATTAATGCAACTTGGGATGGAACACTTTATGAAAAAGCCTAGGAGTGTGCAAGCTTAAAATCTTCACATAAATCTACTAAAATAATTTCAAACTACATAAAGTGCTTTACGTAAAGTTCTCGAAGAATACTTGCATTTTCAACTCTTGCGAATAAAATAAAAATGAAAACCACATGCTATTTTTGTTTGTTTTTGTTTTGTTCACATTCAGAATGTTTTGATGTATTAAAAAGAAATTCAATCAATGGGCCCTTGGTCTACTGGTGAAGTTGAAAGGTTCTAAATGAGCCCACCAGGGATCAAGTCTCGCTGAATGCAAAGACTCTGACACCGAAAAAGGGATGAGGCCGAGATCAGTCATTGGCTCTTAGTCGAAGAGGTTCAGCCCAAAAAGACTCGTGCTCTCGTAGCAAAAAAAAATTTGTGGATGACCTCCATCAAATAAAATAAATAAAAAAATTCACTGTGAGATATTTGGATGTGAATGATCGGTTAATAAAAATCTCTTATCGGGAAAAATGTTTATTATACAATGAATTTAGTAAACTGTGACTTCGAGAAAGTTTTTCTTTTACGCCATGTTTTCATTGCCCAATCTCAAACTATCAAAAAAATCTCCCCGACTTCTTATCCGACATTAACTGGTCTAAAATACTTGTTGAGACGTGTTTAAATTCTTCACTTTGACTTTTACATATTATATGAATGGTAATGGCAATGCGATCCGTAAAGAGAGCAGTCATGAAGGTTCTAATTCCAAGGAAATCCTTCAATTTCGGCATCAGTCTATGGGGTTACTGTATAATTTTTTCATGTATCCTGATGCCCGCGCTGGGTGAACTTCAACAACGTTGCCTGAATCGTGAAATGCAGTCTCTGTTGGCCTTTAAAAGTGGTTTAGATGATCCTGCTGGGCGTTTGGCTTCATGGAATGCTTCGTCAAGTTGTTGTGGGTGGAGTGGGGTGTTATGCAGCACACAGACGGGCCATGTAGTTGCCGTTGATATACACAATTCTGGTAGTTCAGGAGATCCTCAGAGCTTAACTGGTTTCTTTAATCCTGCGCTATTTGAGTTAAGGGACTTGGAATATTTGGATGTTAGTTCCAATAATTTAAAAGGCCAGTCAATTCCAGCGGAGTTGGATGTGTTGAACAAATTAAGATATCTTAATTTGTCGACAGCAGGATTCGCAGGCAGCCTTCCATGGCAGCTGGGGAATCTGTCAAGCTTAAGAGTATTGGACCTCAGTTCTTCTTCTTCCTCTGTCTTGTCAAGTAATGATATCTCGTGGCTTTCAAATCTGACGGCTTTGCAAGACCTATCTTTGGACTACATTGATCTGTCAGCATTAGCAACACGGAAAGACTCATGGGCATTATCAGTAAGTCATCTTTCTCATCTTAAAAATCTCACAATGTCACACTGTGGGCTCACAGGTGCGGTTCCTGCTTCTCTGCAGAATCTTGCATCCTTAGAAATTCTGCATCTGGACTTCAACTTGTTTCATTCTGAGTTTCCCCGTTGGGTAACGAATATGACTAGCTTGGTCTCTCTGCAAATGACAAGTTCATATCTCGATGGTTCTCTTCCATTTGAGCTCTCAAATCTACCTCACATCAGAAGGATCTATTTAGGATCTAATGAAATATCTGCCAATATTTCTCAGATTTTTGGAGGCCAGTGGAAAAGCCTTAAACTTTTCCAGATGCCAAATAATCACTTGCAGGGCTCTATTCCATCCTCCATCGGGAACATTTCTTCGCTGCTTCATCTAGATCTCAAAGAAAACTTTTTGAAGGGAGAGATTCCATATTCGCTGGGGCTTCTTCCCTGGCTCAGCAAATTGGACCTCGGTTACAACAGGTTAACAGGGCTAATTCCAGTTTCTCTAGGGTCCTTGTCTAAATTGACCTTTATCTCTCTCACCTACAACGACCTCAGTGGAGAAATGGCAGAGTCTCACTTCAGCGGCATGAGGAGCCTCAAATATCTTGACCTTTCTAATAATAAATTAGCCCTCAATGCAATAATCTCAAACTGGACTCCTCCATTCCAGTTAAAGGAGATGAGATTATCTGACTGCAAGTTAGGCGGCGCGTTTCCCCCCTTTCTGCAAGATCAACGTAGTATGCAGATACTGGATCTCTCCAACAATACCCTCAGGGGACACATCCCTTCTTGGCTATGGAAACTGCCGTTGCTGGAGGAGATACTTTTGGCGCATAATGAATTGGACGGCCCAATACCTCCGGAGCTTTATAACGTGTCTTCGCTGAAACATATCGATCTACGGGACAATCGGTTGCAGGGGACGCTGCCAATTCCTCCATCTTCTGCTGCAGGCTTTCCCTGGGCACTTGATCTCTCCATCAACAACATAAGGGGTACAATCCCCAAACAAATCTGCGCCATGCTGCGTTCTTCACGCTTCTTATCATTGCAATCCAATAAACTTGAAGGCCAAGTTCCTCCTTGCATTTGCGAGGCAGAGCAGTATTTGGAGGTGCTGGATCTTTCCGGCAATAAACTCTACGGCAATTTGCCGTCAGCCATCGGCAATTGCTCTTTGTTAAGAGTATTGAACGTGGGAAATAATGAACTACAAGGAGAGATGCCAGAGGAGCTGGGAAAATTGATGCACCTCCAGGTGCTGCACATGAATGATAATAGGCTGGGGGGTCATATTCCTTTGTCTCTACACAACTGCAGCAAAATAGAAATTCTGGATTTGAGCGGCAACAGTATATCAGGATCAGTTCCCCAGTGGATAGGAAACCTTCCGAAACTCCGTATACTTGTCCTGAGGTCAAATAATTTTCAGGGCGAGATACCAGTCCAGGTATGCTACTTACAGAATCTACAAATTCTTGACTTGGCAATGAACAGGCTGCAGGGTACCATACCCGCTTATCTTTCAAACTTGACTGCAATGAAGACTGACGCCCTCATCTCTTCCATAACCACCGTGCTCAGATACGGAGAGTATTACAAAGAAGAAGTTGATCTCATGGTGAAGGGTGCAGAGAGGGCGTATAAGTACATTCTTTCCAGTGTGTCTTCCATGGATCTATCGGTAAACAGTTTGAGTGGTGAGATACCCAGGGATATAGGAGACCTCCAAAGTTTACAGAATCTAAATCTGTCTCACAATCAATTCAGCGGAACTATTCCCGACGAAATTGGGAATTCGGTGAACTTGGAAGCGTTGGATGTGTCATGTAATCGGCTGAAGGGAAGAATACCTGTAACGCTCGCACAACTTAGCTTCATGGGCTATTTGAATCTCTCCAATAACAACTTGTCGGGAAGGATTCCTGATTTGCCCCATTTGGACACCTTTGGGGAGTCTTCGTTCCTGGGAAATCCAGAACTGTGCGGCAATCCTCTGCCCACAAAATGTTATGCTTCTTCCCCACCTTCTTCAGGAGGAAAAGTTGTGCAGAGCAGTGTTGAGCGTTGGTGGAAATCGTGGCAGGTGGGTATGGGTTTGGGATGCGGATTAGGTTTTGGAGGTGTCATAGGAATACTCGTCGTGTGGAGGAAATGGAGAAGAAAATATTTTGCGGTTCTTGATGCTCCCATCAAATTGTTATTTGGCTGGTGATAAGCTCATGTTTACATTTTAAAAGTTTCAAGATTATCTTAAATTATCTCGACCGCGTGACGAACTCTGTTTTGGAGTTGTTAAATGAGCAAACGCTGTGTGACAATTTTTTAGACGATATTGTTTTACAGCTACCATATATATCTTCAATAAATCTTTGAGGTATCTAGTAGTGGAGGACAGACTGCTTGCGGCTTGCATGGCCAGCCATATAAATGGCGGATCGGGCAAGCGTTCAGCAACCTTTACCATGCGTCTCCTCCACTATCCAATTTACAGAGCTCCATTCTCCTTGTATAATAACGCACATATCTGCTTCGCTCAGAGATTGATTGCCCAAGCTATTCTGATAGATTTAATAAAAAGGCTCAATTTTTTTTTATGATATTGAAGGTATTATAAATTTAACTTTTGTCCATTCAATACCACTCCATAGCCCTCTGCCATTCAACAAAATTGTAAGCTTGTAGTTTCATAAGATGAATCCAATGTTGGATTAGTCGTCAGTTTCTCCCTTCAGATTTGAGACATGGATTAATTGTTTTCATATTTGTATCGAACATTTAACAAATCAATTTTTTGACACAAAACCATACACACAAAAAAATTGCTACAACAATTTAAATTTTTATTCAATTTATTGAATAGATTACATTTTTCAGACTATATATCAAATGACACATAACACAGTATTTTATAAAGATTGTAGCCTCTTTTCATAATATCTATCATGCATACATTAGCTCCTTTTAACTGAAGTCCAACTATTAACTTAGTAACTGTGCGTCACAGAGAAGGCAAACAACATGGCGGTGCATGGCGTGTAGAATTGACATACCAACACTCATGACCTCTAAATTTTTCATTCCGACTTGTGTCAAGTTTGAGGAATCACTCCTGCCATATTGTTTTCTTCAAACAATGAATTCATATCCTATTAGGAGCTTCCAATGCCTCTTAAACTCGACAATGGATTCATATCCTCTTAAGAGTTTAATTAGGGCTTGCATCTTTCTCTGTTGTGTTCCCACTCGTAGTGTCTCTGAGCAGCGATGAATCACACCCTCTTACAAATCAATCATGAAACTCATGTGAAGTGAAGAAGCATATTCCAGTAATGCATCAAAATACAAAGACTCGTGCATGTGCAAATGTGGAAGGAGACACAAGGCACGAAAACAGTTTAACAGAATGCATGCTAAGATGAAGAAGGATATACAAGAAAATTTTGGTTTCAGGCATATAAAACGTGGAGAGCATTGACAAGGTTCACGAACTGTTTGACAGAACGCCTCAAAGAAATGTGGTTTCGCAGTTGGCAATGGTTGTAGGATATGCACAAAATGGATTTGTTGAAAATGTTTTAGAAACATTTATGCAAATACAATTAGCAGGTGTACAGCCAAATTCCACGGCCTTATTACTATCCTCCCTGCCTGTGCCAAAATGGGAGCTTTGGAATAGAATATGAACATCCATCAAAGCATAAAGGCAAACGTAGTTGCAACTGCCCTGGTAGACATGTATGCGAAAATATGGGAGTATAGGCAAGACACGCGAACCGTTTGACAGAATGTCTCAAAAGAAATGTGATCTCATGAAATGAAATGGTCGCAGGATATTCACATAATAGATTTTTAAATAGAGTGTAAGAAAATAAGAGACACAAAACCAGATTCAACATTCTACCTGTGCCAAGATGACTGTTTTGAAATTGAGTATGGATATCCATATAAAACATAATAATACAAATATGCAGATTAATTGAAGGTTCCAGATCCAATATAGAACTTACAACGAGTCAACCATTACCAACTCACCACAGCATTCAAGTTGAAATGATCGTTCAAAGGTTTGAATGGGGTCGCCAAAACTGATTTGTCCTTCTCCTCCCTTCTGCGCCGCTCCAACCACCATGACAATTAGCTTGCATACAATGTTAATAGAACATTCCCAATTGAAATTGGAGGAGGGAAACAAAACAAAACAAGGAAATGGCATAAAATCGAACTTTTTATTAAATCTATTGAAAACTGCATATGAACCCAATACTTAGGACTTCATTACTTATATCGTATAATATTCATTGCTTATATTTCATATAATAAATAATAATAAGTGATTTTTATAAATATTTTCAATAATAAAATATTTAAAAAATAATTATCTAAATTTTCATTTCAAATGGTACAAACACAAGAAATTAATAGATTAGACATTTCTAAAAATAATTTAAAATTTCGTTTGGTCATAAGATCTTAGCTTGTCAATTAAATGTGCAAACACAAATTCAATTTTAGTTGACAGTTACAATTTTCATACAAAATTCAAAGTTTCCCTTACCTAACATGATTAATCAAGCTCATTTCAAAATTTCATTGTTCTTGGTCCTCTAGCACCAGCATAGCACCTAACCTAATTTTAACTCGTTACTTTTGTAGACACCTACAATATGACCTTACCCAACCACACCTCATTTTAGCCTATCATAAGTCTTTACATAAATACATATCTATTATTTATTTAATTATTCCCATCCTTTCCCATCTTTATCCTAACCTTTTAATTAAATAAATATTTATCATTTATTTAAATATTTAATTAATTGCCATTTATCCTCTATCCTTGTCCATCTAATCCTAGCCTTCCATCTTGTTCACATGAATCATAGTCTAAATTTGTCCTCATGTGACAAATGTCCCTTTCACATGTCTAACTAACTTCTTTTCTAGAATCATTGACACCTTTGCAAAAGTCAAACTATGTTTTCATATTATCCATTTATTTCATTTAACCTCTTAATCCTAGCCATTGCCATAAGGATTTTTGTCCTTATCTCTATCATAATCTTAGATCCTATCCATCATTTGACACTTTTCATATGATTGTATCCTTGATCCAAACCCTAATCCCCAATCAATCTTAGCCATCCATCATCAATCATTTCTAGCAATTGATTTTTCCTCTTTAAGACTTGTTACACGCCATTGTGTTATTACTTATTTACTTTTACCTAGTTGAGTGAAAATTCTTTAAATGTGTATGTTTTTGCTTTATGTATCTTGGAAGTATAATAAATGAAAGTTTGATTCAATTTGATGTCTTAATAATGATTTTGTCTATGAAATATATGATGCAAATGGTTGTAATTGATTTGGCTAACTACTGTCACAATGTACTAAGTTGGATGCAGAGACAAATTCAACCCTCTAGAAGAGAAGGGAAGTATCACTCAAGAGAAGAAACTGGTATGGTAACCCTTAATGAGCTTAACTAAGTTTTAACACACTCACCTCTAGTTTAATAGTGAAGTCACGTCAATAGTTTGGGAAATGGTAAGTTAACCTTAGCCTTGTTTGAGTATGATTTAGAAGACGCTATAATCTTGTCTGTGAATGTTTTTAATTCAGATTATGTGTTTGAGTCTCTTATCATGTATGAGCTCTTCATTATGTGTTTATATTTGATTGATAAGATATATACATAAAATAAATATATGTATATATGTACGTGTCTATGATAACTCATACACATGAGTAAATACGTGCATAAATATATGTAGATAGACACATCTATGCATACTCATGGATGGATTACCCATATGTATGAGAATATTGATCGGACAAACATCACACACACACACACATATATATATATATATTATATATGTATATTGTAATGCCCCACAATGCAACCCTAGAGGAAGTTGCAAACAACTACTTAAACAGACTAATTTTTTTTTATTTAAGAACAATTAATAAGCAAGTTCACTAACAAATGCCAACAACCTCTAAGGTTATGAGGCCGAGGTTATATAGAACCTCAACAAAAAACAAGAATTTAAACCATGCCAATTATTTAATTAATAAATAAACACATACTTTCCAATCAAGATAATTTACATCAAAGCATAAGAGATAACTTTCATTTCCATTTATCCATAATTAAGCAATACAATTACAACTCTCATTCCTCGAATGAAGTAAGTTCAATAAACATATTTACAATTAGAAATTTCCACCTCGATAACAAATGAGGGGTAATAAATATCAAGAACAACTGAAATAAATAAAGCAAGAACTGAAACTGAATCCCACGAGCTCTCCAAACTGGAAATCTCATCCACACGAACATGAAGAAAGCCCAACAGATTAAGGTGCACGCCACCCAACCAAGTGGAACCCAAAGGCCCACCCCCTGTGCTAGGAGATAGTAACAAGGAATCCTAGCTAAGACCATCTACCTCTAGACATAGGCTAACACAAAGTTGAACCAAATTGAAACAATCAATCATATGTACCACACAAGTACAACACAAGTACATCACGAGTACAACTCAAGGACAACTCTAACATGGTCACATTGCTTCTAGATACAAAGCAGATCAAGTATGTTAAGAGAACCATACACATAATAATCAAATACCAACTATGGTCACATTAAGTATGTTAAGGAAACCATACCCATAAAATCAAATACTGACTGTGGTCACATCAGGTATGTTAAGGAAACCATACCCATAAAATCAAATACCGACTATGGTCACATCGGGTATGCTAAGGAAACCATACCCATAAAATCAAATACCGACTGTTGTCCTAGACAGAGTATCATCACACAACTCGTCATGAGTTACCCAAATGGATCTTTCTAGGCTCCGGCTAACCTAGTGGCCTCAACCAATCCTCTGACCCTCAAACTTACTAATGCGGAATCAAATACCTTTCGTAAAGACAAGATAGATGACCTTGCCATTCCAGGCCTTCCCACCCATCCCAAGCCTAATCGAGCACTTGGGACCATGAGTGAGGCTAGAACTTATCTTGATTAGTGAGAAGTTAGTCCTAATTTTCTAAGTATTGTTTTAGTTAACATTTGTTTAAACTACTTCCAAAGGTTACCCAATCTTACCTCTTCCGGGCTCTGGCCCCTAAAAGGAAGCCACTCTTCTACTTGACAACACACATACCATCCAATCACCAAGGGTACAAAGTGCAACAAACAAGATATCACGACCACTCCTTTCTTAGGAGGCGACATAAAATGAAACTCAATCCAACACTGGAGGCAACAAATCACATAACAAGGTCACTCCTTACAAGAAGACACAGATCCCATAATCCACTCCTTTCATAGGAGGCACAAAACATCCCCGTTCATGGAAATCAGGTAAACACTGACTAGACACCATGCACTACTCAAGGGAATTCATAATAGGTTGACAAACACAACACGACAACCCACATAACTGAAAACCCCACCTGGAAGACTTATCAAACTCTATAATTCAATTTCCCCAAAATGAAAACGGAAACAGTTCACAATCAAGTTGAATAAGAAGACAATAAATTAAATCTACTTTGGATTCACTAGATCCATTTCCTCATTAACATTCAGTAATTTATCGTATTAAATAACTGAATTGAATAACGTCTCTTTTATACAAAGATGAAATTTAAATCAAATATCACATTCTCTAATTGTTTTCAATAATTATAAAATAGACATTTATCTCAACCATTCAGAAAAATAACAATTTAGAATAAATAATTGTTTCCTCTTTATAAACTAAATCATTTAAAAAGAAATCAATTAATTTTGCTATTAAAAATATTACTTACAAATCCAATATTTGCCCTTTTCAAATCTATTGTTTAAAATAAAATCAATAATTTAACTATAAACCCAATATTTTAAATTTTTCAATTACCTTTATATCAAACATCATTTAAAATAATATTTTAATATATGTATATATTTAGAAAATATATATACATATATCAAAATAAATAACACAACTAAATAAATAATATTATAATATTATATAATATTATATTAATCATTTACTACATATTATATTAAATATAATACATATTAATATATTAATATTATAAATATAATATTAAATATTATAATATTAAAAGTTTTATCTTATATATATATATATTTTGAACCTCCCATAAGGCCTCGGGCCACGCGCATAGCGCTGTTTAGGGCGTCGACCGCGGATTTCCCAGGCAGTGACGGGTATGGCACTGGGTGCTGGTGGAGGCAGAGGCAGAGGTGCAACCGACCTTAGGGTTGCCGGCCGCTATGCACAGCCGCCCCCATAGGGGTGGCTCGGCTGTGCTTAGCACAACCGACCACCATTGTGGTAGCAGTGGTGCCAAGCCACCGCAGGGCCGATGGGGGCGGCTGGTGCGGCTCCCCACAGCGCCTCCCATGGAGGTGATTGTGGGTCGAGCCCTAGCTGCCTTAACCCAAAAAAATAATATATATATTTTTTTTGATAGCAATTGTTTTTTATTTTTATTTTTATTTTTTTAAATTTTAAAAGAAAAATTCTTGCGGATTTTGAAATCCACGCCCTCCCATGTGGGTTTTCTGAACATTTTTTTAACAACATAAAATTTACAAAAAGAACTTTATAATTATATAGATATATAATATATATATACTTTTATATATATATATATATATATATATATATATATATATATATCTCATAACTGAAATTGCAAATAAATTGAGGAAATCAAGTTGAAAACAACCAGTTACAACCAAGAACACCATTTTTTATTTTCTTGAGAAAACCCAGATAAAAGAAAACAAAGGTTTGAGATTTGCTAAAACAATTCAACATGGGGTTTTCAACATAGATCAGGTTGTTTTGGCGTTTTTCAACATGATTTCCAACAACAACATATATAATTTAAAATATCAAAAGTAGCCAATTTCTTAGATATGAACCTAATTTCTTTGAGTTTGTGAGGAGATCCAGACGGTGCTCAACTTCCAACTTTAGCTCCACAAATTTTGACAACTTCAATCCAAAACCCACAAAAATGCAACAATTCCCCCTCTCCTCTATTTTCAATTTTCCAAAACTTGCTCACCAAAATATTTATCAATTCTAACAAGTAACTTAATTCAATTTACTTAATTTAATTAATTCAATAAAATGAATCTAATCCAAGATGAAATTCTTTTATTAATTAAATTAAATTAATTAATGAATTAAATAATACCTTCCAACATAATAACCAGATTAATTTTAATCCCAATTTAACTACAAAAGCATTTATTTTCCTTTATAACAAGTGATTAAATAATCCAAGAGAAGGAACAATATTCAAAGCAACACAACTTGAATAAGACCCAATGACACACTATGACTAGGGTGATGACTTGGCACGAAAAACCTAGCTACTATCTCGCAATCGAATATCGTTGGGCAATGAAAACGCTCAAACCTATGAAACTAGGTGGAGTCAATGTCTTGTACCTATCAACCTACGAACAAAGAGTATATCCACATGCAATATATGTCATAATTAAAACACACCATGAAGAGGAAATCTCAGAATTGCAGGGTGCTCGCAAGTGAGTGATGCGATACCGTCCCCTTCACCAATACAATGTAACTAACTGACAAATCGAACATACTAATATAATCCAAAGCATAAAACATCTTTAATTCAAATAACCACTTATGCTAATTCGAAACATGCCATAATGATAATATCAAAATATAGTATCATCACATTAAGATACATCACCACATCATGATAAAGTAGTGATCAATCGTAACCAAGTATAGTCAAAGTACAAACATAAAATAAAGCACAATAAAGGGAAACAACACGGTTCGCACAACAGAGCAAAACGGAGGGGTATTACATATGTATGTCGATCGATGGGATTATGAATATATGTGTTTAAATGTTAAGACATGGTATATATATATGCACATATGTATTGACATTGATGAAAACATCCATACGAGTATATATATATATATATGCATTATTATGAAAAATATGTAAAATGAGTATATACATTTGAATATCGAATGATACATTTTATGAACTTGTAAGTTGATATAAATATATATATAATATTATGTTGTATACATATATGTATATATATATATATATATATATATTATATATTATAATGTTTTGAATAGCGCTGAAATATTTATTTAAAAGCACATACTATGTATAAAGCGCAATACATACATATAATGTATAGTGCAAAAATAAAAGGATTGCACATCATTTGAAGTAGTGCATAAACAAATAATATTGCATAAAGTATTTAAATGTTGAGTAATGTAAACATAGGCAACACTATAATAAGGCACATAGGAATTAAGCAAACTAAAAGTGAGAATAATCTAGAAAGATTTAGTCAAATATTATGAAGGTAAAGTGAATATAAAACGTATAAAGAGCTTTGACCTGGTCTTTCCCAAACAACAACCAAATAAATAGGGTGTGTGATATACTATGCGGAGCCAAATTATGAACTATGCATACCTTTTAGAAGTCCATTTTACATTTCATTTCCAACATATGAGGCAAAGTAGAATGTTTGAAATAATCAAGTGAAAAGATGGCCGAGAAAGGTTGATCTGTAGAAACATTAACCTTGCATTTTTAGTAAATGAAGTTATGTTGTCATATGAATATAACGACTAGCTGAGCATGTGCATATAGCCATTGTTTTAAATCTACCACCTTGAATCTTGTTAGCCAAGTCAAACCTTTGAGTGTGAGAAGTGGCAAGAATGTGAGCTTGTTTGTAGCCTTGGAGCTCTTAAGTTTTTGTATAAATAGGGGAGCATTTTTCATCTTATGGGACACATAATTGTATTCTTATTTTCTAATAATTTTGAGATTTACTCTATTGTATTTATGAGTTGAGAGTTTAAGAGAATACTGAGAGAGTTTAGAGAGGTTACTTTGTGAGACTTTGTCAAATGAAGATAGAGTTAGTGAGAGGCTAAGTTTAGAAGGAGTTGCAAGCCGATTCTGGGAAAGGTTGTGCTAGGAATCTAGATTTGTCAATTGGAGCTTTCTAGTTATAGACATGCTAGTTTTCTACTCAATTTTATATTTTAAGTTGAAAAGACTGCATAATTTTATATATTTTTATGAATGGATAGAGGAAATTTAGATGCTTTATTATGAATGTGTTTGTATTATTTTGATAAGTCTAAAAGATTCTTTTTAGGGTCTAGTTCTATGTGAATACCATAATTGGGTTATATTAGTTTATTACATATGTAGGAATGAGTGTTTGAGTGTTTGCTATAAGCTATGCTAAGTTAAAGCTTATATAGTGATAGTTTGAATTATTAAGGGATTCTTGAAGTTTGGATTATGAACTAGTTTGAATTTATTTAGCAAACTTGAAAAGTATATAGGTTATTCCTAGGTTTAGGATAATCTAGTGAAGGGGATAACCTATTCATAGAATATGTGTGGTCATTACAAATCGAGCTAGGAAGGTGTGTGAATAGGATGAATCTCACTCGAAGTAACTGAGTGTTGAATTCTTTGGCCAAAGTAGTGTAATTTGTCACTATTTACACTGTCAATTCATTGTGATCTAGTTATGCATGCTAGTCTAGGATTGTCATACATGTAGGTTGTAGCCACAAAATGGGAAAGTTCTAGTTTGTAGGACACAACACCAAGCTCAGGAAGGCTAGTATTATGAGGTTACCAAACAAATCTATTTGTTGAAGGGCAGGGCCATCTTACCATTAAGTAGATGTGTGGGGAATCATAGTAAGTCTGAGGTTGGAAAAAAAGTTCTTGAGTGATTCTTCTCATTAGTTGGCGACCAAGATTTGAAGGGAGACTACTTGGACCATATGTATTTCTACTTCTAGAAAGCTCAGAGGAGCTATGTATGTATTCTTGTATCCATTTATATGGAAGATTATAAACATGAAAATTTAAACTTGAGATTATTCAATATGAGATCAAAACTTTGGAAAGATTGTGCTATTACAGTGTAATGCAATATCAAAAGTTTGGAATAGTGTTTATTTCAAATGAGAATGTTATCTTTGTTTTTGAAAAGGAAAATTTTTATGGCTATGTGATGGCTTCATGGTTTCTTCACTTGTGGTTAAAAACATATAAATTTTTGAGTAGAACATTGGGCATGTTGCCCATGGTATGAAAGCTACTAGGTTTAAACTCTGGAACCTATGTGCTCGCTATGTTTTCCCTCTAATATTATACGAGTCTAATGTTTGAAATTCTTGTGTTAGGATGGTGCATCTCAAGATGATTGTGATGCTCCCTTGTTCGTACCATCGAGGGAACTAATTATTACAATTCCATTTGGCTAAGCGATACTAAGACATTTAGTAGTTACCTTTTTCAAATTAGTTAAGTGAAGAGAAGGATGAGAGATTATGCCAACTTCAACTACTAACATTTTTTCTCTCTGGCAAAGTCAGACTCTTTATCACTTTCCAGGGATATGCCCTTAGAATGTAGTGTAAGTCCAATCATGATATTTAGGGATCCTCAAGTTCTTCCCTTAGCATAAGTTATTGTAATAGCCACAAGTGGTGAATTATAGGGTTATGTACCTAAAAACTATGTTCCTGAGGATAAATTACAAGAATATTATCCTTTCGATCATAAATTTAATCAAAAATATGAGGGGTACACCCCACACAGTTATGTATCTAAAAGTTAATCTGAGGGATACTCTCCTCTTGACTATCTGAATAGTCATTCAATGTAAAACAAGGATATTGAAATCCTTTGAATAAATGAAAATCATGTTCTTATCAAAACTTATGTATAATTTTGTCAATGAATTTCTTATGTGTGAAATTATTCTCTTTTATAATGTTTACGAAACAATAAGTAAAACTTTCTTAGATCTAATTCCATGAAACCTTCAGGTGTATTTTGACTTTGGAAAATGGTTAAAACACACACTAATCTTGGGGGAAGTCAGGAAGTAGGTCAGGGTGCTGAGAATGCCGAAGCCAAGTTGGATCACATTCTGGTAATAATGGATGAAACTATGGAATGAATAGGAAACCTCGAATAGGAGGTTAGGGGAAAGAAAGAGAGGAAAAACAAGTACCAAATGATGAAGAGGAAGTTCCTAACAATGAAGAAGAATAAGGAGAGAATTCTCTTGATCACACCCATACTAGTGAACATGAGAGTGATAAGTCACAATCTTAGTCCAATTCAAAAAGTAGTAAGAGGAGAAGTGTGGCAATTGAATTATCTAGGGATATGAGAAAAAATACCCCTCCTAAATTTTAAGGGAGTAAAAAATGGAGATGAGGCTGAGGCTTAGTTGATACAAATGGAAAATTACTTTGAGATTAGGAACTATTCAAAGGTTACAAAAGCTGCTTGGGGAGGCTTCTAGTTGGTAGGAGAAACTTTTAACTGGTGGGTGACCAAGAAGATGGAACTTGGCCTCAGTTCCTTAAGGATGACATGGAGTGAGATTGTTGATATTTTATTGAAAAGGTGGTTGCCCCAAATTTCTATGACCAAAAGCTCACTAATTTCCAAAATTTGAAGCAAGGAGACTCGCCTGTGAACAAGTGCTTTGAGAAATTCACTCATCTCTTGAGATATGTTTCTATGTACCAAAAAGATGAGTGATTTTGAATCAAGAATTTCATCATGGGTCTTCACTTAGAATATGAGAAGGGAATTAAGTAGGAGAAAAAGCTTAAAGCTATCTAGATCTACCAAGAGAGGAACCGAAAGATGTTTAGAGAGCCTCTAGTTAATCAAACTCTAAAGAAGTGCAGTGGAGGGCCAAATTCTCAAAGGCAAGGGGATAGAGGATCCCGTAAAAAATGGAATGAACCAAGAAGGGATCGTAGAGGAAATAACTTCAACAATAGTAACAACTACAACAATGCTGGGGGGAATGCCAGTAATACTGAAAGGCCTACGAGAAAGAGGCTACCAGTGAAAGGATGCTTCACATGTGGTGGGGATCATTTTTCCATCAATTGTCCCAACAAACCATCAGGATCACAACTTCAAGGAAATCCGCTTCCTCCATAATGAGATGCATTCTAGGAAAAAATCCATGCAACTTTGGACAATCGGCAAGCTAAGTACCAAATAACTCTGATAGAAACTCTAGGTACTTTTTTTGGTAAACCTATTTCCATTCTTATTGATACTGGAGCCATAAATTTTTTTGTTTCACCTAAAGTAGCTACTAAAATTTCTAGAAAGGCTGGTTTTATGGAAAAATCTTGGGTTGTAGTGTATGCAAACCAAACAAGAGCTGAGGTAAGACAATGTATTTTTGAAGCAAGGGTAGTACTACCAAATTTCTTTATGGAGGTAAATTTGTACATAGCCCCCTTAAGATCTCATGATGTCATCTTAGGGATGAATTGGATTTGCAAGCATAGGGCTAAAGTGGATTTCCATGCTAAAATCATAGAATTCTTAAACGACCTAGGTAATCAAGTGTCATTGCAAGGAACACCTAGGGAAATGAAATTGTGGAAGATATCAGCTATGTAGATTCATAGGGTAAAGAAGAAAGGATGTTAAGTCTTCACAGTTAAAATGGAAAAATTTGAAGAATGTAAGGAATTCATTTCTCAAGCTGATGCTATTTATTATGGACCACAAGATCCCCTAGATGCCAAAGAAGGATAAGTGGTGAAATCCAGAGAAATAAATATGGATAAATATCCCATCCTTCAAACACTTGTGGATGTATTTCCAAAAGAACTACTTAGAATGCCTCCCAAGAGAGTGTTTGATTTCTCCATCAACCTAGTACCAGGGTCGAAACTCGTATCCAAAGTGCCTTATAAGATGAACACAATAAAAGTAAAGGAGCTTAAAGAAAAGTTGGAGGATTTGTTATCCAAGGGACTAATAAAACTTAGTGTTTCACCCTAGGGAGTTCCAGTAATCTTCATGAACAAGAAAGATGGTACACTGCACATGTGTATTGATAATTAGATGCTTAACAAAGCTACGATAAATAATAAGTACCCGTTGCCACACAACAATGATCTTTCTTATAAAATGCAAGGAGCATAAGTGTTTTTGAAGATTGATCTACAATCAAGTTACCATCAACTAAGGATCATAGATGAAGAAAATTTCAAAACTACTTTCAAGACTAGATACGGTCATTATGAGTTCACATTCCTACCGTTTGAACTTATGAATGTTACTGCAACATTCATGAACTTGATGAACAATGTATGTAGGGACTTCTTGGATAGGTTTGTATTGGTTTTCCTAGATGATATTTTAATCTATTCCAAGAATGAAGAAGATCATTATTAAAATTTAGAGATTGTTCTCCAATGGTTAAGAGAACATAAGTTATATGGAAAAATCTGTAAGTGTACCTTATTTCAAAAGGAAGTACAGTATCTGGGTCACACAATTACAGCTGATGGGATTGCAGTGGATCCAACTAAAATAAAAGTGGTACTAGAATGGCCAGTGCAAAAGAATGTACATGAGGTTAGAAGTTTTATGGGTTTGGCAAGTTACTATCGGAAGTGTGTTGTAAAATTTTCCAAGATAGCTTTTCCTATTACTTCACTGTAGAGCAAAGGAAAGAAGTTTGAGTGGTCTAATAAATGTCAAGAAACGTTTGACCTACTCAAATAGAATTTGACTACGACATTGATCTTGAAGGTACCTAATCTAGATGGCCATTTTACTGTCATCACAGATGTGTCAGGTGAAGTTTGGTGTGGAGTCTTACTGCAAGATGGGTAAGTCATAGCTTATGAATAAAGGAAGCTAAAGCCCTATGAGTAGAATTATGCATCATATGATTTGGACTTAGTAGTAGTAGTCCATGCATTATAGATGCAGAGACACTATCTGATGGGTAAACCTTTTGATCTAAGGACTGATCATCTTGATTTGAAGTATTTGTTCACCCAACCCAACCTAAATGCATGTCAAAGGAGATGGTTGGAGCTAATAACTGATTACGACTTCAACATTAACAAAGTCAAGGGAAAAGAGAATTGGGTTGCCGATGCCATAAGTCATAGGAGGTATATCACCTCAATGGTATCAATTCAAACCGACTTCAAGGGCCAAGTGCTGTAGAAATACAAGGGTGACGAATATTATGAGAAAATCAAGAAATCACTCTAGGATAATCTGCAAGATGCAAGGTATTAAGCATTTCACTTTGAACCTAGTGGATTACTAAGGTTTAAATAGAAAGAATATACATGCCCAATTCTAAAGAATTAACTTTGTGTGGAAAGAAGTTCGCAATGCACCATACTCTAGACATCCTGGTGTGACCAAGATGTTGGCTGATGTGAAGCCCTTATATTTTTGGAAGGGAATGAAAGGAGATGTTGCTAGGTTTGTAGAAAAATTCTTAGAGCGTCAAAGGGTGAAGGAAAGACATCATCACCCTATAGGACTTTTGTATCCTCGTGATGTTCTCAAGCATAAGTGACAAGTCATAAGCATGCAATTTTTGCAAGGTCTACCTATGTCTAGGAAGAAGCATAATGCCATTCTTATGGTAGTGGATTTAAGATTACCAAGGTAGCATATTTTATTCTTGGGAATCTAATGAATGGAGCTCCTGTCATAGCATAAACAAATATTCAAGAGGTGTTTGGGTTGCGTGGGATTCCTAAGAAGATTATCTTAGATAGGGATGCTTGTGTGACATCTAGGTTTTGGCAAACCTTGTTTTCTTCACTTGGTACCTAGTTGAACATAATTTCAATGTATCATCCAGAAATGAATGGTCAAGCTGAAAGGGTTAATTAGGTACTTGAAGATCTACTGAGGATATATTGCATGGATAACCAATACAAGTGGGAAGATTACCCCCATTGGTTGAGTTTACATATAACAATTCATATCATTCTACAATCAAGATGACTCCATTTGAAGCATTATCTTGTTGGCAATGTCAAAATCCTATAAGCTGGGATAAGCTAGATGATAGGATAAGCCTAGGGCCAAAGATGTTATAAAAAATGGAGGAGCAAGTTGGAATTATTAAGCAAATATTGGAAGAAGGTAGTGATAGGCATAAAATTTATGTAGATTCAAAGCAAGTGCCCAAAAATTTCTCGGTAGGAGAAAAGGTTTTGTTAAGGGTCAAGCCTCACAAGAGTTCTATCATGTTTAGAAAGTCATCCAAAATAGCTTCATGCTATGCAGGTCATTTTGAGGTTCTTGAAGTGATCAACCCTATTGCGTACTGATTGCTTTGCCACTAGCTCTTTCTTGGATGAACAATGTCTTTCATGTCTCTTACCTTAAGAAGTATATACTAGGTGATAACCATGTCATTGATTGGAATGATTTATAGGTATAGGACCCACGAGTGGTAACAATTGAGCCTCTCAAAGTGCTTAGAACGTAATATTTTCTTGCGTAATAGAGAGGTTTTGCAATGCAAGGTACAATGTGATCAATATGCAGAAGATTCTTCCACTTGGGAAGACTATGCTAAGATTGAGCAGAAGTTTCCTCATGTATTGCATGCTTTTGAGAATTATTGAAACTAATATTGTTCTGTTTATGTTTTATCGATTATGTCTATGTCTGATACTTAAGATTATTGGGGATGATGATTTAAAAGGGGGGATATGTTACACCCCATTGTGTTATTGCTTATTTACTTTTTCCTAGCTAAGTGAAAAAATGTATATGTTTTTTCTTTATGTATCTTGGAAGTATAATAAATGAATGTTTGATTCAATTTGATGTCTTTTAATGATTCTATGTATGAAATATATGATGCAAATGGTTGTAATTGATTCATCTAGCTATTGTTGCAATAGACTAAGTTGGATGCAGGGGCAAATTCAATCCTCTGGAAGAGAGGGGAAGTATCACTCAGGAGAAGGACTTGATCTAGTAACCCTTAATGAGCCTAACTAAGCTTTCACACACTCACCTCTAGTTTAAAATGAAGTCAAGTCATTAGTTTAGGAAATGGTAAATCAACTTTAGCCTTGTTTGAGTATGATTTAGAAGGAATTATGATCTTGTCTATGAATGTTTTTGATTCGGGTTATGTGTTTGAGTCTCTTATCATGTATTATTTCTTCATTATATGTTTATACTTAATCAATGAGGTATATACATAACATTTATATATATGTATATATGTACGTGTCTACAATAAAATAATACACATGAGTAAATATGTACATAAGTATACGTAGATAGACGTATCTATTCATGCTCATGGAAGGATTAGCCATATGCATGGGAATATCGATCAGACAAAGGTGACATATATATATATATACACACACACACACACACTTTTCGTTTATATATGTCGATTGATGGGATTGTAGATATATGTGTTTAAATGTCAAGGCATGATATATATAATATATATATATATATATTAATATACACATATGTATTGAAATTGATGGAAACGTCCATATGAGTTTCTTAATATATATATATATATATATACGTGTATATGTATATATATATGCGTGTATAGATATATATGCATATGTTATTATGCAAAATATGTAAAATGAGTATATGCATTAGAATATCAAATGATGCATTTTATGAACTTGTAAGTTGATATAAATATTGTAGTGTAGAAAAATGTATCTCTCTACATTTTCACACTTGTTTGGGCCCTCCCAATTAAAATGGACTTAATAATGCCTTAATTTAGTGTTAAAAATTATACCCCTTTACATTTTCACACTTGTTTGGGCCCTCTTAATTAATTTGGACTTAATTATGGTTTAATAAGCCCTATTTTATATCTACAAGCCTAATAAATTACATTTTCTAAAGTGGAAACCCGACAATAATTAATGGCAATACATAACACTTTACCTTGAGTAGTATGTATTCCAGAAATAGGGACCTGGGACCCATTCACCCATGGACGAATGGGTCCTCCCTAGTTATTTGAATCTAAATTTAAAAGATGTTTTTGGCGGTTTAAGGTCCCCAAATTTATATTTCAATGTCAGCTTGTAATATTTGAATTTTAGGAAATTAAGGATACATACCTATAAATACAAGGTTATTTTATCAAATGAAGTTTAAGTTTTTCAAGAAGCAACGTAGCATTTTGATGAGAGTATTCCTATAGAAAAGCCGATGATCAAGAGCATTCAAGAGTAGAATTATCAAAGATTTATTGCAGCAATCAAGATTCAATCATCAGGTCAAAGTCTTCTTGCATCATGCATGTTTTTGGAGCTAACATTGTGATGTAGGTTCCAAGATCAAGTTCAAGCATTCAAATAATTATTTCAAGTATCAAGATCCACATCCATTGAGGTCATTTCATGCAGGTTGTAGATCTACATCCAAAGATTCATCCAAGGGTTTATTGAGTGGTAACATAGCTTTTCTCATTTTTCATTCCCTCTTTCATGCTTTATTTAAACTCAAGGTTTGATTACCAAAATGGGGTTTGACCAGGGAAAACCCCCATTCACAAAAAGAAATCAATTTTTCCCTCTTGTGTGTGTGTTGCAGATTTAGGTTGAAGAAGGATTGAAGACCTTTTGAAGTGCAAGATTGAAAAAGTTGTCAAAGTTGTCAAATCATGAAATCTAACCTACAGATCTGATTTTTGACTTTTTGACATTGAAACATAGACAAATAGAAGTTATTTATCAGCATCAAAGGCTCCCAAAATATTTCTAAGAACCCTTCCAAAAGGTCCATTCGCCCATGGGCAAATGTGTTCCAGACAAGTTCCAGAAAGCGACTTTTGGTGACTGGTAAACCCCTTTTTTCCCTTCTCAGATCTATAATCATTTTTTTGTTTCTGCTAATATTGAGTTTCATATTACCATTTCAAGTTTGAATTGGCATAATTAGTTTGATTTTATATTTTTAGTTTTTCTTCCAAAAGTTCTATTTGAACTTGACTCCCATTCTCAAAGCATAAGGAAATTTGAAGATTCTCACATTGAGTCGATTCACCTAAGGGCTTTTAGTCAATTCTTTGTGGGGATCTCATTTCCTATTGAAATAGTGAGAAATAGGTTCATCATAACCCCATTATACATCATCATACATTTTGGTCTCCTCACACCTATTTTTTCGTTGTTTCATTTTGGTGAACCTGACGTTTGAGCATCATAACTTGTTGATTTTGGAGTCCATTTCAGCCCTAGATCTAGGATTTAAATCACTTTTCATTACATTGAATTTATTTGCATCTCATTTAGGGTCTTAGGTTTGCATTTTGCATTCTTTAAAATGTAGGAATTTTAAAAATCCCAATCATTTTGCATGGTGTTTACATAACATTGCATACTCAATCATTTACATCAAAAAACTGAATCAAAATTTCATCTCAAATTAAGTCTTTTTGCTTGTTATTTAACATTATTTAGCTCTTGCATTTGGACCTAGTTTTCAAGAAATCTAAAAATGTAACCACCTATTTGAAACCAAAATTTGAAAAGCATAAAAATTAACATAGAAATCTATAAATTAATTTTAAAAAACCTTGAAGTGAGACCCATTCTCCCATGGGTGAATGAGTCTATGATCAGGGCTTTTTATTTTTTGAGCATCCAAAACACTATTTTTGTTTTCTATATTCCTGCATTCAGTCTCCTATTTCAGTTTCTAGAATTTCTATTTGTTGAAACTATTCACATTAAGGTTAAGTTTTTGAATTCAGTGTATTGTTTGAATTAAAATTTGATCATTTTTAGATTTTTGCATAGTATACCTAGCACATTATCTTGTTTTAAATCTGGAAATTACTTTTACATACTTGCATTTCATTTTACATTCTAGGGTATTTGATTGCATTTTTCCTATTATCCATTTGGGGTGCACCTTGGGTAAATGTGCAACTTGTATGAGCTTCACAACTTGGTGTGTTATTTCCAAAATTGTTGTGAGATGTAGTTCGAGACTCAAGTCATCCCACAATACATCAATTGCCATGGATCTTGGGTTTTCTAACTCTTTCACTCATAGTGTTGACACTAGTCAACCCACTATGGATCATACCCTTGACATTTCATTTCCTTTGACCTCCTTACAAACAACTAATGTGACTAATGTTGAATCAAGGGTTACTAATGTCCCTCAAGAGAACCTAAGAGGAATGGATGAAGACTTAAAAAATTTGCAAAACTTTGTAAGTTTTGAATACATTATTGGTATTGTGGTTCCTATCATAGATAACATGAGGATAATAATTGATATTGAATAAGGAATAGAAGTTGTGCGTAGCTTAAATAATATCATTACCAATCATGTCCTTACAATGTCTAGTTGTGCTCAATCTTTGGGGTGTACTCAAAGTCAAGGTGGAAATTCAATTCCTCCTTACACAACCATAACCTCTATTCTGACATACACTAATCCAACTATTACGACAACCATACAACCTACTAACAATATCCATGCTACCTTAGGTATTTCCATTGGGAATCCCTCTAGCTTTGTGCATTCAAATCTCATATATCCTCACCTGTTCCCCCTAAAAAAATTACAATTCACTTGTCCTTTGAACACATATACACCTCCACCTTATTCAACTCTATCTCATAACAAAAATAATGATCCCTTTCTTAACAAACTCTTGCAAAATGTTTCATCTCTCCAACAAAAAATTTCTACATTGAGTCAAAATCAAAATGGTCAACCGTTACAATATGTCAAAAGAAACCCCTTATCCTTGGAGATATTGAAAACACAAATGCCACAAGGTATGGAGATTCCTAGATTTGAGAAATATGGTGGGAAAGGAGATCCTTTTATCCATGTTTCTGTATACACAGCCCTATGTAGTGACTTCATTTTTGAGGATAAACTCTTGGCTAAAATCTTCCCTAGATCCTTGAAGGATACTACTTTGGAATGGTTTTTCTCCTTACCGAATAATTAAATATGTTCATTCAATGAACTTATTGATGCCTTCCTCAATAACTTAAAAATACATATGGGTCCTAAGATGACCTTAATTGATTTAATGACATGCAAACAAAAGGATGATGAAAAGTTCACTGATTTAATAGTGCGATACCAATTGCTTTAATCAGAAATAAAAATTAATATTCTCGATGCTAACCTTCAAAGAATGTTTATTGCCAATTTACAACACAAAATCCAAGCTAAACTTGAGATGTTGAAATCTCTTTCCTTTACAAGGTTGTGTACTGCCCTTCGTGATTACCAAAATTTGGTTAGTAGTCATGAACTGAAAACTCCCTCTAATCATCCTAAAAAATCTGAATCCATGCATCAAAACAACTATCAAACTTTCAAGAAACAACATAAGGGATTTTTACAACTTAATCCCCCTCAACCAACTCAACATGTTAACACTCAAGTGGCTACTATAAAGATGAAAAATTCATATAAATTTGGAGAGATAAATAGATAATTCACCCCTCTACCTGATACCCTTCATAACATCATGTTGCAACTCTCTTAAACACAAACTTAATTTCCTAACCTCATGTTAGAGCTCTTGATCCTACTAGACCTTTACCTCCAAATTATAGACAAAATTCCTATTGCCATTATCACTGACAAAATGGACATGGTACACAAATTTGTAAGAATATTAAACATATTATGCAAGACCTCATTGATTCTAATCACATTGAAATTGGAATTGTTAATGATCAAGGTGATAAGTTTGTTGCCACTCCTAAAATAAATTTGCAAATATTTACTAATCCTATGCCAAATCATAACATTTCCTTTGTCAAAGTTGGTGAAACTAAGAATGATGTGATGAATGTTGACATAGATGATGAAAACCTAAAAGACAATGAGTGATGAAGGGATAGGTGGCTTACATCTACAACAACACCATTCAATTTAGATCAACCAAAAAAAGATATACAAAAATCACACAAGTCACCTTTTCAATCTATCTTTTCCTTCAATCTAGTAGGTTTGTAGACCTAGTTTGCACCACTTTTCTTCTCAGAGAACCACTCCACAACCAATATCTTTACACATTTAAACACCCATCAAGGCACCCTCAAACATAGCCAAAAATATTCTTTGGTCACTTTTGAACAATCCCATCAAATACCTGAACCTACGCTGCCCAAGTAGACCAATTAGGTCTAGTTTCCAAAGGAAGTGCTCTTGAAATTCTCCACCAATCTTGAAAAACCACCCAGAACTTTAAGACAGGTAACAAAAATCCTCTTTCAAAAACTTTTAGGAATCTAAACCCTCATTTGACTCCTGCTATAGAAAACCCTCATTTTCCACCATTAAAGGGTAGGGTTTATTCAATTTTATGGTTCCCAAACTCATAAAACCTTGAAACTACCTCCAAAAATCTTAAAAATGTCTGCCTATGCTCACAAGACCAACTCTCAACCTCTACACACCTTATTTCCTCAAACTCACTCTCAAACCCTTCATCTTCATACCCAAATTCACTATATTTCTCAGGACAATCATACCTTCTCACCCAAAATTCTTTATACAAAACAAATCTAATTCCCTACCATCCTATTTTCTGACATACTATGCCCATTCCACTTAGAAATAGTAAATACAATAGGTGGAATGGGCTTTAAATCACATTTAAAGCTTCAAAACCTAAAATATGCTCCTACAGGCTTGTCAGCAAGAATTTGTGAATATATTAACTTATATTCAATGTACTACCCTCAAAATGGATCCAATTCAAAGATATGAAAAATAGCCAACTAATTTTAAAGTGGTTTGAACAAGTTGATGCTATACGGGCACGTACAAGAGCCTGCAAATTCAAATTGAATGCAAGACACAAAATTTAAAGCAAAATAGGGTGTTGTTTGATTGATTCTCCTTCAAAATGTTTAAAAAAAATTGTACAATGATGGAGGACATGTATTTAAAAAATCTCCTCCAAACCGAACAATTAACTTTCATATTCCAACTGACCGCTAGGTTTCCTGAAAATTGTATTTTTCACTTACAACATTGACAATTTTGTCAATTTGGCAGATTTAAATCCCAAAACCTCCTAAAGACCATTACATAGATTCAAAACAACATAAGATGATCCAAAAAGACCTGATGTATCAAAATCTAAGACCTAACACCCTTAAAACCTTCAAAAGCCCTTATTTACATATTTTTCATTTTATGCACATCATTTGAGAACTTTGCATTTCTTAACAAATGATGGAATCCTAAATACATTCAATTGGTACATTAGACCTTATTGACACACCACATGGACTCAAAACTTATGAAAACCCAAACTTGAACAAATTCAGATGAAAATTGGTTGGTGCTCCTACACCATGCAATCACCTTTAAAAACTTTCCAAGTCTCTTGGAAATGAACTGCCAACTGCTCCAACTGGTCTTCTACACCTTCTTGCTCTTCACTTGCTCTTTTTATTTTCGTCTAAAGAATATACTACTTTATTTTAACACCATCATTGAAACCATACTGCTTATCACCTACCTTTTCCTTCTTTTTCATTGACTGCCTTGATAAACACCTCTTGACTGTCCCTTCTCTTTTGACTGACCTTCTTCTTGCTTTAACACCTGTAAAGACTCATTGCCCAACCTTGTATTCATCTGCCTCTTTCCTATCTCTATCTTCACATTTGAAACTATTCTCTTGTCCTTGAATCTCCTTCTCTTTTCCTTTCTCTTTTGTATTCAAATCTCTTTTCTCATTATCCTCTATCCTGACAGACTTTTTCTCCACTGTACTATCAATACTTGGCTGCCTTGCAACTTTCTTAACAACTATAGGAAAAAACACTGTCCCAACCTCTATTACTTCTTTCCTTTTCAACTCACTTTCTATCTTTCCACCCTTTCCTTTCTCAAACTCAGTCTTAAACACCTTTTTCTCACCTTCTTCATTGATTCTCATGACTTTGGTAGCCTGCAAATCTACAGTATTCTCATTTCCTAACCTAGAAGTGGCTGCAAATGTATTTCTTCCTTCTTGTTTATCTCCTACAAACTCCTCAACCTCTTTCTTACCAAAAGTGATAACCTTGGCTTCCTTGTTTTGCTCTTTTGCAACGTACTGTAATGGGGTCAGTATAAAAGAGACACCATCATTCAAAATATGATATGTGATAGCTCTCCCATCATAGGTTGAGTGCCTATCAAATTTCCATGGTCTTCGAAGGAGTAAATGGAAACAACTCATTGGTAAAATATCACAAAGCACTTTATCCCTATATTCACCAATTTGAAATTCAACTAGTGCTTTCTCTTTTACAAGAATAGATTGATCATCACTCACCCATGAAGCTTGATATGGTGTTTCAATAGGGATCCTTTCTAACTATAACTTGTCAACCATTTCACAAGATACTATTTTATCTGTAGACCCTGAATCTATCATAGTTTTATACACCTTACCTTTACACTTGTAAGTTGTCTTGAACAATTTCCTTCTTTGAGCTATCTCCATCTCCTTGGATGCTTGAAACAAAGTTATCTTCACCATCATACTTTCACCAACTTTAGTTGCAACATGTAGAGTATTTGAATTTGAACTTTCACACTCATCTTCTTGGACAATCTGAGCTCTTCTTTAATTCTTCTTTTCTCCACCACTAGATGTTGAACCAAGATTTTCAGGACATTTCCAAGCAAGGTGACCATACCCACCACACTTATAACAGCTTCCTGCAATTTTTTTAGGATTCCTTTCACCAAATCTGCCTCTTGATCCCTTGAATCCACCTCTAAAATCTGCAACTGGTTCTTGTCCTTTATGTGCATCACCTTGGTTTTCATTAGTTTGTCTTGAAGAAGAAAATGTAACTCTGCCCCTTGAAGTGCTGCCCCTACCTCTTGTTGACTTTTCTTGTCTCCTTTTCACCTTTTCTTTTTCTCTTATAGCCATATGATAGCATTCTTCAATTGTCTTTGGATTATGGAAACTTATTTCATCTTGGATGTTAAATCTCAATCCACTAAGGTACTTGGCCACTTTATCAACATCATCAACCATATGTCCTACCCTTATACTCTATTTATAAAACTCATTAGTATAGGTTTTCACATCCATCTCTCTTTTCCTTAAATCTTGAAGTTGTTTTTATATTTGGATAGCATAATCATTTGGAAAAAAATTACCCTTTAACTTAGCTACCATCCTATCCCATGAAATAATTTTTGACTTACCTCTTCTTCTCCTCTCTGCTTGTTCATAATCCCACCATACTACTGCATGAACCTTCAATGTAGTTTTGGCTATATTCACTTTTTCCTCATCAGATACATCCTCATATTCAAAGAAATTGTCTAAAGCAACAATCCAATCTAACAATGCTTCCTCATCTAAAGTACCATCATATATTGGAAAATCAACTTTTACCTTATGCTTGCTTCCTTTTATTGGCTTCAGTAGCTTGGCCATTATTTGTTCTTCAAGATCCAACTCTTCATCTACATCTTCATATTCTTCCTCTTCTTGATCTTCAGTCTCACTTTCATCTCCCACAATCATTCCTCTTTTTTGTCCTGTCTCAACATTCTCCAACCTTGCTAAGAATCTCTTTTTCAATTCTTGCAAATTTTTGATCTCCCTTTTAGTTTTCTCTTTCATCTCTTGCATCTTTCTTACCATATTATTTCCCTTTGGAGGCATCTTAACTGTTTTGTCTTTTCAAATTCTAATTACCTTTTCTTCAAATCTACAACTTTCAACTTCAAAGATCTAATCCCTGTAGCTCTGATACCGACTGATGTAGGGATAGGTGGCTTACATCTAAAAAAGCACCATTTTAGTTATATGAACCAACCAAAGATACAAAAAACTCACACAAGTCACCTTTGTAGTCTAACTCTACCTTCAATCTAGTAGGTCTGCAAACCCAATTTGCATCACTTTTCTTCTCAGAGAACCACTTAACAGCCAATCTCTTCACATATTTAAACACCTATCAAGGCACCCTCAAACATAGCCAATTTTTTTTTTTGGTCACTTTTAAACAATCCCATCAAATACCTGAACCTATGCTGCCCAAGTAGACCAATTAGGTCTAGTTTCCAAAGGAAGTGCTCTTGAAATTCTCCAAAAATATTGATAAACCACCCAAAACTTTAAGACAGGTAAAAAAAATCCTCTTTCAACAAATTTTAGGACTGGGTATGTGCAGGATCATGATGGGCCAAAAAGTGGTGATATGTAAGTGATATGATGGCCCATGTGGCTGATGACTTTTTTTTTACCCAAAATTGATGAAACAAAAATGGTTTTTAAAGGATATTCTCAGATTTCCACCAATATAAATTGTGCTTTACTTTGAATTTAATAAATAATTATTATTCATTTTCTATTCGAATTACGACTAAAGTCTGGATTGATAGGCTGATTGAAAAACATCTATAGCTTTCAAATGGTATCACATTTTTTGGATCCAAAACATGCATCACATTCTATGCTTTGCATACTATAGGATTTAAAAAAATAAAATTGAATTTCATGAAGTTTTGACCAAGTTAAGGTGGTCATACATATGAGTTTTTATATTTTTTAAAAGTTGTAATAGAAATTTCATAATTAATTATTTACTTGGAAAAAATTATAAAAAAATATGCATCACATTGGGACACGAGACCTCTACTTATATCTAAAATCTTATAAAAAAATATTATCATTTTATTGTGGTTAGGGTGGTCAGACAGACACCTACTTCTTATTGCTTCCTTGAAATTTAAGTACTACTGCATTGAAATTTTAAATTTTCACCAAATAGATTTAGAAAAAAAAAAAAAAAACCTAGTAGTTTAGAAACTAAATTCAATTTTCTATAGATTTTATTCTTACATATTTTTTAAATAATATAGATAACTTATTCAAATTTTTACATCAAGTTTCCTATCTCTAATTTTTTGAATTTTCATCGCCACTTAAGGGCCTATTTTTTCCAGGATGATCCTGCACATACTCGACTCTAAACCCTCATCTGACTACTGCTACTGAAAACCCTCATTTTCCACTATTAAAGGGTAGGGTTTATTCAATCTTATGGTTCGCAAACTCATACAACCTTGAAAATACCTCCAAAACTCTTAAAAATGTTTGCCTATGCTCACAAAACTAACTCTCATCCTCTGTACACCTTATTTCCTCAAACTCACTCTCAAACCCTTCATCTTCATACACAATTTCACTATATTTCTCAGGACAGTCATGCCTTCTCACCCCAAACTCTTTATACAGAGAAAATATAACACCCTACCATCCTATTTTATGAAATACTATTCCCATTCCACTTAGAAACAGTAAAAATAGTAGGTGGAATGGGCTTTAACTCATATTTAAAGCTTCAAAACCTAAAATCTACTCCTACAAGTCTGTCAGTAAGAATTTGTTAATATATCAACTTATATTCAATGTAATACCCTCAAAATGGATCCAATTGAAAGATATCACAGAGCTTCAACTAATTCCAATTTTTTTTGAACAAGTTGATGCTGTACGAGCATGTACAAGAGCCTGCAAATTCAAATTTGAATGCAAAACACAAAATTAAAGCAAAATAGGGGGTTCTTTGATTGATTCTCCTTGAAAATATTTCAAAAAACTTGTAAAACGATGGAGGACATGTATTTAAACATTTTCCCACATAAATAATCCCTCCAAACTGACCAACTAACTTTCATATTCCAACTAACCATTGGGTTTCCTAAAAATTGCATTTTTTCACTTACAACATTGAGAATTTTGAGAATTTTGTCAATTTGGCACATTTAAACCCCAAAACCTCCTAAAGACCATTACATAGACTAAAAAAAAAAAAAAATATTTCCAAAAAGACCTTATTTATCAAAACATAAGACCTAACACCCTTAAACCCTTCAAAATCCCTTATTTACATATTTTGCATTTTATGCACATCATTTGACAACTTTGCATTTCTTAAAAAATAATGGACTCCTAAATACATTCAAATGGTCTAGTAGACCTTATTGACACACCACATGACCTCAAACCTTATGAAAAACCAAAATTGAACAAATTTAGATGAAAATTGGTTGGTGCTCCTACACTAATGAGAAAAATGCAATGGAAGATATGATTGGAATTATTGAAGTTCAACCTCGTAAGGGCCTGACCAAAATTCCCCAACATTGCTTTCTCACAAAATGACATAATCAAACATGCACCCAATGGTCCTCTTTACATAGCTGGAAGAATCAATGACAAGCCTAGTAATGGGATATTAATTGATCCCACCTGTGTAGTTAATGTGATCACTAAAAAAATATTATTTGTGCATAAGCTTTATCAACATACTTATTAAAAAAAAGAAACATGGTTCAAAACACATAATGGTTTTTCTTGCCCTATGATAGGTTTTATAACTTTTCCTTTAAAATTTGGACTAAAAACATTAATTGTATCCTTTTCCATCATCCCATCATTAGACCAATTTTGTTTGAAGTTAGGCTACCCATGACTTCGCTCCATGAAATTCGTCATGTCGGTAGTGCATAAATGTTTAAAGTTTCCATTTGGAAATGAGATCTTTACTATACACCATAGTGGCTTTAATCTTGTGTCTTCTTGTGGGAATTTTTCATTGGATTTATTTTGGCCTGAACCTATGGAACCTATTAGGCCTTGTGAGGACTTCTTTTCAAATATTATCAAAATTTTAAGGCAAAGAACAACTAGAGTTATCCCTTAGTAATATGCCTCAACCCATGACTAACCCTCCTATCCTTAATGAAACCATGATTGAACCAAAATCCCTTCCAAGTAACCAAGACCAAAATATAGAAAATTCTCCATGTATTTCATATAAGAGACCATGAGATAACCAAATAAGTCATGTTGTGCCTCCTAAAATAAAAAAAGTTCATAAAGCTAAAGAGAAAGTGGTTGAACAACTTCCCATGGTTCCTTCCATTCCTCCCTTTAGGGAAGAAAAGAAACCTATGGTTGATAAACCCGCTCCTAGAAAATCGCAACTTGAAAATAGAATGAAAAGAAATCGAAATTCTAGAGAGAATAGGTGTAGACATCACGCTATTGCTTGTTTGTTACAAGCAATAGAAAAGAACAACATAGAAAATAAAAATCCAAACTTACCTCAAGAAATGCGTGATGATTCTTCACCTTTCTTGAAACAAGAAAATCCTATATCTCAAACACAACAAGAACAAGCATCTTCCATTTTGATAAACTTAGATGATGACAATGAGATTGCAAAAATTGATGAGAAATTGCATAATGATTTGAATTCATTGTTTTCCTCTTCTATGAGCTTAAATGATAACAACTACGATGAAACTCCTAAAAAGAGTAATTCACCACATGATGAACTTGGTGATTGTCCTAGTTTGGCACTTGATGTTGTCCCTTTGGCTAGTTTCCCACCTTTCGCATATGACGAACAAGATTGGGATACATAGACCTGCTATAGGTTGACTCGCATGTGCCTTACTAGTCGTGTCTTTGTTTTCTTTTCATGTTCTTTGTTTGATTGCATGTGCATAATGTGATCCCCCATATTAATTTGTTTGATGTGTCTTTATGTTCATTCCTTTATTTGTATCTACATTCTTCTATGTGTCGTAAATCCTTTATATTTTCTTTTTTCTTGTGTCTTCCTTTTGGGGATGACACAAGGCATCAAGACATTTAGGTCTCTTCCATGTTGACACAAAATATTTTTTTTTTGCTTCCTAAGTGTCATTCTTCAAGTTCCATGAGTTATTTGGGTAATGATGATGTTTTCAAGCTCTATAATAACATTGTAGAAAAGACATACAGTGACCCGAAATCCACGGATCCCTTAGGTTTTTGGGATTTTATTTTGGGGCAACCCCTTTTTCACGACACAACTTCATTTGGAAACCTATGCTTGAAATAGGAATTTCCAAATAAGCTCTCATGTCTTCTTTATTGTTTAGCATTTATCATTTTCTACTTTAAAGTAATTATTCATAGCATGGTGTTTAGCAATTTCTTTAAAGTGGGGGCATACATTGGCATTATCATTTTTTACTATATCTTATATTTCATAGTGTTGTCTTGTTACTTCACATGATGTGTTTTCTTCTTGGTGGTGTCATTGGGTTTTGTGTCCTTCAAGAGTGTGACCTTTCTTGGCATACAACATTCCTCTTATTGGTGATTCTATGTATTTCATTCCCTAATTTGTGAATCTTTTATCCTAGAATTTTCCTCTCTTGGAGACATTAGGCACAATGTTCCCTAAGAGGAGACCTTACATGAACTAAGAAAAACAACTTTGAACATTTCTTACCCTATTTACATTTTATTCATAAGAATTTAGCATAACACAACTTGATAACATTGTGAAGATCGAAGTAACAACCCTTTTTCATGGCCACGAAGAATAACAAACCTTGCTTTCTAGTGGAGCCATTTTTGTTCATAATTGTTTAGCATAACACAGCTTGCTAAGCCTTATGAAGCTCAAAGTTCGTATTGTGTGGTGTCTTATTAAATTTATCAAGAGGTATAAATTTGGTATGGTTATGGGAGCCTAATAATATTATCTCATTTTCCACTTTTGGGGGCTAACCTAGTGGACATTGGATTTCACTAGCCCATGTGGGTGTGCATGGTTGTTTGTATAGTGGACAATGAATTCCACTTGTAAATTTTTTTGGACAAACAACTAAGGCTTGATCCACATCAAGTTGGACAAATAGTCAAGGCTTGATCCACCCATTTTATTTTTATTTTTCTTTCTTTGTTTGAGTCTTTGACATTGTATGATTGAGTATCTTGTCATTTCTACATATATACATTTAACATAGGCATGTGTCTCTTTGTACCTTTGTTTTTCTTCCCATGATATATTAGATATTTGGGGATTGATCATCCTCCTTGACCTTTTTCATCTTATCCTTCCAAAAATTATACAATTAGACCTCTCTTGATTGTCTACTTTAGTGTCAGTTAGACACAAGGTCATCCTCTCACTAAAGTGGGGGCTAAATGTAGTGTAGAAAAATATATCCCCTTACATTTAACACTTATTTGGGTCCTCCTAATTAAAATGGAATTAATTATGCCTTAATTTAGTGTTAAAAAATGTATCCCTTTACATTTTATCACTTGTTTGGGTCCTCTTAATTAAATTGGACTTAATTATAGCTTAATAAGCCCTATTTTACATCTACAAACCTAATAATTTACATTTTCTGAAGGTGAAACTTGACAATAATTAATTCCAATACATAACACTTTATCCTGAGCAATGTGTGTTTGGGGAATAGGGACCCAGGACCCATTCACCCATGAGAAAATGGGTCCTCCCTAGGCCTTTGAACCTAAATTTACAATATGTTTTTGGTGGTATTTTTAGGTCCCCAAATTCATATTTCAATGTCAGCTTGCAATATTTGAATTTTGGGAAATTAAGGATACATACCTATAAATACAAGATTATTATATCAAATCAAGTCTAAGTTTTTCAAGAAGCAACATAACATTTTGATGAGAGTATTCCTATATAAAATTTAATGATCAAGAGAATTCAAGAGAAAAATTATCAGAGATTTATTGCAGCAATCAAGATTCAATCATGTCAAAGTCTTCTTGCATCATGCATGTTTTTGGAGCTAACATTGTTATGTAGGTTTCGAGATCAAGTTCAAGCATTCAAAGAATTATTTCAAGTATCAAGATCCACATCCATTGAAGCCATTGCATGCCAGTTGTAGATCTACATCCAAAGATTCATCCAAGGGTTTGTTGAGTGGTAAAATAGTAATTTTTTTCTTCATTCCTTCTTTCATTCTTTATTTCAATTCAAGGTTTGATTACAAAAATAGGGTTTGACCAAGGAAAATCCCCATTCACCAAAAAAAAACAATATTTACCTCTTGTTTGTGTTGCAAATTTAGGCTGAAGGAGGATTGAAGACCTTTTGAAGTGCAAGGTTGGAAAAGTTGTCAAAATTGTTGTCAAAGCATGGAATCTAACCTGCAAATATGATTTACAACTTTTTGACACTGAAACCTAGATAAATCAAAAGCTATAGATTAACATCAGAGGCTCAAGAAAAATTTATGAAAACCTCGACAAAAGACCCATTTGTCCATGGGAAAATGAGTCCTAGAAAATTTCCATAAAGTGACTTTTGGTGACTAGTAAGCACCTTTCTCCCTTCTCAGATCTATAATCAGTTTCATGTTTATGCTAATATTGAGTTTCATATATCTGTTTCAAGTTTGAATTGACATAATTAGGTTTATTTTCTATTTTTATTTTTTCTCCCAAAAGTGCTATTTGAAATTGACGTTCGTCCTCAAAGCATAAGGAAATTTGAAGATTCTCACATTGAGTTGATTCACCTAAGGGATGGTAGTCAATTATTTGTGGGGATCTCATTTCCTAATGAAATAGCGAGAAATAGGTGCATCATAACCCCATTATCCATCACCACATGTTTTGGTCTCCTTACACCCTTTTTTTTTTTTTTTAAATATATATACATACATATATATAAACACCATGTTATATACATATATGTATATATATATATTATATACTATAATATTTTGATTTGCATTGGAATATTTATTTAAAAGTGCATACTATGTATAAAGTGCAACATATACACATAATGTATAACAAAAAAATAAATGGATTGCACATCATTTGGAGGCAACACATAAAAAAATAAGATTGCATAAAGTATTTAAATGGTGAGTAATGTAAACATAGGCAACTCTATAATAAGGCACATGGGATTAAAGCAAACCAATGTGTGAGAATAATCTAGAAAGACACCTAATTTTTATGAAGGTAAAGTGAATATCAAATGTATAAAGAGCTTTGACCTGGTCTTTTCCAAACAACAACCAAATAAATAGGGTGCATGATATATTGTGTGGAGCCAAATATGTTGTTCGTCAATATTATTTGGCATTAATCTCACAACACCAAAGTTGAGGTATCGGGTTGTGCACATGATGATATTTTATTTATGTTCTTCTTACATGAGTTTATATATTTGTTCTGATCTATCTTGGCATCATCACTTGCATTTGGCATATTCCAGTGCTTGATATATTTCACAGTTTGGTTTTAGTCAGCTTGGCATATATTCTCAGGCTCAGTTCTATTGTTTGGTCACAAATGTAGTTTTGATATTATCTATTGAGGTAGCATATGGGGACAACATACTTGGATTATATTTATCTATCATTGATCAATAATTTATATTGACTATGGTACATTGATTTTGGTGTTGGATTATATAGTGATATTTGGGTCTTGAACTTGGATTACATTCATCCATCATTGATCAATATATTGATCAATGATTGATGATTAAGTGATTTTCACATCATGGAAGTTGATTAATCTAAGGTGGACCAACACATGTTATTTGGAATTATTTAAAGTCTTTGCAAGGCATGGTTTATTGTCCACATGTAAATGGTGATTATTATTGACATACTTATGAGTTTATGATTTTGCATTGACTAAGGAATGTATTGTGATCATCGACATAATAATTGTGTTTCCTTAAAAGCTATCATTTGGAAAATCAACCTATCACGGGTTGTGAACAATCTACTTAGGGTTTGGAAGAAAGTTGTGAAGCTCGGTAGAAGTAGGCATGGTAGTAGGGAGGAAACAGGTAACGGTTTAAGGTAGAAGCTTGACAACTATGAGGAGGTTTGTGGCAGAAGATTGTCTCAGTTTGGCCGACATTTTTGGTAAAATTCTTTCATTGTTTCTTAGTCGATAGCTTGTGTTTATGTGAACCTATGCACACTAGATCTATTTTTGTTGTTCATAATATTAATTAGTTGTAATTGGGTTCATTACATTTATCTGTGCATTTGGGATTAGTTACCCTTGTTAAGGGTGTTGGTTCTGCAAGGTAAATAATAGTTACTTGTTGATTATTCTTGATACTTTTTGGAAAGGTGGATGTTGTACATATCAGATGGATTGTGTATACTCAAGTTTTTGGTTAAGCATTGTTTAAGAGAATTTGTTCTTACAACTGGAAAAGGCAGTTTGAGTTTCAATTTTTCAATGGAAGTTTGTGATTCAATTTTTTTAAAAGGGTTTTCTCAATTCTATTTTTGAGAACAAAGAACATGTTAAATACTTTATTGTGCTCACATTCTAAATGATGAGTGATTGGAACAGGATGTATGTTTCAGAAAGGAAATATATATTGTTTTGTGTAGTTGGATTTTTTGACTCTGATTCTGAGGTCATTGCAGAACAGAGTATGTAATTCTTGAAACAAAGATCAACTCTGTATTTACAATTCTTTCATACTTGTACATTTTCAAAAAAAGACTATCAGTGAGATAGCACTATAAGACTATCAGTGAGATAACATCATTTTTAGTGAGACAAATCAGCCAGTGAAGCTTTGTACAAAGATTATTTTTCAGATAAGGCTAGTGAGGCCAAGTTTGAGTGGTTTTATTCCCTAGGAGGGTTTCCACTCAAGACAATATATGTGTCAATATTTTATATGTGTTTGTTCATTATCTGTTCATTTGATTTATATTGCATAAGTTCATTCATGATCTGAAAAATTATTAAAATAAATAAAATAGTTAATTTGATTCTTAACATTGATTCACCCCCCCTCTCAGTGTTAACTGTACTCCAACAATTGGTATCAGAGCTAAACCTTGTTGTTGAGTCAACTATGGGATCCTGCTCAGGAGTACTAATGGAAATGCAAGAAAGCTTGTGTACAACCAAAGAACCACTATTTGATGGTACTAGTTATGCCTTCTAGAAGTTTAGGATGAAAAAGCATATTACCTCTCTAGGATATGATGTGTGAGCAGTAGTTGAAAATGCATATACTACTATATCAACCCCTTCTAATGCTGATGCGAAATGAGCATATGATTGCAATGCAAAGGTTGAAAATTCTATTTTATGTGGACTCACTAATGATGTCTTGACAAAGGTAATGAATTTTAAGAATGTAAAATCCATATGGGATAAACTGTCTACCATCTATGAAGGTGATGAGAAAGTTAAATAAGAAAAACTTCAAAACTTTAGATCAAAGTTTGAAAGTTTGAAAATATCTTAAGATGAGAAGATTGCTGATTTTTTCTTGAAGATTCAAGAAAGTGTAAATGCAATCAGAGGTTTTGGAGAAGACCTTCCTGAAAAGGTTGTTGTTCAAAAAGTTTTGAGATCTTTACCCACCAAGTTTGATCCAAATACTGTAGTAGTTGAAGAAAGAAACATTAATATGACAAATCTTGATGATCTTCATGGTTTCTTCATTGCTTATGAAATGAGATTGAATGAACATAGATTTGTAATTAAGGAATCTACATTTAAAGTTGTTAAAAAGAATAATGATAAAGCTAAGTCTTATGCGTTAGATGAAATAGAGTTATCTTTTGTAAGTAAATTGAAAAGAGGCTCAGGCAAGTATAAAGGGAAATTACCCTTTAAATGCTTTAATTGTGGAAAGATATGACACTATGCTGCAAACTTCCCTAACAGAGATCTTGAAAGTGATGATGAAAAAAATAAAAGGTTATCAAAGAAAAAGCAAACAAACTTCAAAAAGAGAAATACCTTTAAAAAGAAGAAAATTATTTATGCTAATGTGACTAATAGTGATTCAATTGAATCTTGTGATGAAACTGAAGAAATTTTATTTATGGCTGAAGTTGTTCCTATAAAGCAAGATGAATCCAATTCTGAATCAGAAATTGATCTTGAGGGAGAATTGAAATCTTCTCTCAAAGAGATTAAGAAATCTAGAAAAGAAGCAGTTATCTTAAAAGATAAAGATCATAAAAGTATACAAATTATTTCTGATTTGACTCTTAAAAGAGAAGAAACCAGAAAAATTCTTGAGATAACTCAAGAAAGACTGAAACACAAGGAGAATAGATGTTGCTCTTTGGAGGCAGAAGTTGTCAAACTGAGAAATCAACTTGCATCTCCTGATGAGGGTCAATGTCTGAATCAGGTTGGAAAAGGAAAAGGTAAGATTTCTAATGAAAATTCTAACTTCAATGGTTATTGTTTCAATTGTAAACAATTTGGTCATAAGGCTAGTACTTGCAAGTTTTTTTCTAAAATAAGTTATAATATTGTTAATGGAAATCTCTATAAATTTCTTGTTAATCTTCAATGTTATAGATGCAATGAAGTAGGTCATATAGTAGAATTTTGTAAATCTAGTTTAAGAGCACAATCAAACAAAACTAATGGAACTAAACTTGTTTGGAGGCCTAGAAATGTTAAAGCCTTGATAGTTGAAACAATCTTTCACTCTGTTAAGAGAAAATTTTGGGTTCTCGATAGTGGTTGCTCTCATCATATGATTGGTGAGAGAAATAGGTTTATAGACTATGCGGATTATCCTGGTGGCTTTGCTAAGTTTGGGAATGATCACTGTATTCCTATAATGGGAAAAGGTACTATTTTTCTTGAAAATGAGTTCCTTGTCAATGATGTTTATTATGTGGAAGGATTAACTCATAATAGATTGAGTGTAAGCCAGATCTATGACAATGGATTTGATATAAGGTTCTTTACCTTAGGGTGTCAAATTCAAAGAAAATCTAGTAAAACAATAGAAATAGGTTTCAAAACAAATGGTAATGTGTATTATCTACAAGAGAGCTCAAATAATAAGCAAGAAAGTAATGTTTGTTTCATGAGTCAAATTAATGAGTCTAAGTTATGGCATAGAAGATTTGGTCATATTATCTATGACAATCTGGTAAAGATAAGAAAAAATAAAATTTTTAGAAACATGCCTATAATATCTAAACCAGATAATCAAATCTGCAAGGAATGTTAGGAAGGAAAACAAGCTAGAGCAAGTTTTAAAACTAAAGAATACACTTCAACCAAACCTTTGCAGCTTTTCACACCAATTTATGTGGTCCAAAAAGGACTAAGTCCTTGAATAATTAAAGGTATTTCATGCTTTTTATAGATGACTATACCCGCATGACTTGGGTAAGATTTTTGATACATAAGGGAGAGGCCTTTCATAAGTTTAAAGTTTTCAGAAAGTTAGTTGAAAACAAATCTGATCTGAAAATCAAGTGTCTTAGGTCAGATAGAGGAGGTGAATATACCTCAGGAATTTGTTGGTTACTGTGAAGATCATGGAATAAAAAGGCAATATTCAACCTCCAGGACACCACAACAAAATGGTGTTGTTGAACGCAAAAATTGAACAGTGAAGGAAATGGAAAGAGCTATGTTACATGATGCAGCTCTGTTGAACACATATTGGAAAGAGGCAATGCATACTTGTTTACATTTTGAACAGAGTTCAGTTAAGGACTAATACAAAACATACACCATATGAATTATGGTATGGTAGGACTGCCAATGTGGGATATTTTACAGTATTTGGCAGCAAGTGCTTTATAAAGAAAGACAATGATACTATTGGAAGTTTTGAATCAAGGTGTGATAAGGGTATATTTTTTGGATATTATACACACATTAAAGCATATAAGTGTTACAATAAAAGATTAAGGAAAATTGTGGAGAGTACCAATGTTAAGGTTGATGAAACCTTGCAAAATTGTGAACATCAAAAGAAAATTGATGATGATGATGATGAATTTATTGTGCAGACACCTGATACAAATCTGCAAAATCAAAATGAACCTTCAAGTTCAACAGAACCTGAGAAATTAACTAAACAAAATGTGCTTGATGAAATTGTTGAATCTTTCTCTCAATTATCTTCTAGGCTAATGAAAAATAATCATCCTTCTGATCAGATTATTGGAGATATGACAAAAGGAGTTCAAACAAGAAGGAAGCTTTCAGGTACAAAAGGTAATGATGAACAAGTTTATTTATCTTTGATTTTAGAAATAGAGCCTAAGACATATTTTGAGGCTAGTAGTGATAGTTGTTGGGTTAAGGCTATGCATGGAGAACTTGCACAAATTGAGAAAAATAAAACTTGGGAACTAGTTCCTAGACCTGAAAATAAAAATGTCATTGGTGCAAAATTGGTCTTTAGGAATAAGTTGGATGAACAAGGGAACATAGTCAAAAATAAACTAGACTAGTTTGCAAAGATTATTCTCAAATTGAAGGATTGGACTTTAATGAAAATTTTGCTCCTGTGGCTAGATTAGAAGTAATTAGAAATTTTCTAGCTTATTCTATGTATAAAGGTTTTAAAGTGTATCAAATGGATGTTAAAACTACTTTTCTAAATGATGACCTATTGGAAGAAGTCTATATGGAACAACCTAAAGGCTTTGCTTTTACAGGTAAAGAACATTATGTATACAGGCTGAAAAAGGGTCTCTATGGTCTAAAACAAGCTCCTAGAGCTTGGTATTCAAAATTAGATACCTATTTACATGAAAATGGGTTCTCAAAAGGTGCTGTAGACAACAATCTATACTTCAAAATGAAGGGTGACAACATTATAGTTGTTGTTGTTTATGTTGATGAAATTATATTTGGCAGTAATAATGCTGATTTGTGCTTTGAATTTCATGCAATCATGAAGTCCAAATTCAAAATACCGATGATTGGTGAACTTTCTTTCTTTTTGGGTCTTCAAGTTAGTCAACTTGATAAAGTGATATTTGTTTCACAAACTAAATATGCTAAAGAAATATTGAAAAAGTTTCAGATGATTGATTGTAAACCAGTTGTGACTCCTATGTAAACCAACTGCGAACTCTCAAAGGAAACTGACTAGCTTGATGTGGATCGTACCATGTATAGATCCATGATTGGTAGTCTCTTGTATCTGGCTGCCACAAGGCCTGATATTATGAATGTTGTATGCTTGGTTTCACGGTTTCAATCTACACCTAAGATGTCACATTTGAATGTAGTGAAAAGGATTCTAAAGTATGTTGCTGGAACAATAGATTTTGGTTTGTGGTATCCTAAACACAGTGATTTCATGTTGGTTGCTTACACTGATGTTGAATGGGTAGGAAATATTGATGATAGGAAAAGTAATTTAGGGGGTGCCTTCTATCTTGGAGGTAGATTAGTAGCTTGACATAACAAGAAGCAAGATTTAGTATTCTTATCAACTGCTAAGGTAGAATATATAACAGCTGCTACCTGTTGTACTTAGGTACTTTGGATGGTTCAGACCCTGTAAGACATATAGGTTGATGTTGCTAGACCTGTTCACATTTTGTGTGATAATACAAGTACCATTAACATCTCCAAAAATCCCGTGCAACACTCTAGAACTAAGCATATTGATATAAGGTATCATTTTTTGTGTGAAAAGGTGTTGGAAAATGAAGTTGTCCTATATTTTTTGGTATCCAATGATTAGGTAGTTGATATATTTACCAAACCCCTTCCTAAAGCTCTATTTGAGACTCTAAGAGACAAGCTTGGCATTGTTTCCCCCAGTTCTCTTCCATGATAACTCCCGTTCATGGAGTTAGGGGGAGCAGTTCATGAATTTTATTTTATCCCTCAGTATTTATTAGCATTATGAGCACATTTCATGTTTGGTTTAGTTTCTCTTCCTTTGGCATTGTGTCAAAAGCGGGAGAATTTGGAGGTTTATTTTGCAGTGTTCAGTTCAGATTATGTTATGGTAGTGATATGTTTTTTTGATCAGTGATATGCTTTGCTCAATGTTGTTCTTATTCAGTGTCTTCAGTGATATGCTTTGATTATGCTATTTATTAAGTTGTATCTAATGGTTTCTTTGATATGTGATAGGAAGGATATGTACTTCATGCAATCATCATGTTTAGGACAGGTATATTGCATCTATGATATTATTGGTTAACTTTTATGTTTGAAATCAATGCCAAAGGGGGAGTTTGTTGTCCCTTGGTATTATTTGGCATTAATGTCACAACACCAAAGTTGAGCTATCAGGTTGTGCACATGATGATCTTTTAATTCAGTTCTTCTTACATGAGTTTCTATATCTGTTTTGATCTATCTTGGCACCATCACTTTCTTTTGGCATATTCCAGTGCTTGATATATTTCACAGTTTGGTTTTAGTCAACTTGGCATATATTCTTAGGCTTAGTTCTATTTTTTGGTCACAAAGGCACTTTTGATATTGTCTATTGAGGCAACATATGGGGACAACATACTTGGATTATATTTACCTATCATTGATCAATGATTTATATTGACAATGGTACATTGATTTTGGTGTTGGATTATATAGTGATATTTGGATCTTGAACTTGGATTACATTCATCCATCATTGATCAATATATTGATCAATGATTAATGATTAATTGATTTTCACATCATGGAAGTTGATTAATCTAAGGTGGACCAACACATGTTATTTGGCATTATTTAAAGTCTTTGCAAGGAATGGTTTATTGTCCACATGTAAATGGTGATTATTATTGACATACTTATGAGTTTATGATTTTGCATTGACTAAGGAATGTATTGTGATCACCGACACAATAATTATGTTTCCCTAAAAGCTATCATTTGGAAAATCTACCTAGCACGGGTTGTGAACAATCTACTTAGGGTTTGGAAGAAAGTTGTGAAGCACGGTAGAAGTAGGTATGGCAATAGGGAGGAAAGAGGTAACGGTTTCAGGTAGAGGCTTGGCAACTATGAGGAAGTTTGTGGCAGAAGATGGTCTCAGTTTGGATGACATTTTTGGTAATATTATTTCATTTTTTCTTAGTTGGTAGATTGTGTTTATGTGAACCTATGCACATTAGATCTATTTTTGTTGTTCATAATATTGATTAGTTGTAATTGTGTTCATTGCATTTATTTGGGCATTTGGGATTAGTTACCCTTGTTAAGGGTGTTAGTTCTGCAAGGTAAATAATAGTTACTTGTTGATTATTCTTGATACATTTTGGAAAGGTGGATGTTGTAAATATCAGATGGATTATGTATACTTGAGGTTTTGGTTAAGCATTGTTTAAGAGAATTTGTTCTTACAATTGGCAAAGGCAGTTTTAGTTTTAGTTTTTCAATGGAAGTTTGTGATTCAATTTTTCTTAAAAGGGTTTTCTCAATTCTATTTTTGATTTCATAGAACATGTTAAATACTTTATTGTTCTCACATTCTAGATGATGAGTGATTTAAAAAGGAACAAGATGTATGTTTCAGAAAGGCAATATATATTGTTTTGTGTAGTTGGAATTTTTCGACTTTGATTTTGAGGTCATTGCAAAATAGGGTATGTAATTCTTGTAACAAAGATCAACTCTGTATTTACAATTCTTTCATACTTGTACATTTTCAAAAAAATACTATCAGTGAGATAACATCATTGTTGGTGAGACAAATCATCCAGTGAGGCTTTGTACAAAGATTATTTTTCAGATAAGGCCAGTGAGGCCAAGTTTGAGTGGTTTTATTCCCTAGGAGGGTTTCCACTCAAGAAAATCTATGTGTCAATATGTTATATATGTTTTTTCATTATCTGTTCATTTGATTTATATTGCATAAGTTCATTCATGATCTAAAAATTATTAAAATAAATAAAAGACTTAATTTGATTGTTAACACTGATTCACCCCCCTCTCAATGTTAACTGTGCATACCTATTAGAATTTTGTTTTACATTTAATTTCTAATGTATAAGGGAAAGAAAAATGTGGGAAATACTCAAGTGAGAAGATGGTTGAGAAAGGTCGATCTATAGAAAAATTAACCTTGCATTTTTAGTAAATGAATATCTGCTGACATATGAATATAGCGACTAGCTGAGTATGTGCATATAGTCATCATTTTAAATATTCCACGTTGAATATTGTTAGCTGAGTCGAACCTTTGAGTGTGAGAAGTGGCAAGAATGTGAGATTTTTTGTAGCCTTGGAGTGCTCAAGTTTTTTGTATAAATAGGGGAGCATTGTTCATCTTCTGGGACACATAATTGTATTCTTATTTTCTAATTTTTTTAAAGTTAATCTTCTACATTTCGAAGTTGAGAGTTTGTGAGAATACTAAGAGAGAGTTTAGAGAGGTTACTTTGTGAGAGTTTGTGAAATTAAGATAGAGTTAGTGAGAGGCTAATTTTAAAAGCAGTTGCAAGCTAATTATGGGAAAGGTTCTATTGGGAATCCAGATTTGTCAATTGGAGCTTTCTAGTTAGAAGCATGCTAGTTTTCTACTCTATTTTATATTTTAAGTTAAAAATATTGCATAGTTTTATATGTTTTTTTGAATGGAAAGAGGAAATTTAGATGCTTTATTATGAATGTTTTTGTATTCTTTTGATAAGTCTAAAAGATTATTTTTAGGGTCTAGTTCTATGTGAATACCATAATTGGGTAATATTAGTTTGTTACATATTTAGGAATGAGTGTTTGAGTTTTTTCTATAAGCTATGCTAAGTTAAAGCTTATATAGTCATAGTTTTAATTATTAAGGGATTTGTGAAGTTTGGATTATGAATTAGTTTAAATTTCTTTAGCGAACTTGAAAATTATATAGGTTATTCCTAGGTTTAGGATAATCTAGTGAAGGGGATAGCCTATGCATAGAATATGTTTGGTCATTGTAAATCTATCTAGGAAGGTGTGTGAATAGGATGACTCTCACTCAATGTAACTGAGTGTTTAATTCTTTGGCCAAAGTAGTTTAAGTTTCCATTGTTTACATTTTCAATTGACTATGATCCAGTTATGCATGCTAGTTTGGGATTCTCATACACGTAGGTTGTAGCCACAATATGGGAAAGTTATAGTCTGTAGGACATGAAACCAAGCTCAGGAAGGCTAGTATTATGAGGTTACCAAACCAATCTCTTCATAAAAGGGTAGGGACATCTTATCATTGGGTAGATGTGCGGGGAGTCATAACAAGTTTGATGTTGGCAAAAAAGTGCTTGAGTGATGCTTCTCATTAGTTGGTGGCCAAGATTTGAAGGGGGACTACTTGTAGCATATGTATATCTATTGCTAGAAAGGTTAGAGGAGCTATGTATGTATTATTGTATCAATTTATATGGAATATTATAAAAATAAAAAGTTAAACTTGAGATTATTCAATATGAAATCAATACTTTGGAGAGATTGTGATATTACGATGTAATACAATGGAAAAGTTTGGGATAGTGTTTATTTCAAATGAGCATGTTATCTTTGTTTTTGAAAAGGAAAAAAATTATGGCTATGTGATGGCATCATGGTTTATTCACTTGTGGTTTAAAACATATTAATTTTTGAGTAGAGCATTGGGCATGTTACCTATGGTATCAAAGCTACTAGGTTTAAACTTTGGAACCTATGTGCTGGCTATGTTTTCCCTCCAAACTTATACCAGTCTAATGTTTTAAATTATTGTCCTAGGATGGTGCATCTTAGGATGATTGCAAGGAAATTAGTGATCTAGAATGAGTGCTACCTATGGGCCAAGAAGGAAAGAGAAGCCTTTGTTTGTACCATTGAGGGAGCTAATTATGACAATGCCATTTGGCTAAGTAGTACTGAGACATTCTGTAATTTCATTTTGTGAATTAGTTAAGAGAAGAGAAGGATGAGAGATGATGCCCACTTCAACTACTAACTTGTTGTCTATCCAAAAAAGTCAAACTCTTTATCACTTTCCAGTGATATGCCCTTAGAATGTAGTGTTAGTCCAATCATGATATTTAGGGATCCTCAAGTTCTTCCCTTAGAATAAGTTATTGTAATAGCCACAAGTGGTGAATTATAGGGTTATGTACCTTGAAACTATCTTCTTGAGAATAAATTATAGGAATATTATCCTTTCGATGATAAATTTATGCAAAAATATGAGGGGTACACCCCACACAATTATGTATCTGAGAGTGAATCTGAGGGATATTCTCGTGTTGACTATATTAATAGTCATTAAATGTAAAACAAGGATATTTAAATCCTTTGAATAAATGAAAATCATGTTCTTATCAAAAATTGTGTATAAGTTTTTTCAATAAATTTCTTATGTATGAAATTATGCTCTTTTATAATGTGTATGAAACAATAAGTAAAACTTTCTTAGATATAATTCCATGAAACCTTCAGGTGTATTTTGACTTTGGAAAATGGTTAAAACACACACTAACCTTGGGGGAAGTCAGGAAGTAGGTCAGGGTGTTGAGAATGCCGAAGCCAAGTTGGATCGCATTATGGAAATAATGGATGAAACCGGAGAATGAATAGGAAACCTTGAATAGGAGGTAAGGGGAAATGAAAGATAGGAACAAAAAGTACCAAATGATGAAGAGCAATTTCCTAACAATGAAGAAGAATAAGGAGAGAATTCTTGTGATCACACCCATATTAAGAAACATGAGAATGATAAGTCACAATCTCAGTCCAATTCAAAAAGTAGTAAGAGGAGACCTGTGGCAATTGAATTATCTAGGGCTATGAGAAAAATTACACCTCCTAAATTTGAAGTACCAACGGAGATGAGGCTGAGGCTTGGTTGATACAAATGGAAAAGTACTTTGAGATGAGGAACTATTCAGAGGTCACAAAAGAAATTTGGGGAGGCTTCTAGTTTATAGGAGAAGCTTCTAATTAGTGGATGAACAAGAAAATGGAACTTGGCCTCAGTTGCTTAAGGCTGACATGGAGTGAGATTGCTGAGATTTTCTAGAAAAGGTGGTTTCCCCAACTATTCTATGACCAAAATCTCACTAATTTCTAGAATTTGAAGCAGGGAGACTCATCAGTGAATGTGTACTAGGAGAAATTCACTCATCTCTTGAGATATGTTTCTATGTACCAAAAAGATGAGAAATTTAGAATCAAGAAGTTCATCATGGGTCTTCAATTGTTATACGAGAAGGAAATTAAGTAGGAGAAAAAGATTAAAGCTATCTAGATCTACCAAGAGAGGAATTGAAAGATGTTCGAAGGGCCTCTAGTTAATCAAACTCCAAACAAGTCTAGTGGAGTGCCAGATTCTCAAAGGCAAGGGGATAGAGAACCCCATAACAATTTTAATGAACCAAGAAGGGATCGTAGAGGAAATAACTTCAACAATAGTAACAACAAAAAAATGTTGGAGGGAATTCCAGTAATACTGAAAGGCCTGCAAGAAAGAGTGGACTAGTGAAAGGATGCTTCACATGTGGTGGGGATCATTTTTCCATCAATTATCCCAATAAATCATCAGGATGACAACCTCAATAAAATCACGTCCCTCCACAACGAGATGTATTCTAGCAAAATATTGATGCAACTTTGGACAATCAACAAGCTGAGTACCAAATAAATCCTATAGAAACTCTAGGTACTTTGTTTGGTATACCTATTTCCATTCTTATTGATACTGGAGCCACAATTTTTTTTATTTCACCTAAAGTAGATAGTAAAATTTCTAGAAAGGTTAGTTTTATGAAAAAATCTTGGGTGTATACAAACCAAACAAGAGCTGAGATGAGGCAATGTCTTTTTGAAGCAAGGGTAGTACTACCAAGTTTCTCTATGGAGGTAAAATTTGTATGTAGCCCCCTTAAGATCTTATGATGTCATCTTAGGGATGAATTGGCTTTGGAAGCATAGGGATAAAGTGGATTGCCATGCTAAAAATTTAGAAATCTTAGATGACCTATGTAATCAAGTGTCATTGCAAGGAACACCTAGGGAAATGAAATTGTGGAAGATAATTTCTATGAAGTTTCATAGGGTAAAGAAGAAAGGATGTCAACTCTTCACAGTTAAAATGGAAAAACTTTAGGAATGTAAGGAATTCATTTCTCAAGCTGATGCTGTTTATTATGGACCACAAGACCCCCTAGATGATGAAGAAGGAGAAGTGGTTAAATTTGGAGAAACAAATATGGAGAAATATCGCATCCTTCAAAAATTTGTGGATGTATTTCCAAAAGAACTACCTGGAATGCTTCCCAAGAGAGTGTTCAATTTATCCATCAACCTAGTACGAGGGTTGAAACCCATATCCAAAGTGCCTTATAAGATGACCACAACATAACTAATGGAGCTTAAAGCACAGTTGGAGGAGTTGTTGTCCAAGGGACTCATAAAACTTAGTGTTTCACCCTAGGGAGTGCTAGTGATCTTCGTGAAGAAGAAATATGGTACACTGCACTTGTGTATTGATAACCAGATGCTTAACAAAGCTATGATAAAGAATAAGTACTGTTGCAATGCATCAATGATCTTTATGATCAAATGCGAGGAGCGAAAATGTTTTTGAAGATTGATCTACAATCAAGTTCCCATCAACTAAGGATCATAGACGAAGACAGTTTCAAAATTGCTATTAAGACTAGATACGGTCATTACAAGTTTATAGTCTTACCTTTTGGACTTACGAATGTGCTTGCAACATTCATGAACCTGATGAACAATGTATTTAGGAACTTCTTGGATAGGTTTTTATTTGTTTTCCTGGATGATATTTTAATCTATTCCAAGAATGAAGAAAATAATTGTTGACATTTGGAGATTGTTCTCCAATGGTTAAGATAACATAGGTTATATGGAAAACTCTATAAGTGTACCTTCTTTCAAAAGGAAGTACAGTATCTAGGTCACATAATTATAGCTGATGGGATTGTAGTGGATCCAAATAAAATAAAAATGGTACTAGAATGGCCAGTGCCAAAGAATGTACATGAGGTTAGAAGTTTTATGGGTTTGGCAGGTTACTATCGAAAGTTTTTTGCAATATTTTCCAAGATAGATTTTCCTATTACTTCACTGCAGGTTCTAGCATTTGACCTACTCAAGTAGAAGTTGACTACAACACCAATCTTGAAGGTACAAAATCTAGATGGTGACTTTACTGTCATCACAAATGCGTCAGGTGAAGGTTTGTGTGGAGTCTTAATGCAGGATGGGTGAGTTAGCTTATGAATAAATGAAGCTAAAGCCTTATGAGTAGAACTATGAATCGTATGATTTGGAGTTAGTAGTAGTAGTCCACACATTACAGATGTGGAGACACTATCTGATGGGTAAACCTTTTGATCTAAGGACTGATCATCATGATTTGAAGTATTTGTTCACCCAACCCAACCTAAATGCACGTCAAAGGAGATGGTTGGAGCTGATAATTGATTACGACCAACATTAAATACATCCAGGGAAAATAGAATCGAGTTATTGATGCCCTAAGTCATAGGAGGCATATCACCTAAATGGTATCAACTCAAACTGACTTCAAGGGCCAAGTGTTGTAGAAATCCAAGGGTGATGAATACTATGAGAAAATTAAGAAATCACTTTAGGATAATCTGCAAGATGCAAGGTATTAAGGATTTGACTTTGAACCTATTGGATTACTAAGGTTTAAAGGAATAATATATGTGCTTAATTCTAAAGAATTAACTTGTTGTGGAAAGAATTTCACAATGCACCATACTCTAGACATCCTGGTGTGACCAAGATGTCGGCTGAATTGAATCCCTTATATTTTTGGAAGGGAATGAAAGGAGATGTTGCTAGGTTTGTAGAAAAATTCTTAGAGTGTCAAAGGGTGAAGGAAGAAAATCATCAACCAACAGGACTTTTGTATCATCACGATGTTTTCGAGAGTAAGTTGCAAGTCATAAGCATGGATTTTTTGCAAGGTCTACCTATGTCTGGGAAGAAGAATAATTCCATTCTTATGGTAGTGGATAAGATTACCAAGGTAGAAAATTTTATTCTTGGGAATCTAACCGATGGATCTCCTTTGATAGTGCAAAAAATTATTCAAGAGGTGTTTAGGTTGCATGGGATTCTTGATAAGATTATCTCAAATAGGGATGCTCATGTGACATCTAGGTTTTGGTAAACCTTGTTTTATTCACTTAGTACCTAGTTGAACATAAGTTCAGTGTATCATCGAGAAATGGATGGTCAAACTAAAATGGTTAACCATGTACTTGAATATCTACTAAGGATGTATTGCATGGGTCAGCAATATGAGTGGGAAGATTACCTCCCATTGGTTGAGTTTTCATATAAAAATTCATATCATTGTGTAATCAAGATGGCTCCATTCAAAGCATTATGTGGTTGGAAATGTCAAACTCCTATAAGGTAGGATAATATAGAAGATAGGATAAGCCGAGGGCTAGAGAAGTTATCAAAAATGAAGGAGCAAGTTGGAATTATTAAGAAAATATTGGTAGAATCTAGTGATAGGAAAAAACGTTATGTAGATTCCAAGCAAGTGCCCAAAAATTTCTCGGTAGGAGAAAAGGTTTTGTTAAGGGTCAAGCCTCATAAGAGTTCTATAAAGTTTATAAAGTCACCCAAACTAGCTCCATGCTACATAGGTCATTTTGAGATTCTTGAAGTGATCAACCCTGTTGCGTACCAATTGCTTTGCAACTAGCTCTTGCCTGGATGAACAATGTATTTCATGTCTCTTACCTTAAGAAGTATATACTAGGTGATAACCATGTTATTGATTGGAATGATTTATAGGTACACGAACCAGGAGTGGTAACAATCAAGCCTCTCAAAGTGCTTGAAACATTTAAGATTTTATTGCATAACAAAGATGTTCTATAATTGAAGGTACAATGGGATTAGTATGTAGAAGATTCTTCCACTTGGGAAGACAATGCTAAGATCAAGTAGAAGTTTCCTCATGTATTGATTACTTTTGAGAATTCTTGAAAATAATATTGCTCTGTTTATGGTTTATCGATTATCTCTATGTATGATACTTAAGATCATCAGGGATGATGATTCACAAGGGGGGATATGTTACACCCCATTGTGTTATTACTTATTTACTTTTACCTAGTTGAGTGAAAATTATTTAAATGTATATGTTTTTTCTTTATGTATCTAAGAAGTATAATAAATGAATGTTTGATTCAATTTGATGTCTTATAATGATTCTGACTATGAAATATATGATGCAAATGGTTGTAGTTGATTCAGATAGCTATTGTTGCAATGTACTAAGTTGGATGCAAGGACAAATTCAATCCTTTGGAAGAGAGGGGAAGTATCACTCAGGAGAAGAACTTGGTCTAGTAACCCTTAAAGAACCTAATTGAGCTTTGAAACACTCACCTCTAGTTTAAAGTGAAGTGAAGTCAATAGTTTGGGAAATGACAAGTTAACCTTAGCCTTGTTTGAGTATGATTTAGAAGACATTATGATCTTGTCTATGATTTTTTATTTATTTGGGTTATGTGTTTGAGTCTCTTATCATGTATGAGTTCTTCATTATGTGTTTATATTTAATTGATGAGGTATATACATAACATTTATATATATATATATGTACGTGTCTACAATAAACTCATGCACGTGAGTGAATACATGCATAAGTATATGTAGATAGACGTATCTATTCATGCTCATGGAAGGATTACCCACATGCATGGGAATATTGATCAAACAAAGGTGACATATATAGACACATACATACTTTTTTTTTATATATGTCGATCGATGGGATTGTGAATATATGTGTTTAAATGTCAAGGCATGATATATGTAACATGATAGATTAAAATAGTAGATGTATCTTCGAATGATGAATGAATAATTTGCAACTAGAATAACAAAGTTAATTCTAATCTAAATAATAATCTAAAATCTAACAACAAAGAATGAGGAAATAAACTAAACAAACTTAAACAATTTAATGGAAAGTTCTCACTGAATATGCGTTCACCCCTTCGAATTATCTTGATTGTTCTTCCCCATTTTGCCTTTTCAGTATTCTTGCCCTCAAATTTATGTGTTTGAATGCAAGTATAACTTCATCGAGTGTCTAAGAAAAATATTGAAGAATAGTCTCTTCTCAAAAGTGTATGATTTCGGGAGGAGGAATAATGATAATGACAGGCCATTTTATAGATTTTGAGTTTTTGAACGATCAACTCAGATTGAAAGAGAGATCAACAGATGAGATTGATGAATGCCATGTGATATGAGTTCTATCTCAGATAGAATGTGAGTTAGAACACGAGTTCAGGAAAGACTACAGATAGAGACTAAGTTAGAACATGAGTTAGAACACAAGTTCAAGATCTTAATCTCCAAAAATAGAAGAAATAGACTTTGTATGCAAAATCCGAAGTTGGAACTCAAAGACTAATGCATTCAAATGCAAATAGGAGTTAGAACTAGTTGATCGACTAGTTGTAACAGAGAGTCTTATCGTAGAGATAAACAAATGTTGAATCTAGAGATAACTAGAGAACTAAAAATAGATCTCGAGTCAGAAAGTAAGTGAATGAATTAGATAATTGAATGATAGAGGAATGTGACATAAACAATTAAATATGAATTAAATGTTAATTTAATTCAACATTCGAAAATAAGAGACTTTGATTAAATAAATAAAGATAATTTATTTAATTTGACTGTTTGAAAAGGATAATATAAATAATTAAATAATAAATATTTAATTATAGATAAAGGGGTTAAATGAATAATTAAATAAATATATTTAATTATAGTTGGAAAAGTATGATAAAGGGGTAATTAAATAATAATTTATTTAATTGATAGATAAAGGGGGAAGAATTAATTAGTTTGCAACATAATTAAATAAATATAATTTATTTAATTAATCAAGTTGAATAAAGATTAATAATGAATTAATTAAAAAGGGATATTTAATTAATCGAGGAAATATGTTTTAGAAAGGTTAATTAAATAATAAACATTATTTAATCAAGACCATGGACTATAGAAAATTATGTCGAATGTGTACTCATAGGCCTAGACCAATTTTCGGTATCTATAGTTTGCCCCTCTTTGATACAATGTTGGTACGACGCTGTATCAAAGAAAATATGCCCTAATCGTGCCCCAACATGAAATAGGTTAAGGTATGCCCCCTCGAGAAAATTGATTTTTTTTTGAAAGTTTAAAAAAAAATCAGGAAATATTCCCGATAAGTCAATTTGATAGTCAAAAATGCTATAGAGTTGACGGAAATGAATTTGGAGTTGATAAAGACAAATACGGATCATTTGAAGTTGAAAGGTTAAGTGGCCAATAGATTAGGTTAGAAGAAATACCATTTCAAACCCACCTATAAAAAGGAATTAGGGCTAAACCTAATTCATTTGCACCCGGAGGAGTTAGAAAAAGAGGAGATTGTGCTCTGACTAGCTGACGAAATGACACCCATTCCATATGCTGCACATCAAGGTTATCAGATCAAGACTTTCAGGAGGCCAGCCGACACAGGACCACTGGTATGTACCCAAAAATGAACTCTTGAAATTTATTTTTGCATGTATTTTTAGGCATGCAAAAAGTAATTAGGAAAATGCGATGCATCATAAACAACGCATATGCCGTCGTATTTGCTGCATCTGACTGCGAAATGACACATGTGCAAAAACATGTCTAGGCTAGATTAGGTTGTTTAGGGAATGATCACATTTGAAGTATGATGCACTGCATGTGTAGTTATGCAATGCATTTGCATTAGGAATAGACGCATGTGTGGTTGTGAACCACATATGAATTTGTGAAACACATATGTTGTAGATAGGTAGGCTGATGAAACTACACCGCATTTGTTAAAAATGCACCACATGTGGTTTAGTGAACCACATGTGTAGTAGGTTGACATTGGTTGTGGAAAATATGTGATGCGTATGTTATATGCACCACATGTGAGGCTCAGTGCAACACATTTGCAAAAATGCACTGTATTTGTTAAAGTGAGCCGCATGTGACTGGTAAATTTTTTGAAATTTTTTTCTAAGGAAAACTTGAAAATTATTGACATCATGGTTTAAATGTAGGTGGTTCTAGATCCTATTTATATGTGGGAGTCACGACCAGACACATTCGATCTCAGAGATCGATTGATGAGTGTAGAGATTTGGCTACTATGGAGATTAGGTCTACATCACTGTTTGTCGATGCCCACTATTCAGGCGAACAGGGGTATGCTGATGACACTATGTGAGCGATGGCATTTAGAGACATCATCATTTCATTTACTGACTGGGGAGGCCACTGTCACATTGGAGGATGTTTACAGGATTTTGAGATTGCCGATTAGGGGAGAGTAGGTTATGTATGATATCCAGTGAGGATTGACTAAGTTGGCATGGTTTTATCAGGTGGATGACATTAGTAGGATCGGGATCGAGCACTATGAGATTAGATGGCCAGTGTTAGCAGACAGATACAATCGGATTGACTGTATCTTATGTACATTGATCGGGGGGATAGTTCTGCCTGACAGACGGGGTCATGGATTTCCAGTGGGATGGGGAGCTATGTTGGTTGGCATGCTAGAGAGCGAGACTAGGTATGCATGGGGTCCATGTCTACTTGGGATGTTATACTTCCATCTTCATGACATTTCCTATAGAGATGCACAGTCATTGAGCTGTGGGACTACACTACTGATGGTATGGGGTTGGGAGAGGATAGTTTTCTTTGGTTCACCAGTTACTATAGAGAGACTAAAGAGACACTTGTATGTGTTCTGATATATAGGATAGATTACACAGACACATGTTGGAGGCACGGGATATTGGCGACATGCATTAGATATTCTTGATCAGTTCACATGGAGACCTTACATGGATTGTGAGGAGTGGGTGGATGAGGATATACATTTTCCATTCTGCAGATAGACATAGTATCTCATTGGGAGGGCTGTTTCTAGTGTACACATTATTGAGTGACACCTACCAAATAGAGTTCTGAGATAGTTTGATGAGGTTTAGGATGAGCCTTGGAGTAGAGCAAAGTTTTCCCGTTCATCTAGAGAGGTTCTGTATTGGGGACCTATGATACCAGTAGCTACAGCGGAGGCAAAGATATAGGTGTTACAAACAGTATAGTGGGGATGGAGAGATGGATTAGTAGACCCAGGTATGATAGCTGTGTATGACACATGGTGGGTAGAGCATCAACCTATTATGTACATGGACCTAGATTAGCCAACACCTATAAAGAGATGAGGCACAGGGCCTAGAGGATGGTGGAGAGGTGGAGGTGCTAGAGTGGGGAGAGTTGGAGGGAGAGATGCTGATGGGAGAGGTGGTAGACAAGGTCAGAGAGGACAGAGAGGGGGTCGGGTAGGTGCACTATCACCTATCTGTGTGGTAGCAGTTTAGGATGTACCAATGTTGGACATCAGAGGGGGAGTAGATTTACAGGCTGGGGGTGAGCATGCTGCAATGGAGGTAGTGGTTGAGGAGCGTGAAGAGGTGGATGTTGGAATAGAGGATGTGGTAGAGGATTTAGATGTGGACATGGCTATAGACCCTTTGGGTGTTTTGAAAGGATACAGAGAGGATGATGTAGAGGATGATGATGAGGATGATGTGGAGGAGGATGCACTAATGGAGGAGCAGGAGAGAGAGCTCAGAGATTAGATCATGGAGTGGAGACGGGAGGAGGATGCTCCTAGAGATGGTGACAGGGAGGCTTTGGAGGATAGACTCAGACTCATGACGAAAGAGTTTGATGTGATGAGACTAGAGAGAGATAGTGCCTATACAGAGAGAGGTAGTGCATATGCAGAGAGGGACAATGCTCGCTTAGAGAGGGATAGTGCTCTTATGGAGAGAGACCAGGCTATAGCTCAAAGACATGAGATAGAGCCGCAGTTCACAGAGGTTAGACACCTTTGTAGTGGTTCCTCATCTGATGGCATGGTACGAGAGTTGGTCAGATCGGTAGAGAGAGCCACTTATTATAGGGACTTATATGAGGTAGTAGTGCCGGCAGAGAGATGGGCTCCTACATTTTAAGAGGTGCACAGTCAAAGGTCACAGGGCAGGAGTCAGAGGACATAGAGCACTGAGGGTGTGGTAGGACCATCGAGGGTAGGTCCATATGAGAGGCCTTCCACCTCACAGAGATCACCTTCGAGTATTTTCCCACCACCATCACCACGTGACAATAGTGGTAGCAGGACACGATGACAGGGTTACATTTATGTAGACATTTGTATTTTGATCAGAGAGCCTACGAGCTCATGTTTTATTTATGGTTACATTCAGACATTGTACTGTGACACACTATTTTGAGCGATATATATATATATATGATTTTGGCGGCTTCTATATGATATGCAATTCTATGTTATGGATGATGCATTATTTCTATATGATTATGTTTTCTAGATGATGTATATACATATGTTATGAATGAATGTTTCTATATGTTATGAGTTATGCATTTAATAATGATGTTATGGATGTATTACATTTACTTATGATAATGAATGCAAATGTTCTATATGATGTTTATTTATATGTGATGGTGATATGTACATGCAATATTTACATTATTTATGCTATGATGATGCAATGCCTATTATGTCATGATTTCGAATGTAATGAAACTATGTGGAATGCTTATTGAATGTATGCAAATGCAATTGATCTAATGTTTTTATTATGTCACAAGAATTTATCATTATGTTTGAAGAAGAGAAATGTTAGGATGAAATGAATTCAAAATGTTAATAAGAAATAATTAAGGTTGATTGATGGAGAAAATGATGTAATGAAAGTTGATTGATTGAGAAAAAGACATAATCTTTGATATATTTCCAAATACGCTATACTTGCTTATTATCATCATTGGGCGGGACATGACAAAGATGGATAGTACACACTATGCTATGAGATAGACCATAATGTACAAAGTCATCCATCTGTGAAGAATAGTCAGTCACAGACAAGGAGTGGCTCAACTCATACTAAGGACAATAATTACCCCAGTCATTTTGTCGAGACAAACCACAGACAACAGACAAATAAAAGACGGGTCATGAGATGTCATTGCTCCTCTAAATCCATGATTGGACATCATTGAGGAAACTAGTAACATGACTCAAAAACCAATGTTTAAAAAGATAGTTGACAGACAACAGTCAAAGAAAAAGAGTCTTGAGACATCCTTGCTTCTCTAAATCCTTCAAGGGATATCCTCGAGAAATCTAGTAACCAGACTAATCCACAAATTGATAATAAGATAAGACAAAAATAAGATATAAAGTCATAAAGCCAAATAAATGTATTTTCCAAAACTTGATCTTGTGGGATTGTTTGATGTTTGATATTTGACATAGCGTAGTACAAGAGAATGACACATACTGCATAAGACGTTGAGTCTCGTTTCGACTTAGTGAATTTTGTATAAGGCATGACAAAGCCTGGTTTCAGAAAGACACGTGCCGTATAAGAGGTTGGAGCTTGATGACCTTGAAGTGACAAGCCACATGAGACTATGAAAATTTGATGACGTTTGTTGACAAGAAAGACATATCTTGCGTAAGACATAGTTTGATCGCTTTGACAATGTGTTTGATATTGACTTGATGACAGTTTGAGATGTTTCTCCTTGTTGTTGCATGACTTGTTGATTCCTTGACTAATAAAAGTGTGTGCGTGTAGACAGTGTTTGACATGAGATGATATCTTAAACTATGATATGTAATGTGTGTGAGAGTGACTGTGATGAACCCTATTGGACTGACCTAGTGTGGTCTCGGGAGCTCATCAATTGATTAGCCTTGCCTACGTTGTACATGCAGAGACCTCATAGTTCGACACGACCAATGACTTTGAATATACAAAGAGTCATGATTTTAATGTGTGTGATACATGACAAACCTAGACTGATAGACCTAATGCCTCAGGGGCACATTGATTGATGGCCTTTCCTATGTCCTAGTTGCAGAGGCAACGCAGTTCGACTATGATTGACTGAACATGACTGACTTGACTCTATTTTTGGTATTTTCTAACATTTTTTTGATTTTTTTTTATTTTTGAAGTTTTCTAATGTTTTTGGGATTTTTCAGGACATTTTTGATGGTGTGACGCTATATACACGGTGTTAGGGCATATAACAAGGATATGCCCCCAGTCAGGAATAAGATTTGGAAGATGGAGTCGATAATGTGATAGAATGGACGTTAGATGTCAATCGTTCCAAGGAATGGATAAGACAACCATTTATTATGAGAGATGGTGAAAAAGTCTGATTAGAATGATGGTAGACGAAAGAGCAAGCTTGACTACACATGGCACCTATTTGCCAGGTTTTCACCATGGTACTTATCCATAGCGCCACTGAAGTAGTTTTCACTATTGGACGGATTTATTTCTCTTTACTTTTTTTTTTTCAATTTTTTTTTTTGGTGTTACAAAGACGCCTGTTTGCCAGGTTTTCATCTAGGTAACCATTTTTAATTTTAATTTTTTTTTGTATTTTCCAGATTAAGACACGGATTCTCAGAGATTAAGCATATAACCTCTTTAGATGCAGACTGTTGATAGGGGACAAAAGCGGATCTCCTTCAAGAGTAGAGAGTTGGTACGATCCTGATCCAAAGGATTCTATGAAAATATAAGGCCCCAACTAGTTAGGCTCAAACTTACCTAGTTTCTCCCGTTCATCTTGGTTCTAAGGATTCTCCATTAATATCAGGTCACCAATGTCAAAGTGTCTATTGAGAACCTTCCTATTGTAACTATGACGAAGACGATTCTGATAGGCTTGCAAATGATCTAATGCTTTCTATCTTCGTTCATCTAGCAATTCTAGCTCTTGTAACCTAGAGACACGGTACTCTTCATCGTCAATATGACCCTTCAAGGATACCCTTAGAGAAGGTATTTCAACCTTGATAGGTAAGATAGATTTGGACCCGAATATGAGGGAAAATGGAGTGGCGCCAGTGGGAGTATAGATGCTTGTGTGATAAGCCCATAAGGCAGGATTAAGCTGTAGGTGCCAGTCACGACCAACGTCATTGATAGTCTTCTTAAGGATTCTAACAATAGTGTTATTAGATGCCTCAGCTTGGCCATTACCTTGCGGGTAATACGAGGTGGAGAAATGGTGTTTGATGTGGAATTTTTCACATAAATGGCATACTTCTTGGTTCTTGAATGGGCGGCCATTATCTATGATTATGGATTGTGGTACACTATACCAACAAATGATATAGTTTAGGATAAACTTAGATATTTGTGTGCCGGTTATGTATGTCATGGGAATAGCTTCAATCCATTTGGTGAAGTATTTGGTGGCGGTGATGATTAATTTATGGCTGTTGGATGATGGAGGGTGTATCTTACCTATGAGGTCAACTCCCCATGGGGCGAAGGGCCATGGTGAAGTAATTGGATGAAGCTCCTATGCTGGTGCTCTTATCAAGTCTCCATGTATTTGACATTGTCTACATTTCTTTACAAAGACGTATGAGTCTTTCTCCATTGTAGGCCAGTAGTAACCTAGTCTCATAATCTTATGGGCTAGAGTAGGAACACTCGAATGAGATCCGCATATACCCTCGTGTACCGCTCACAAAGTTGTTTGTGCTTCTTCAACATCGAGATATCTCATTAGGGCATTATCTAAGGTACATCTATATAGGGTTTCTCCGATGATGGTGTACTTAGATGACTTTCGGATGAAGGTTTGACATTGGTTATTAGACAAGTATTGAGGTAGGGTTTGGTCAAATAAGCAATCAAATATGTCTTTATACCAAGGAGACGTAGGACCAACAATGGTACACACAATCACAATATCGGGGACATCATAAGCAGGGACCAACAGTTGTTCAACTAGGAACTCGAACTTAGGCACATTACTCAGAATATCCAACAAGGAACCCACGATTGCCATAGCATCTGCAACTCTATTCTGGATAAATGGTATTTGTTGAAAAGTTATGTCATTGAAATACTATTTGAAACTATCAACCATTCACTTGTAAGGTGCAAGTTTTTCATCCTTAGTCTTGTAATCATCATTTACCTGCTGGATTACTAGTTGAGAGTTGCCAAAAACATGTAGGCTCTTTATTTTCCACTGAGCTGCCATTTTTAACCCTATCACTAAAGCTTCGTATTCTGCTATATTATTGGTACAAGGGAAAGAAATCCTGAATGATTTGGGAATGGTATCACCTTGAGGTGTAACAAATAAGATACCAGCTCCTAAACCATGATTTGTATGTAAGCCATCAAAGTACAGTTTCCATTCGGTTTTAATGTCAATGTTGAAGAGAAATTCATCAGGAAAATCTACCACTAATGGATGGTCTGCCTTCATAGGTGCATTAGCTAGTTGATCTGCAATCACCTGTCCTTTTATAACCTTCCTTTCGACATACTGAATGTCATACTTGCTAAGTATCATAACCCATTTAGCCAATCGGCCTATTAAAGCTGCCTTACTTAGGAGGTATTGGAGTGGATCAATCTTTGCAATTAACATTGTTTGTCGATTGACCATATAGTGCCAAAGTTTTTGGGTAGCAAAAACTACTGCAAGATAGGCACATTCTATGTTGCTATAATTCAATTCATAGCCCACTAAGGTATGACTGATATGATAGACTGCTCTCTCATGACCTTGATCATCGTGTTGTGCGAGAAGAGCCCCTAATGCCGACTGAGTTGCTGAGATGTAAAGTATCAATGGTTTTCCCTCTATAGGTGGCATTAAGACTAGTGGAGTATGCAAATAGTCCTTGATTTTTTGAAAGGCCTCTTGACATTTAAGTGTCCATACAAATGGTACTCCTTTCTTGAGTAGATGCTGAAATGGGTGTATTTTATCTGCCAGTTGTAATATGAAATGCCTAATTGACTGCAATCTTCCTTGTAGGGTTATGAGTTGACCAATGCTGACTAGAGGAGGCATTTATATGATATCTCTTACCTTCAATGGATCTACTTCAATGCCTCTTTGACAGATGATATACCCTAATAGTTTCCCTGATTTCACCCCAAAGACACACTTCTTCGGATTTAGCCTGACGTTGTAATTCTCTAGCCTCTGGAATATCTTGTCTAAAACCTTTAAATGATCTTCCCTTGTTTCTGATTTGGCTATAATGTCATCTACATAATCTTCCATGAGGGTATGTATAAAGTCATAGAAAATCGTAGTCATTGCCCGTTGGTAGGTAGCTCCTGCATTCTTAAGGCCAAGTAGCATAACATTCCAACAGTATGTGCCCCATGGACACATGACAATTGTCTTGTGTTGGTCTTCAGCTGCTATCTTAATCTGGTTATATCCAGAGAAACCATCCATTAGGGAGAGCATCTCATATCCTGATGTAAGATCTACTATCATGTTGATATTCGGCAAAGGGAAGTCATCCTTAGGACATGCCTTATTGATGTCTCTAAAGTCTATGCAAATGCGAATGCCCCTAGTTGGTTTAGTTACTAGTACAAGATTTGATATCCAATCTGCATAGTCTATTGTCCTTATGAATCCTACATCCAAGAGTTTCTTGAGTTCTGCCTTGACCAATAGAGCAATTTGCGGATGCATTTTCCTCAACTTCTGTTTGACTAGTTTAATACCTAGCTGTAGTGGTAAATGATGCAATATTAGGTCTGGATCAAGCCCAGGCATGTTAGCATATGACCATGCAAATTTTATTTGTCTCTTTGTGAAGAATTCTTTAAACTCAGGTTTTTCTGTCTCTGTTAAAGAAGCTGCAAAATATACCTTTTGAGGATTATCTTCTGTACCTATGTTAACTTCAACAAATTCTTCTACTAGCATTGGTGACTTTTCCTGTTCAACTGGGAGAATATTTAAACCTCTATCCTTGGGTGCCTCTGAGAGGTTTTCACCCTTAGATACGTCCTTTATTTTGACTTTTTCTTCATCCAAAGGCGCCTTTCAGTTTTCACCTAGGGAATCATCATTTTTCTTTTTATTGTCTTATTTCTTTTCATTCTCATTTTTGTGACTAGAGGTGTAAATAGACTCCCCAAAATATGCTTTATCGTCCAAGTCTATGGCAAAACTTGCTTTATGATCCCCTCTTGGTACGCCTTCTCTAAGTCCCATGAACTCAACAGTTGCTTCATCGTTCTCAAATGTATCTATGATAGGTGTACCTTGTTGATCCCAGTCGATAAGTTTGGGATATATAAGGGGCATGTCATCATCAGAGTTTTTAAAGGTTGCTACTGACAAGGTGAATATAGAATGGTTGACGTGGTCACAAAAGTTTTGGACTAACTCATTCTTATTCTTCTTCCTAGGGGGAGGTATACTTTGATGTGGGGACTATAGTAAGGGCATAATCATCAGAAGATGGCTTGTTAGGTGCCCAAGATGCATGATCAAGGGTTTCCCAATAATAGTTCTCTTGCCATTATTTTTTGGACAAGTGCTTCTTAGGACAAGGACTAGATAGTTTTGGTACAGGTTTCACATTGAGGTCCAATTCTCCAAATAGGGCATCTATGTTCATGGTACTAGTAGATGAAAGGGAATCCCATTCACCATCACTTGAGTAAGGGGATTCATCACAGACTGGAGGTTTGTCATAAACTGGAAGTTTGTCGTAAAATGGGGGTTTGTCGTAAACTGGGGGAAGTGGTTCATGAGATATCTTGATGTCTACACAAGCACTCACTTCCTCTTGAACTGATGATGAAGTACCAGGAAACCCAATTCTAAGCGGTTGACACCCTAGCCCTAAGTATTTTGGTCATGGGTAGACAGTGATCGGTTCTGTCCTTCCATTTTGATATAGTCCTAACCCAATGTGCCTATCATAGCCTTCATTTTGCATTATCTTGAAGCCTTTTCCATACTGGTTCTTGGCTATTTGAATAGACGGGGAGGGGTATTCATGTTCTTCTTGATACAACCAGGAATCACCTTGATCCACAATTTCTTCACTTAACTCTCCCCATTTCGTCAATGTCATTGTAGGGGGAACATGAAATGTGACCACTGATTGTCTTCTATCTACCACGGGTAGGCCATATGCCTTAGGTGGAATCAGTTGACTGACATAGTATGATGCCTTTATATTATATTCGCCATAGCCCTTGTCTTGGATCTCAAGTTTAGGAGTGGATGATGGTGGTTTGAATGAAATGGATTTAGTGAGACGTGATGGGTCAATGTATTGGGATAAAGTGGATGATGAAGCTTCTTGGTTAACTGGTACTTGTCGTTGTGGAATTTCCCTTAGGCTTGTACAATACTGAAAAGGATCTGGATCACCATCAATGGTGATCTCTGTGCCATTATACAGGAACTTGAGACATTGGTGATATGTTGAAGGTACAACTTTCATTGCATGTATCCAAGGTCTACCGAACAACAAGTTGTACGGGAGGGTGAGATCCAAGACTTGGAAGCTAGTGTTCATGATTGCTGGGCCAATTCTGATAGGGAGTGTGACAACTCCTTTGGATGATATTTCCTCATCATCGTAAGCCTTTATGACTATACTCTTAGAGGTATCTACACAATCTTCCGAGAATCCTAATGCCTTAACCAATTTTAGGGTACATAGGTTCAAACTTGCTCCTTCGTCTACCGAGACTCGTCGGACTTTATTTTGATGGACGAGGACTTCAAAATGTAAGGGGTCATTATGATCAGACTTTTCAGTTGAGTAATCCTGTTGGGAAAATGTGGCATGATGCGAGTTGGTCAAATATCCCACCATTTCTTCGAAATGATTGACATCTAGGTCTGTAGGAACAGTTGTGTTCTGTAGAGCTTTGTCTAGAATGGCTCGATGCTCAGGTGATAGAGTCAATAATTCCAAGATAGATATTTGCGTGGGGGTTTTACTCAATTGATCAAGAAGGTTGTACTTAAACTTGGAAGCTTGCATAGGTGGCTCAGAAGAAGGACTAGGAATAGTAATCTTAGTTTTGCGTGTGTTCACATTACATTCTAGATGCTTCTTAATGGTGAAGGTATTGACATTCTCATTTGCAGCTCGAAGGTGGTTTATGATCTTTCCTTTACCATAGTCATACTTGGTATTGTTATAATTGGCTGATGGATTATTCTGGGGTCCCGAATTGGAGGCTTTTCCTTTTGTGTGGTCATGTAACGGGTCCGTGAAGACCTTATGATCACTGTTCTTGGTGTTTTTCTGCCCACCAACCTCTATGGTTCCATTTTCAACAAAGTATTGTATAATATTCTTGAGTTGGCAACATTGTTGGAGGTTGTGTCCTTTCATTCGATGATAGTCAAAAAAAGAGTTATCGTCCCACCATGAAGGATTGAACTATCTAGGATCATACTCTCTTGGTTCCAAAGGTTTGATGAGATTATGCTTAATCAACTCTTTGAAAATAGTCTCGATTGGTTGTTCTAAAGGTGTAAATTCACATGTAGAAAATCTCCTTTGTTGTGGTCTTTGTTGTTGTAAATTTTGGACATAGTTAGCTGTTTGATCTGGACTATTCATCATGTCTTGATTGGAATTGTAACCTCTAAGTGTGATAACTGGTCCCATATGTACGTGTTTAGCATCAACGATGCTGTCATTTGTGACATTCTTGTTTCTAGACCAGAATTTGTTTCTATCATTTGGTGCGTTATGATGTTGGACAACCAGATTTTTGCTTGGTACTTTTATTTCTCCTTTGTCTATAAGGCCTTTCTCAAGGATGATGCCCTTTTGTACCAAGTCTGAGAATGAAGTACAATAGTGTACCCTTAAGTCACTTCATAATTTGGGGTTGATGTTTTCTGGGAATATTGTGACCTTTTGTTTTTCGGGTATTTCAACTAGACATCTACTAGCTAGACTTCGCCATCTCTGGAAGAAAGTGGTGAAAGTTTCACCATCTTCTTGTGTCATGTGGCACAAGGTTGCAATTGTTACCTCATTGTCTATGCTAAAGGTGAAATGTTTGACAAACTTCTCAGCTAATTCACCCCAAGATCGTATACCATATGGTAATTTAGAGAACCATTTTAGTCCTATCCCAACAAGGGTTCGTGGAAATAGTGTCATCAAGTATGTGGGGTCATATGATATGTCCATGCATGCTATTGAGAACTCTCTAATGTGTTCTAAAGGATTCTTTCTCCCATTATACTTAGGTAAAATTGGTATAATGTATCCATGGGGGAAAGGTGTCATATAAAGCACTTTGTCAAATGGACATGGACATAGATAGTTCATTTTCCGAACATAGACATGTTGTCCATCTGCTGTTGAAGAGTTTGCATTTGGCTTTGAAGGACATCGACTTGTGTCAAGGACATGGTGTTTGTGATATTTGGATCAATGTAGGTGTTTTTATATGCCATGTTCTGTGACAGGTTGTGATTGGGCGAGGGAATATATCCTATCAAAATATTCTAATTCGGGATAGGGATATTCCCTGTCTGAATGGTTTGAGTTGGTATAGGAATGCTTCCTATTTGAATTGTCTGATTTGGCATAGGGATGCTTCTTGTCTGAATGGTCTGACTTGGTATAGGTATATTTCCACCAACTTTGGATCTCTTACCAGTCATGTTGGTACCAAAGGGGTTGGAGGAAGTTGCTCCTGCAGTGAATTGTAAACCTTGTGTTATGTTGAAAGGGGTTGTGTTTACAATTGACAATGTTTGAGTTGGTATACCTATTGGTAATGCTGTGGTAATTTGGGGAATAGAGACAGTTGACATTGTAGTTTGTGTTGGTTGAGTTGACTGTGTTTGAAAAGTATGAATATCAAATCCTATGGGTAGTTTGGCACCTTCTACTAACAACTTTGCTAGATAGCGTTGGGGATCATTTAGCAAACATTCATCCATAAAGGATGCAAATTTAGGATCTTGTACTGCTGCGTCTATGTCTTCTATGTAAATCTGCCCATGTGTGTCTCTAGTGACATGTTTTTCAAGCAAAGGCTTGTGTGGTCTTTTACTTCCTGATAGTTGGTTTCCGAACAGATTGATGAATTCGTTGGGGCCTGTTATTGCTTTGTGTTTCTTTTTGGACCTTGTTTCGACCATGAAAAATTTGCTCAAAATGGGTAATGTAGACTATGTCTAAAAATTGATATGACCTATGTCTATATTTTTCGATTTTTTTGACAATAAATGATGTTGCTAAGATGGTTTCTAAAAAGATGTATACTAAGATGATGTATGATAAGATGGACAAAATGCAAAATTTTGAGTAGATTATGATGATAAATGAGTCTAAGATGGTATAACCTACCACCTATGGAATAAATGCATGCAAAGACTTATTTTTTACCAAGGAACCTGATTGTATGACAAGGATAGTTGACAAGGTGAATTTTTCAAACTAGACTGTTGAGCTGAAAAGATCCACTAGATGGGACTAAAGTGACAAGGTTCAATGATTTTGACAAACCGTAACATGAACATTTCCAGTGACGAGGAAAGATTCTGTGATATGCAATTTCATAGGAAGTATATATATGCATGCAACTTAGGATGACTATGACTAACATGTTTATGGTGACTAAGACATATATGACACCTAATGATGCAAGGATTTTGAACAAAATTTACCAGTTTCTAATCCAAGGTTGATCTTAAGAAGCTAAAGTAAATAGTGACAATGATGTTTTCGGACTCAGCTCATAGTTTTGATGTTTTCTGTTGACAGGAAAATGCGGTTCAGATTTTGATAGATGCTGTTTTTGATAGTGCATGTGGTGTTTCTGACAGTTGCGGTTTTTCCTATGACAAATACGGTTTAATGATACACATGCGGCTTGAAAACTGATAGATGCGGTTTGCATGCACACATGCGACTTAGAATGTGATAGTTGCGACTTGTGATATGCAGACTATGAAAAGTGAATGTTTTGATAGACAGATGCGACTTTTTCCCTAATAGATGCGACTCGCTAATACAGATGCAACATTTAAACTGACAATTGCGACTCGATTTTTTAACAGTTGAAATTTTCTCGAAAGTTGATGATTGACTTTGTTTGCTTGATCAAGTTTTTGACGAATACAATAGAGAACAAACATAGAAATCAATGTATTTTCAGTTTTTGTGATGGAAGGACTGTTAAGACTCGAAAAACATTTACAACCTAGGCTTTTAGGATAATACTTGTTGAGTTCTTACTTGGATTTCTCCTGCTACGCATATTTATGGCGAATGACTAGTAGCTTGACCCCATTGGCTCCCCTCCACGACACTCACTTATGTGGGGAAGCCAAGCTACTGTATCCATGAAACTCCCATGGCATACATTTCATTTCCACACATAAACCGTAAGAATGTAAGATGGCTTCACAGGGCTAACCTTGTTATGCCAACAAGTAGGTAGGATTTTTGTAGCTCTACAACAAGGTGTTTAATAAGGGCATTTCATTCATGGGACACTATCCAACATCGATGAGAGTCCATTTCTGTCCATCTCGTTGGAATAGTGCACGTGATTCGTGGGCTTTCCCCAAGAATCTACTTTTATATATCGGTTGGAAGTCACTTGACTTTAGCGTGCTATCGGTCTGAGTTGTCGTGGGGTGAGTACTTTTTCCCATCAAGACAGGCCCAAGTTCTAGAGTCAGTAACCATTTCTCTTACACCCAGGATCGCATGACTGTGCAAGGGGAGAGGATACTTTGATGTACTGAATCATAAGGGTTACAAATGCGTGCAAAGCACTAGAAAAAGAAGACAATGGTTCTTTTTAATCCAACAACAATTGTTTATCTACCAAACAGGAAATTATTTTTAAACCCACATGATGATTATCTATCTACCAAACAAAAGCTTTCTTAAGTAAATAAGTTAACACAAAGGCATTAGGTCCTGCATGAAAATTTATCAGTAGTTCATTGTTCTTCAGCTTTCGTCCTCCAGAAAATTATCTTAGGTTTTTAATGGCCTTCTATGCTTCGTCCTGCAAACACTATGTTATTCCACCTTAACACAATTGAGACAAATATTAGCAAAAATCCAAACAACCTAAAAAGCAAAAATGAAAATATGGATGCATGGAAATCAATAAAAAAGTGAAAATTTTTTACCAGGCAGATGCGGCTTTTGGAGCCACAAATGTGGTTCGATTCTTGATAGGTGGATGCGGTTCATGGATTTTGTTGACAAGCGGATGCAGTTCTTGATTTTGTGGATGCGATTTTCGGTGACGGATGCGTTGCTGTTTTTCACAGATGTGTCATTTTGTGGAATAGATGTGGTGCACCATACGAAAACCCTGCAAAAAAGAATAGAAAATGGAAAAACGGAAAGATGAAAATATGTGTGGATTTTGAAGCGTGTTCACGTCGGGTTCACCAAATGTAACATGATAGATTAGAATAGTAGAGGTATCTTTGAATGATGAATGAATAATTTGCAACTAGAATAACAAAGTTAATTCTAATCTAAATAATAATCTAAAATCTAACAACAAAGAATGAGGAAATAAACTAAACAAACTTAAACAATTTAATGGAAAGCTCTCACCGAATATGCGTTCACCCCTTCGAATTATCTTGATTTTTCTTCTCCATTTTTCCTTTTCAGTATTCTTGCCCTCAAATTTCTGTGTTTGAATGTAAGTATAACTTCATCGAGTGTCTAAGCAAAATAACGAAGAATAGTCTCTTCTCAAAAGTGTATGATTTTGGGAGGAGGAATAATCATAATGATAGGTCATTTTATAGATTTTGGGTTTTTGAACGATCGGCTCAGATCGAAAGAGAGATCGACGGATGAGATTGATGAATGCCATGCGATATGAGTTCTGTCTTAGATAGAACATGAGTTAGAATGTGAGTTAGAACAGGAGTTCAGGAAAGATTGCAGATAGAGACTAAGTTAGAACGTGAGTTAGAACACAAGTTCAGGAGCTTAATCTCCAAAAATAGAATAAATATACTTTGTATGCAAAAGCCAAAGTTGGAACTCGAAGACCAATGCATTCGAATGCAAATAGGAGTTATAACTAGTTGATCGACTAGTTGTAATAGAGAGTTTTCTCGTAGAGATAAATAGGTGTTGAATCCAAAGATAATTGGAGAACTAAAAATAGATCTCGAGTCAAAAGGTAAGTGAATGACTTAGATAACTGAATGATAGAGGAATGTGACATAAATAATTAAATATTAATTAAATGTTAATTTAATTCAACATTCGAAAATAAGAGACTTTGATTAAATAAATAAAGATAATTTATTTAATTTGACTGTTTGAAAAGGATAATATAAATAATTAAATAATAAATATTTAATTATAGATAAAGGGGTTAAATGAATAATTAAATAAAGATATTTAATTATAGTTGGAAAAGTATGATAAAGGGGTAATTAAATAATAATTTATTTAATTGATAGATAAAGGGGGAAGAATTAATTAGTTCACAACATAATTAAATAGATATAATTTATTTAATTAATCAAGTTGAATAAAGATTAATAATGAATTAATGAATTAATTAAAAATGGATATTTAATTAATTGAGGAAATATGTGTTAGAAAGGTTAATTAAATAATAAACATTATTTAATCAAGACCATGGACTATAGAAAATTATGTTGAATGTGTACTCGCAGGCCTAGACCAATTTTCGGTATCTACAATATATATGGTATATGTATAAATATATTAATATGTGTGTATGTATTGACATTGATGGAAACATCGATACGAGTATAATAATATATATCTATATATGTGTATGTGTATATATAAGTGTATATATATATATATGCATGCGTTATAATGCGAAATATGTAAAATGAGTATATGCATTCAAATATTGAATGATGCATTTTATGAACTTGTAAGTTGATATAAATATTATAGTGTAGAAAAATTTAGCTCTTTACATTTTCACACTTGTTTGGGCTGTCCTAATTAAAATGGACTTAATAATGCCTTAATTTGGTGTTTAAAATATACCCCTTTACATTGTCACACTTGTTTGGGCCCTCTTAATTAAATTGGACTTTATTATGGCTTAATAAGCCTTATTTTACATCTACAAGCCTAATAAATTACATTTTCCAAAGTGGAAACACGACAATAATTAATGCCAATACATAAAACTTTACCTTGAGTAGTATGTGTTCCAGGAATAGGGACCTAGGACCCATTCACCCATGGGCGAATTGGTCCTCCCTAGGCCTTTGAATCTAAATTTAAAGGATGTTTTTGGTTCAATGTCGACTTGTAACTAGTAATGGGATATTAATTGATCCCGCCTATGTAGAGAATGTGATCACTACACAATTATTATTTGTGCATGAGCCTTATGAAATTTGTCTCGTCGATAGTTCATAAATGTTTAAAGTTTCCATTTGGCAATGAGATCTTTACTGTGTACCATAGTGGATTTAATCTTCTATCTTCTTGTGGGAATTTTTCATTGGATTTATTTTGGCTTGAACCTATGGAACCTATTAGGCTTGGTGAGGACTTATTTTTCAAATCTTATCAAAATTTTAAGGAAAAGAACAAATAGAGCTATCCCTATGTAATATGCCTCAACCCACGATTAAGCCTCCTATTCTTAATGAAATCATGATTGAGCCAAAAGAACTTCCAAGTAACCAAGACCAAAAAGTAGAAAATTATTGACCTATTTCATATAAGAGACCATGAGATAACCAAATAAGTCCCGTTGTGCCTCCTAAAATCAAAAAACTTCATAAAGCTAAAGAGAAAGTGGTTGAACAACCCCCCATGGTTCCTTTCGTTCCTCCCTTAAGGGAATAAAAGAAACCTATGGTTGATAAACCTGCTCCTACATAATCACAACTTGAAAATAGAATGAAAATAAATTGAAATGCTAGAGAGTGTAGGCATAGACGTCATGCTATTGCTCGTTTGTTACAAGCAAAAGAAAAGAACAACATAGAAAATAAAAATCCAAACTTACCTCAAGCAATGCATGATGATTCTTCACCTTTTTCAAAACAAGAAAATCCTATTTCTCAAACACAACAAGAATAAGCACATTCCATGGATATTATCGTTAGACCTTCTATTGTGATAAACTTAGATGATGACAATGCGATTGCAAAAAATTCTAAGAAAGTGCATAATGAAATGAATTCATTTTTTTCCTCTTCTATGAGCTTAAATTATAACAAACACGATGATCCTCCTACAAAGAGTGATTCACCATGTGTTGAACTTGGTGATTGTCCTAGTTTGGCACTTGACATTGTCCCTTTGGCTAGTTTCCTGCCTTTCGCCTATGAGGAAAAAGATTGGGATGTAGATGAATTACTATAGTTTGACTCACATGTTCCTTATTAGTCATGTATTTGTTGTGTTTTCATGTTCTTTGTGTGATTACATGTGCATAATGTGATCCCCTGTATTGTTTTGTTTGATGTGTATTTATGTTCATTCCCATATTTGTATCTACATTCTTCTATATGTCGTAAATCATTTATCTTTTCTTTTGTCTTGTGTCTTATTTTTGGGGATAATGCAAGGTATCGAGACATTTAGGTCTCTTCCATGTTGACCCAAAAGATTTTCTTTGTTTTTGCTCTCTATGTGTCATCATTCAAGTTCCATGAGTTTTTCGGGAACGATGAAATTTTCGAGCTGTATAATAACATTGTAGCAAAGACATACTGTGACCCCAAATACATGGATCCCTTCGGTGTTTGGGATTTTATTTGGGGGAAACCCCTTTTTCATAACACAAATTCATTTGGAAACATATGCTTGACATAGGAATTTCCAAATAAGCTCTCATGTCTTCTTAATTGTTTAGCATTTATCATTTTCTACCTTAAAGTACTTATTCATAGCATGGTGTTTAACAATTTGTTTAAAGTGGGGGCATACATTAGCATTATCATTTTTGACTATATCTTATGTTTCATAGTGCAGTCCAAATAAGCTCTCATGTCTTCTTAATTGTTTAGCATTTATCATTTTCTACCTTAAAGTACTTATTCATAGCATGGTGTTTAACAATTTGTTTAAAGTGGGGGCATACATTAGCATTATCATTTTTGACTATATCTTATGTTTCATAGTGCAGTCTTCTTACTTCATGTGATATGTTTTCTTCTTGGTGGTGTCATTGGGTTTGGTGTCCTCCAAGAGTGTGACATTTCTTGGCATACACCATTCCTTTTAGTGGCGATGCTATGCATTGCATTCCCTAAGTTGTGAATCTTTTATCCTCGATTTGTCCTCTCTTGGAGACATTAGGCACAATGTTCCCTAAGAGGAGAGCTTACATGAAGAAAGAGAAACCAATTTGAACATGTCTTACACTATTTTCATTTATTCATAAGTGTTTAGCATTAAAAAACTTGCTAACCTTGTGAAGCTCAAAGTTACAATCCTTTTTCATGGCCACCAAGCATAACATAACTTGCTTGCCAGTGGAGCCATTTTTGTTTATAAGTGTTTAGCATAACACAACTTGCTAAGCCTTATGAAGCTAGAAGTTCATATTGTGTGGTGCCTTATTTAAGTTATCAAGAGGTATGGCTATGGGAGCCTAATAATATTATCTCATTTCCACTTTTGGGGGTTCACCTAGTGGAAAGCGGATTTCACTAGCCCATGTGATTGAGCATATTTTTTTGTAAAGTGGACAGCTAGTTTTACTTGTAAATTTTTTTGGAAAAACAACTAAGGCTTGATCCATATCAAGTTGGACAAATAGTCAAGGCTTGATCCACCCCTTTTATTTTTTATTTTTCTTTCTTTCTTTGAGTCTTTGACATTGTATGATTGAGTATCTTGTCATTGCTACATATATACATTTAACATAGGCATGTGTCTCTTTGTGACTTTTTTGGTTTCGCCATGAGATCTTAGATCTTGGGGGCTTGATCATCCTCTTCGACCTCTGTCATCTTATCCTTCAAAAAATTGTACAATTAGACCTCTCTTGATTGTCTACTTTAGTGTGAGTTTGACTCAAGGTCATCCTCTCACTAAAGTGGGGTCTAAATGTAGTATAGAAAAATGTATCCATTTACATTTAACACTTGTTTGGGCTCTCCTAATTGAAATGGACTTAATAATGCCCTGATTTAGTGTTGAGAAATGTATCCCTTTACATTTTCACACTTGTTTGGGCCCTCTTAATTAAAATAGAATTAATTATGTCTTAAGAAGCCCTATTTTACATTTACAAACCTAATAAATTACATTTTATGAAGGAGAAACACGGTAATAATTAATGCTAGTACATAACACTTTACGTTGAGCAATGTGTGTTCCAGGAATAGGGACATGGGACCCATTTAACCATGGGAAAATGGGTCCTCCCTTGGCCTTTGAACCTAAATTTACAATATGTTTTTGGTGGTATTTTAAGGTCCCCAAATTATGCGAGCTTGTAATATTTGAATTTTGGGAAATTAAGGACACATACCTATAAATACAAGGTTATTTTATCAAATCACTTTTTAAAGAAGCAACCTAGCATTTTGATGAGAGTATTCCTATAGAAAATTTGATGATCAAGAGCATTCAAGAGAAAAATTATTAGAGATTTATTACAACAATAAATATTCAATCTTGTTAAAGTCTTCTTGCATCATGCATTTTTTTGGAGCTAACATTGTTATGTAGGTTTCAAGTATCAAGATCCACATCCATTGAATCCATTTCATGCAAGTTGCAGATCTACGTCCAAAGATTCATCCAAGGGTTTGTTGAGTGGTAAAATAGTATTGTTTTTTCTTCATTCCTTCTTTCATGCTTTATTTCAATTCAAGGTTTGATTACAAAAATAGGGTTTGACCAAGGTAAACCCGCATTCATGAAAAAAAAACAATTTTTTATGTTTTGTGTGTGTTATTGATTTAGGTTGAAGGAGGATTGAAGACCTTTTGAAGTGCAAGATTGGAAAATTTGTCAATGTTACAAAAGTTTTCGAAGTTGTTGTCAAATCATGGAATCTAACTTATAGATCTGATTTACGAATTTTTGACACTGAAACATGCAAAAATCAAAAGCTATAGATTAGCATTAGAGGCTCTTGAAATATTTTTGAAAACCCTGACAAAAGACCCATTCGCCCATGGGCGAATGAATTTCAAAAAAATTCCATAAATTGAATTTTGGTGACTAGTAAACACCTTTCTGCTCTTCTTAGATTTGAAATCAGTTTTATGCTTATGCTAACATTGAGTTTCATATAGTCGTTTCAAGTTTGAATTGACATATTAGGTTGATTTTCTTATTTTAGTTTTTATCCCAAAGGTGCTATTTGAACTTGATCCCCATCCTCAAAACATAAGGAAATCTGAATATTCTCACATTGAGTTGATTCACCTAAGGGTTCTTAGTCAATTCTTTGTGGGGATCTCATTTCCTAATGAAATATCGAGAAATAGGTGCATCATAACCCCATTATCCATCATCACACATTTTTGTCTCCTTACACCCTATTTTTTGTTATTTCAAATATATATAATATATAAATACATATATATAAACATCATGTTATATACATATATGTATATATTATATATTATAATGTTTTGAATTGCGTTGGAATATTTATTTAAAAGCGCATAATATCTATAAAGTGCAACATATACATATAATGTATAGCACAAAAATAAAAGGATTGTGCATCATTTGGAGGAAACACATAAAAAAATAAGGTTGCATAAAGTATTTAAATGGTGAGTAATGTAAACATAGGCAACAATATAATAAGGCACATGGGAATAAAGCAAACCAATGTGAGAATCATCTAGAAAGACAGTCAATTTTTATGAAGGTAAACTAAATATCAAACATATAAAGAGATTTGACATGGTATTTTCCAAACAAAAACTAAATAAATAGGGTTTGTGATATATTGTGTGGCACCAAACTATGATTTGTGCATACCTTTTAGAAGTCTATTTTGCATTTCATTTCCAAGATTTTCTGAATTTTTCTAAGAGTTAGTCTACTGTATTTTTGAGTTGAGTGTTTTGTAGAATATCGAGAGAGATTTTAGAGAGGTTACTTTGTGATATTTTTTCAAGTGAAGATAGAGTTAGTGAGAGGATGAGTTTAGAAGGAGTTGCAAGCTGATCCTAGGGAAGGTTGTGCTAGGAATCCAAATTTGTCAATTGGAGCTTTCTAGTTACAAGCATGCTATTTTTCTACTCTATTTTATATTTTAAGTTGAAAGGATGGCATGATTTTATAAGTTTTATTGAATGGAAAGAGTAAATTTATATACTTTATTAGGAATGTGTTTGTATTCTTTTGATATAAGTCTAAAAGATGCTTTTTAGGGTCTAGTTCTATGTGAATACCATAATTGGGTTATATTAGTTTATTACATATATAGGAATGAGTGTTTGAGTGTTTTCTATATAATTTATGCTAAGTTAAAGCTTATATAGTTATAGTTTGAATTATTAACGGGTTTGAGAAGTTTGGATTATGAATTAGGTTGAATTTATTTAGTGAACTTGAAAAGTATATAGGTTATTCATAGAGTTAGGATAATCCAGTGAAGGGGATAGCCTATGCATAAAATATGTGTGGTCATTACAAATCAAGCTAGGAAGGTGTGTGAATAGGATAAATCTCACTCAAAGTAACTGAGTGTTGAATTTTTTGGCCAAAGTAGTGTATGTTGCCGCTGTTTACATTGTCAATTCACTATGATCTTTTTATGCATGCTAATTTGGAATTTTCATACTCCTATGTTGTAGCCACAATATGCGAAAGTTCTACTTTATACAACACAATGCCAAGATCAAGAAGGCTAGTATTATGAGGTTACGAAACCAATCTCTTCATCGAAGGGTAGGGACATCTTACCGTTAGGTAGATGTGTGTGGAACTACAGTAAGTATGAGGTTGGTGGAAAAGTGCTTGAGTGATGCTTCTCCTCATCAAGTTAGCAGGGAAGATTTGAATGGGGAATAGATGGACCATATGTATTTATATTGCTAGAAAGCTCAGAGGAGCTATGTATTTATTCTTGTATCCATTTATATGGAAGATTGTAAACATGAAAAGTTAAACTTGAGATTATTCAATATGAAATCAATACTTTGGAAAGATTGTGATATTATAGTGTAATGCAATGGAAAAGTTTGGAATGGTGATAATTTCAAATGAGAATGCTATCTTTTTTTTTGAAAAGTAATTTTTTTATGGCCATGCAATGGCATCATGGTTAATTCACTTGTGGTTAAATTTTTTTTTTTTTTTGAGTAGAACATTAGGCATGTTACAAGACTCTATATCTAGAAGCTCCCATCCTTCATTTATAGCTTTTTCTCATACCTAATACAAGCATGTCCTAAAAATATCTAAGAAATATTATCTAGCTATCTTACCTACATGCTATCAAAGTCTCTATTGAATCAAGCTTATCCACACCATTATCAAATCATATCAGGGTTATGCTAGAGAATTGAGTAATCCACATATCAATATGAAAGAGAAAATCAAATGGAATAAGGGTGCACTCTATTTATACCCATTAAGGAGAGAAGCAAAGATTCTAGCTAAAGATATTGTAATTTGTATTTATTTTATCTTCATTTGTTTGACTTCAATATTTTCCAACCTCTTCATTTTGGCATGCTCGATGGGACCCCCGTCCCTAAACTAACATTTTTTATCAAGTTTTTATTATGTAAATGTTATTTTTTGGTACCAAAATATGAAGTGGCACCTCTATCTCATAGAAAGGTTCCTCTATCTCATAGAGTTGCGCCTTTATTTCATAAACTAGGGCCTTTGTTTTGCAAAGTTGTGCCTCCTTCACCCAAAACTATGCTTTCATTTTGAAGACTACATTTGATTATTTTGACCTAGATCTAGAGTTTTTTAACCTTTGAGACATTTTTGGCAAGAATCCATCATTATAAGATTGTCTTTGGATATTATTCATTATTTTCTTACAAAAATTAGGTTTTCCATGGTTTTGCAAAACTAAGGTTTCTTGCAAGATTTCTAGGAGATCTAGAGTTTTATTCATTTTGATATATTTTGAAAATATAACCTAATATATTTTGGCTAGATACATGTGTTTTCAAGTGTTCCATAGCTTCATCTTGTAAGTTTTTTAACTGGGTTGGTGATTTTTTTTAATTTTTAGACCCCAGAGGCTATTTTAGGCCATGTTTATGAAATTATGCATCTATTTCATAGAGTGGCACCTCTATTTCATAGAGTTGTGACTTTGTTCCATAAAGACGTACCTCTCCATAATAAATTTTCACCTCTATTGTATGAAATGGTGCCTTTGTCATGTAAAGTTGCATTTTTATTTCAAACTACAATTTCTAAGGGTTTTGAGTTATTTTTCTCATTTAACCTTCATTTTTGAGCAACTAACAAGTGCAGTTATTTAACACATGTCAAATATAGTTATCATTGACATTACTAATAGTTTGATGTAGATTCATTGGTACAACTTTATTTTCCACTAATGTACGTATCTAAAGTAGCTTAGTGGGTTTAATGAAAATTGTTTAACGTGTTTAGAAGTGTGTGTAGACGCATGCTCTCTCCTTGAACTTAGTGTAATATTGGAGGTTAGAAATATCTCATATATTCATTTATTTTATGTTCTAAACTTGTTGTCCCAAGGCTTACTAGATTGTGTTTATGCTAACCCCCTTGTATTTTATGAGATCTTGGGTGGCCAAAAACACATAGTATAGTTTTTCCTATTAGGAGGAATTCTTGGGGATTCAATCACCTCAAGGATGGCCTCAACCACATTTTCTAGTGGGGTATATCTAGCTCATGTTTTTCTAATCTATATAAATCATAAGGAGTTGTGATTTTTAGCTAAGTGATTATGTGTTTTAAAGTGCAATATGCAGTGAGGTGGTTTCATCCCACTAATACCTATCCCTTAAACACCAATCTTATATCACATATTTGGGTCTCAAATACCATAAGGTATATCAAGGACTCCCTTAGTTGAACCTAGGTTTAACCTAGACTAGGAAGCCACCAATTATTTATGACATGATGTAATCAATAAGTGATTAGCCCCAAGAAGCTACTTGCCCCATATGACCTTAGAGATACGATAGTGGTATATGGGTATGATATTAATCCTATTTAGCTTGTGCTATAAAATATTACACCAAAACTATTTATTAACAATATCACTATATTGGTGGTTTGATGGGCCATGCACTCCCACTTGACTAGTATAGGTTATTTTTGTGAATTTTTTTTATCCCTTTGTAAACCTAAGAAATAAAAACCTAAAATCAAAGTTGATTTTTTAAATGTGACCAATAAATGTAAAACTCACCCATGACTAAATTGAGTTGAATTAGGACTTCAAGTTTATCTTAAATTTTATTTCCCCTCAATTTTTTTAAATTTTCCTTAAGATTGATGCAAGAGCATCTTTGGTTCTTTGCAATCCTGCATCAACCAAAAATATTTTCATTTCAGTTTTTTTCTTGTTCAGTTCTTGTTTAGTTCAAGTGGCAGATTCAACATTTCATCATACTTTCTCACCAAACCCTGCAGATCTTTGTTTCATCATGGACATGTTCATTTTCCCTTACTCCAAGATTTCAGAATGATGGGATCTTTTTACAGCAAGTTATCACTTCCGGATTAAGTGAAAGTTTCTAGAATAGAGCACCAAAGCAATTTCAAGCCTATAAACTAGTTTTTTCTCTTGTGAATCCTTCCCATAACTTGTGAATCCTTGTGAGGTGTTCCAAATTATTCTGTGGAGTGTCCCCAACCTTAATTTTGGTCTACACTTCATCCTATGTACCTTTCAAGGAGAAATTCAAATTTATGGCCAACCTATTTCACACACACATTACATTTCCTTCATCAGAGATTGTAATGATCTTTGACCGACACGAATAATTCTAGATATCTAAATGTGATATAAATCATTGTAACCGATCATTAGAAAGAAAGAAGACTAAATATTGGATTCGATATGTAAGATTTTAGCTTGTACTAAGGAGCATATAGGAATACTGTATTTTGAGCATGTTGTAGCAGGCCTGTGAGTCTGATCTATGAACTTGGATGATGTTGGCTGATTGTAACTGAAATTTTTGGCAATAAGAATGTTTGAATCTGCATTTTCCTCCATATTCCATGTGGCTTTTGTTGTGTAACTCTTGTTGCAAAGTCCAAACTATTCTCTTTGAGGACCCTCCTACTGTGACTGCACCAAATTGGTATCAAAGTGGGATTCATTCCGTGAGAGATCGTCAAATTTTGTGGAGTCCTGTTGAAGATTTTTTATGGGGTGGTAGATTGAGGATCTGACTTGTAGTTGTAGAAGACTTGTGTAAAGATGGCGGGAAGAAGAAATGGTAGAGGAAATGGAGCGTGTGGAAATGTAGACCCAACTATAATGGATATATTGAGAGGAATTTTTGCTAGATTAGAAGCAATCAAAACGGCCCAAAGGAAGGGTTGACCAGTTGATGATGTGAGTGATGAAGAGGTAGAAGAATAGGAAGAAGGGGAAAGAGAAAATCAACCTAGCCTTGATCAGGGAGAAAAGAGTTTCATAAGAACCCTAACAAGAATAAATACTAAAGCGCATTTCAATCCACCAAATTATAGTGGTAAGTTGTATTTAGATGAATTGCTTGATTGGATAATGGAGATGGAGAAGTATTTTGATTTTGAAGGTACCTCCAAAGACAAGAAGGTGAAATTTTCTTGTATAAATTTGAAAGGACATGCATCCCTTTGGTGGGAACATTTTCAAGTAGATAGGAAAAGAAGAGGAAAGGAGAAGATAAAATCATGGGAACGAATGGTGAATAAGTTAAAGATGAATTTTATGCCCATAGACTATCATATCAGTTTGTTTCGAAAGTTATAGAATTTGAAGCATAAGGAGTCAAGTGTGAAAGAGTATACTGAGGAGTTCTACAAGTTGAATATCAAATCTAGATATTTAGAGGATGAGACCGAGCGAGTAGCCCGATATTTGAATGGCTTGAAGTTGTCTATACAGGATGAGATTAGTTTGATCGAACTGTTGAGTGTGGAGGAGGCATATCAATGTGCCCTAAAATAAAGAGAGAAGCTGAATACAAGACATGAGCATAGGTAGAGAGGAAGAGGCAGAAGATTTTAGAGAGGAAGAATTTTTACTAGAGGAGGAAGAGGATCTTTTACAGATCAGAATAAAGATAAGGAAGTCAGTAAGAATGATAATCCACATCGTAGAGATGATGGAAACCCTTAGTAGAGAGGAGGATATGGTAATTACTGGAATGAGGGTTATAGAAAAGGTGATAGAGGACAAGAGAAAAGATTATTCAAAGGAACTTGTTTTAAGTGTGGTGGAGAAGGACATAGAGCATTTGAATGTAATCAGGGAGAGACAAGTATAAAGACAAAGAATAGTAGAAGAACAACCTTTGCTGAGGAGGAACATGTTGGATCATCTAATAAACCAAAAGATGAAGAAGTGTTGGTGAAAAAAAGAGTATTGTGTCAAAGTGAGATGGAGTAGGAACTGTTGCAGAGAAAGAATTTGTTCTGGACCAGATGCAAGGTAGCTAGTAAATGTTGCAGAGTGATTATTGATAGTGGAAGCTCCAAGAACCTAGTTTTTGAAGAAATGGTGACCAAATTAAACCTGGAAAGATTGGAACACCCAAAGCCCTATCAGATAGCATGGATTCAAGATGAGCATAATATATTGGTAAGTGAACAATGTTTGGTGAAATTGAAGATAGGAAATTATCATGATGAAGTTTTGTGCGATGTCATGCCTATGGATGTATGCCATGTTTTGTTGGGAAGGCCTTGGAAGTATGATAGAAAAGATTCATGATGGAAAGAAGAACACATATAACATTGTTACTAATGGGATGAAGCAAACTTTGTTTTTGTTGGAGGATGTTCCTAAAGTTGAGGTTTGTACGAATGCTAGAATTTGTTTGGTTGATGGAAGGAGCTTTTTGGATGGACTGAGACATGAGAACATGTGCTATGCCTTGGTTCCTAAGAAGGCTGAAGACTTGAAGCATGTAGAAAAACAACCAAAGGAGATAAAGGAGTTTCTGGAAGAATATGAAGCTATCATTTCGGATAATGTCCCTAATGGATTGCCACTTGTGAGGAGTACTAGTCATTGCATGGATCTGATTCCTGGAGCTAGTTTTCCTTATAAAGCATCACATCAAATGACACTGACAGAGAATGAAGAGTTGAATAGACAAGTGCAAGAATTTTTGAGGAAGGGTTTGAGTAGAGAAAGCTTAAGTCCTTGTGCAATGTCTATTGTGCTAGCACCTAAGAAGAATGGAGAATGGAGGATGTGTAAAAACTCTAGAGCCATAAAAAAAATAACAGTGATGTATATATTTCCTTTGCCCTAGATGGATGACATTATGGATTGTTTGAGTGGAGATAAATACTTTACAAAGATAGATTTGAAGAGTGGATATCATCAAATCAGAATTAGAGAAGGGGATAAGTGGAAGACAACATTCAAGACAAATGAAGGATTTTATGAGTGGTTGGTGATGCCTTTTGGACTAAAAAATGCACCAAGTACTTTCATGAGGTTGATGAATGAGGTATTGAAGAAATTCTTGGGTAAGTTTGTAATTGTCTATTTGGATGAAATCTTGATTTTTAGTAAGACTAGAGAAGAACATTTGTTGAATATAAGACAAGTTTTGCAGAGGTTGAGAGAAGAGTAGTTGCTGATAAACATTAAGAAGTGTAGTTTCATGAAGGAAGAATTGGTATATCTAGGATTTGTGATATCTATGGATGGATTGGAGATGGATCCTGAGAAGGTAAGAAATTGTTGAATGGATTACACTAGAAAGCATTGGAGAGGTAAGATCATTTCATGGATTGGCTAGTTTCTACGGGAAGTTCATTAAGAATTTCAGTTCTATTTGCAGTCCTATGACACAAACAATGAGAGGGAATATGAAAATTTTTAGGTCGACATCTGGAGTAGACCAGAGTTTTGAGTTGTTGAAACAGAAGGTGACTGAGTAGCCTGTGTTGGATTTACTAGACTTTAATAAGGTATTTCAGGTAGACTATGATGCAAGTGGAAATGCAATTGGAGTAGTATTAAGTCAAGAAGGAAGACCAATAGCTTATTTTAGTGAGAAATTGAATGATTCTAGGAGAAGGTATTTAGTGTATGACCAGGAGTTTATGCCATAGTTCAAGCCTTGAAGAAGTGGAGACATTACTTGTTGCCTAAGGAGTTTGTGTTGTATACAGATCATCAAATTGTAGTATTTGAATAGTCAATGTAATTTGATTCAAAGACACATGAGATGGGTGGAATTCTTGTATACTTTTGTTTTGAAACATAGGAGTGGAAAGTCAAATAGAGTCACTGATGGTTTGAATAGGAGAAGGAATTTATTTGTAGAGATGAGAGTGGAGGTATTAGGATTATATGACTTGAAGAACTTGTATGAGGGAGACCTAGATTTTGCAAAACCTTGGAGAGATTTTAAAGAACCAATCTTTGAGGACAGGAGTCAATGGTTGGATTATTTCATTTAGGAGGATATTTTTTTCAAATGGAATTAGTTGTGTATACCCCGGAGTTCAATGAGGGATAGCTTGGTGAAATAAAAATATAGTGGAGGATTGGCAGGACACTTTGGAATTGATAAGATGGTAGCATTGGAAAGTGATAATTACTTTTGGCCATAGATTCATAAGGAAGTTAGGAAGTTTGTGCAAATTTGTATAGTTTGTCAAGCTACAAAAGGGAGTAGTTAGAATGTTGGATTGTATAAGCCTTTGATAGTTCTAGAGAGACCTTGGGAGGATATCAGCATGGATTTCATACTTGGTTTGCCGAAGACACAGAGAGTAATGATTCTATATTTGTGGTGGTGGATAGATTTTCTAAAATGGTACATTTCATAACTTTTAAGAAGGTGCAGTACATGTAGAAGACATGTTTTTCAAGGAAGTGGTCAGATTGCATGGATTACCTAGGAGTATTGTTTCAAACAAAGATACCAAGTTTATTGGTTACTTTTGGAGGACACTTTGGAAGAAGTTAAAGAAAAATTTGAAGTTCAGTTCTACTTTTCAACCACATAATGATGGTTAGACATAGGTAGTAAACAAGAGTTTAGGGAATTTTCTGAGATGTTTGGTTGTGGAGAAGACCAGAAGTTTGGATTTAGTCCTTGCACAACCAAATTTTGCTTACAATAATTCAGTGAACAAGAGTAACAAAAAGACACCTTTTGAGATTGATACTGGAGTTCATCCTAGAGGTATATCAGAGTTGTGAGACATCAATAAGGAAGATAAAAGGAGTGCATAAGTAGAGGAATTTGTAGAACATATGAAGAAAGTGCATACTCAAGTAAAGCATCAATTGGAAGATATGAACTGAAAGTATAAGGAGTGAGTAGATGAAAAGAGGAGACATAAGGAGTTCAAAGTTGGAGATGAAGTGATGGTGTATTTGAGAAAGGAAAGATTTCCAGTTGGCACATACAATAAGCTCAAACTGAGGAAGTTTGGACCCTGTAAGATTTTGAAGAAATTTGATTCAGGAAATTCCTATGAAGTAGAATTATTGGATGTCATGGGTATATCATCTATATTCAACATTGTAGATCTACATTAGTAGCATGAAGCATAATTCAGTGGAGACAGTAAATCAAAATTGGAGAAACAGTTTGCTAAACAACAATCAGATGAGATATAAGAGATTTTGGATATCAGAGATCGGAGGACAACATGTGGAAGACAATACAAAGAATATCTTGTAAAGTGGAAAGGCAGACTAGTGGAGGATTCTTCTTGGATTTCTCAGGATGAGGTAGACCGTATTGGTTTTCCTTTAGCCCCAACAAAGTGAGGGACTCAATTTTAAAATAGCCCTGGATGTTTGATGCAACATAATCCTTGGTTCTTTGCAATCATACATCAACCAAAAATATTTTTATTTCAATTTTGTTCTTGTTCAGTTCAAGTGGCAGATTCAACATTTCATCATACTTGCTCACCGAACCCTGTGGAACTATGTTTCATCGTGGACATGTTCATTTTCCCTTACTCCAAGATTTTAGAATGATGGGATCTTTTTCTGGCAATTTGTTGCTTTTGGATTAAGTGACAGTTTCTAGAACAGAGCATCGAAGCAGTTTCAAGCCTAATGGCTATTTTTTTCTCTTGTGGATCCTTCCTATAACTTGCGAATCCTTGCGAGGTGTTCCAAATTAGTCCATGGAGTGTCCCCGAACTTAATTTTGGTCCACACTTCATCCTATGCACCTACCAAGGAGAAATTCAAATTTAAGGCCGACCTATTTCATGCACATGTTATGTTTCCTTCATCGAAGATTGTAATGATCTTTGGCCAACACGAAGAATTCTAGATCTTCAAATGTGATATAAATCATTGTAACCGATCATTATAAATAAAGAAGAATAAATATTGGATTTGATATGTAAGATTTCAGGTCGTATTAAGGAGCATATAGGAATACTGTATTTTGAGCATGTTGTAGTCAGCTTTTGAGCCTGATCTGTGAACCTGAATGTTGCTGGCAGATTGTAACTAAAATTTCTAGTAATAAGAATGTTTGAATCTACACTTTCCTCCATATTCTATGTGGCTTCTGTCGCATAACTCTTGCTGCATGGTCCAGACTGTTCTCTTTGAGGACCCTCCTACCATGACTATACCAAATACTATTACATTTTTAATGCTTCTACAAGTGTAACATTAATTGCAATTAGTAATCCATCAAGTTACTAGGATCCCACTACCATTCAAATCCTTGAACCCAATACTCCACCACTTATATTTCCTTGTATTAGATATTCTAAATGTTAAGCCATTTCCCATTCACCTATCCCTTCAACTCTACATCTTGTCACATATTGTTTCATACACTCAAGTACTTATGTATCTCTAATCTCATACCATTCCTACATCATGTCTCCCTCTTCCCCAATGATTGCACATCCCCCATTCAATTTCTACCATTTATCACTTCTTACCATCTATATGATGTCTTATGTTCAAATCACTAAGAAGGTAGCCCAAAAATTAGAGGGAACTTGAAATAATTTGAATCATGTCATCCTTAATTTCCAGTTTTTGAACCATTTTTAGAATTGATTATTCTCACAAATTGGGTGGTAGGGTTCTCTTATTTTTATATTTGATGGAGTTAATTTATAAAGGCTTGATGTGGTCAGATTGGTGAGACTTGTGGTCGGTATTGCTGATGGCTGCAATCAGTGTGACCTAAAATATCGGTGTGAGTGTTCTATCTCCCAACAAGGCTAAAATTCTACCCAAAGAGTTCATCGGGGAGACTCTTGCCAATACGAGAAAACCGTCGATGTGACCATGAACTGTCAGTGCAAGTTTTCCTTCTCTTAGTGATGATGGAAGTCTAGCTGAAGAGTTCATTGGGGAGATTCTTTCCGATCAAAGCAACAGTTGGGTCATTGGTGTGACACTTGGGTTGTCTTTTCAATAGGTAGTTTATCTCTAAAGGCTCGAAGTGGTCAGATCAGTGAGACTTGTGGTCGGTCTGGCTAATGGTTGTTTTCAGTGTGACCTAAACTATCGGTGTGAGTGTTCTATCTCCTAGCGAGGTTAAAATTCTGGCCAATGAGTCCATCGGGGAGACTCTTGCCGATCTGAGCAAACCATTGGTGTGACCATGAAATTTCAATGCGAGTTTTCCTTCTCTCAACAATGATGGAAGTCTGGCTGAAGAATTTGTTGGGGAGACTCTTGTGTATCTAGTTGAGATTGGTGTAATGCATGGAAACTCTTACCGATGAAAAAATCATCGGGGTAACATTGGTAGTACCGTCGGGGTGACTTTGGCCGATGATGTGTATCGGGGTGACTCTGGTCTTCAGTGGGGCTTGTGGTTGTTGAACCAACATTGTTGATCTGGCCGATGGGCTGTGTTTGGTGTGACTCTTGCTAATGAGGTGTTCTGAATTGTAGTTGGGCCTAAGGTTATTTGGGTGACATCAGACTTCATTGAGACTTTCTGATCCTTGTCTGATGGTGTTGTTCTAGCCGATGGATTTGTTCTATTGAACTTCGGTGTGACTCTTGGTGATGCGTGGTATTGTTGTTATTTTTGGGATACTGTCGGGGTGACTCTAGTCAATGATCTATATTGGGGTGACTCTAGCCTTTGGTGGGACTTGTGGTTGTTGAACCGATAATGTTGGTATGATCGACGAGGTATGTTCGATGTGACTCTTATCGATGATTTGTTCGTAACTACAACTGGGCTTAAGGTCATCGAAGTGACATCATAATTCGTTGATAATTTTTGATCCTTTTCTGATGGTGTTGTTCTAGCTAATGGATTTGTTCTATTGAACTTCGATGTGACTCTTAGTGACACATGGTCTTGATTTTTTATTTGGGATACTGTCGGGGTGACTTTGGCTAATGATCTGTATCGGGGTGACTTTGGTCTTCAGTGGGACTTGCGGTTGTTGAACTGACAGTGTTGGTTTGGTTGATGGGCTATGTTTGGTGTGACTCTTGCCGACGACGTGTTCTGAACTATAGCCAGGCTTAAGGTCAGCGGGGTGACATCAAACTTCATTGAGAATTTCTGATCCTTGTCCGATTATGTTGTTCTAGCCGATGGATCTATTCTATTGAACTTCAGTGTGACTCTTGGTGATGCGTGATCTAGATGTTCTTTTTGGGACATCATCAGGGTGACTGACCGATGATCTGTATTGGGGTGACTTTGGTCTTCGATGGGACTTGTGGTTATTGAACCGATAGTGTTGGTCTAGCTGACTTGCTATGTTCGGTGTGACTCTTATCGATGAGGTGTTTCAAACTACAATTGGGCTTAAGATCATTAGGGTGAAATCAAAATTCATTGAATTTCTGATCCTTGTCTGATGGTGTTGTTCTAGCTGATGAATCTATTCTATTGAACTTCGGTGTGACTCCTGGTGATTCTTTTTGTGATACCGTTGGGATGACTCTAGCCGATGATCTATATCGGGGTGACTATGGCCTTTGTAAGGATAATGAAAATGATTATTTTGGGTCAATTTTTAGTTAGTGCTGATCATAGGATTGATTGGTTGAGGTTTATTAATCATTCCAGACGAGTCTATATAGGATTAGCTTGGGAAATATTGAATTTTGAATTATCAACATATTTTGTACAAATGCTAAAATTGAATGTTGCAAGTATCTAATATTTACATGTTTAGAGCTATAACTAAGGGTTTTCTTATTGGTTCTTTCTTGCCGGTATGCTCCCCAAAACCATATTATGTAATATCTTATTTAATTATATAATATATTATAGTGGCTTGCCACTTTCGCCAAAACTAAAAAAAAGTCTATTTGGGCGGGCCTTTGGGACATGGTCCCCCAATGTTGATATGGCACATGTATAAGGGATGGAATAGATAGATCTTCAATGATAAATAATTATTGATGAAGGATCTCATCTTGGTGATTAATATTAAAAATTTCAATAATTTTCCAACTATAATCATTAAGGAGAAATTTGTGTCCAGATCCTTCTTACAATGGTCTAACATGATGATGAAAAATTTACCCAATATAAAACTTCTCATAGGGTTTGATTTGTGCAAATAAATGGTAAAAAAAAGTAGGAGGAAATATGCCAAATGGTTGAACCCTCCATTCAAAACATTGAAACAAAATTTTGATGTGGCTTTGAGAGGCAACTTGGGACATGTAGGTGGAAGTTAAATTTTGATATATAAGAATTAAAAACTAATATGGGATCTTTCTAAGAAATTTTAGGCATGCACAAACAATGAATAAATGAGATATTTTCCTTCTATATCAAAAGTTTTGCATTCCCTCTCATGTACATAGTTTCACATATTAGTTTGTGCAAGAATTTAATTCTTTTTCATAAAGAATTAATGTTGTATGCAAAAGATTTTCCCAAGCTAGAAAATAAAATACTATCTAATTACATCATTCCCCTCTTATGCAACCTACAAGACTATTTAGTTAATCATGTCTACCAAGAAGAAAAATATGGTATTTGATTCTCTCACTAACCACACCATCAATTAATCAAAAAATATCCTTGTTTTTCAAATAATAAAGTAGATTGGGATCACTTAAAAGGGATTTTATAATATTAGGCCTACAAACAAGTACATTAACTCATTACAAACCTCTACTTAGTGTGGTTTCTAGATGGTTCATAGCTTCTCCACCTTGAAAATTATTCTATTAAATTTTTATTTAGTGGTGGTGTGGGTTGTAGGGCGTTGAAATATCCAAATGCGTCAAATATTAAAGCTAGTGGGTTTTGCATGTGAAAGCAAGGTGGAAACTATGGAAAAATAGATGGTGAGGTTGAAAAAGAGACAATCAAAGAACTGGTAGGTGCTTTATTATTTAATAGTGGTTACATTTATGAATACATATTCATAGAAATATTTTTGTTACACTTTATTGATATCAAGCAAAAAATAGGAGGGAAGCTTGTAGCTACTAATTTCACCCAAAAGTGATATTACAAATAGGCTCTTGATGAAATATCCAAGGTGAATAAAAATCTAATGAGAGGTATGATTGGGAATGTAGTGAATTTCATCATGTTGAGAGAAGAAAATAGACTAAGGATGTGCTTACAACTATTTTGTAAAGGGATTATTGAAGGAAAATTTGAAATCTTCAAGAAATTCATGAAAGAGAATATTAGACTCACCTCAAATTTAGTAGATGATATGACTTCTAGATTTTAATATAAAATAGATTTGTCCCTACGACACCAAATTCACTGTCAAAATATCTATAGTTTACATAATTATAAATATGGAAGTATTATTATTTTTTGCTCGATAAGATAGGAATAAGGGATTCATATCCCACAATACTTATTGGAAACTAAATCTAAGTTGGTGCATGCACTGACAACAGGAATGCATAATAAACACTACTTTGTTCCATCCACCAAAAATGGTGGATGCATCAAATACTAATATCACTATTATAGATAACTAGTAGTCACAACATTCATGAATAATTTTCCCCTTTCTTAGAAGATCTTAGTGTCATTGGGTGTGTAGCTTTTATAGGGGAGGTCTTCTTCATCCTCTTAACTTCTGTCCATTCTTGATCAACCTGGGAATGTTTCACTTTTTTTTCTCCAATTTTACTTTCATATTGTCTTCTCTTTCATTAGCCTTTGTCAGGGATACCTCAAATGTTGGAGACACAACTGCAATGACCATACCCTTGGAATCTAGTTTTGTTTATGAAATTTTTGAAGTCTCTATATGTCTCTATTGTTGGAGTTCCCATGTGAATATCCCATTGATCTCTAAAGATGATACTTAGGATGTACAGTTTTTGGAAAGTTTTGCAAATGGGGGACTAGAATGTGCTTTGCAAAATGACCTCCAAGATTTTAGAAGCTGACTCTTTATTTTGTTAACAAGGGGGGGGGGGGAGGAAGAAGAAATGAAAAAAAATGCATAAATTTAATCTATTATAAGGAGATGTGTCAAGATTTTACAATATTTCAAACATGATGGAGCATAATAAAATTTTAGTTATATCGATTTCCATAGAAGTTCAAAAGAGTACTAGACATGATTCAAAGTTTTGCACTCATTAATGTAACTGAAATCATAAAAGTTAAGAGAGAATAATCTATCACTACATTTATCCATGGCAACACAGATCATAATTATATTTAGACAAAGAAAAAGAGCATGTGCAGCAAAGGCAAAAACAACACAAAATTATGCATTTAGTCTTTCTCATAAAAATAATTGCCAAGGTCTGAGAAACTACATAAAATAAGCTATTCCCTATATGTCCTTCCATGAAAGATCATAAAATTAACCAAGAGAGAGCCTTAAAAATAACACCACACAAGGATTAAATATGAAAATCCGCCCAACAAGATGAAAACCATCAAAATAGAAAAAATTCCCTACCCTCGTGACTACAAACCTGTCCTCATCTAGACTGTTGAAATGGCCATACTGGGAAATCATGAGAAAATCCCAATGGGGGCGATGATGCCACCTATTCCTCCATGATATGCCCTTGTAATTGTCTGTAAGCTTCATTATAAGATACGTCAATGGACATTCATTCCTTAGGATGCATGTGAGTTGACCACATGCTAGCCTTTGCCATTTGTTCACAATGGACCCACCAAGAGTTTCGGCCAACCACACATCAAATATTGCTTATAATGCTTATGAAAAAATTTGGGTTGTGATAGCTTGATGCATGTCCTTGGGGGAATCATGCACTCATTTTAAAAAAATATCACTCACTCCTTTTAGCTGTTGTGTGAAGTTGCCACTTGGTGTCTTTCTGCATTACACTTTAAGCATAGTCCATGAATTTGATAGTGGTTGTATGAGCTTGACAAGTGGCATTTCCCTATGAAAAATTTTAAACCTTGAGCACAAAAAATATGGTAGCATGAAAAGGGAAGCATTATTATTAATAATTCCTTAGGAAAAAACACTTCAAAGGATAAGGGTGTGGTAGAAAAATTCTATATCTTTTGGAAATTCATGAGGAACTCGTCTTGTGGAGGCAAGAATCCAGAATCTTTGATTCTATGCATAAAACTACCAAAAATAAAAAGGAGGAAACAACTGATTCTACATCTTTTGCAGAGTGGATTGCATGGAGATCTAGTCCTTATAAGATGGTTGCACCTTATTCTTTAGTGCTCTAGAAACTTTATCTAGTGCAATAATCTCTTTAAAAGAGAAATTATTCACGGTCTATGCAATAGCCCTCATGTGATATTCTAGTTGAGAAAGTGGTTGTAAGACTCCTTCTACTCCAATAATGCTCAAGGATTGATAGAGGTCTTGAAATGTGGCTTGATTCTACTTCTTTTATTTATTATTTGTTTCATTTTCTCCTTGGTCATGACATTGGAATTCAGAAGGAAAGGGGAGGGAAATCCTTGTTGAACCATCTTCCCAATGCACTCTTTCATGCCTGCAATTGTTTGACCCAAAGAATATAAACATTCTTTACACTTAAGGGTAGCTTTGTAGTAGTTGACGACCTCATTAGCCTTTTCGGCCAACAATTTTCTATTACTCACTCCTATAGCATTCAAGGCTAATTTCACATCACATAATTTCTAAATCAATAGTTGAGAATCTATGACCTTTGAGGTGATAGTTGTGGACATGTGGTCCATCACAACATTGATTTCTACACTTTCCTTTTGGGAATCTGTGATAAACCTGAGCATGAGTTTCAAAGAAGCAACTATGTCTTTGATTCTTTCCCTTGACACAATGTATAAAACTGTTGGATCATATGAAGAATATTTATTTTCTATGAGTTGTGAGATAAATCATCTTTCAATTACTTGAGTTGTTGATCTTTGATTTGAACTTTGTACAGGACTTGTTTTTGTTTGTCCAAAGCATCAATAAATTCTATATCCCACACTTTCAATTCCTTTTTAGCTAACTCCTCTTGGAGTTTGGTCTTTTCAAATTTTTTGGCTTGGAGGGCCTACTTGGTGGCTCTGACTTGCATATCCCTATGTAGCCCCATGATTTCATTTAAATCTTTATCTTTGATAGTAGCTGTCAAAAATTCCACTATGGACTTCTCTCGGATGAGCTATTGGTATTTATTATCCACCTGTCTGCTGATCTTGAGAAAATTAGTGGAGACCACCTTTTACGTCTACTCCATGAGTTCACCCTTGTCTTGGGGGAGGCCATGATTCAAATTTAGGTCAACTACATGGGTCTCATAATCATTCGATTTCATCTCCACCTCATCTTTAAAGACGTTAGGCATCTTGTGAGCTACTATCAATGTTTGGTTATCAAGATCGAACATAGATTCAATTCTCAGGGTGGTGATTTTTTAATCTTTATTTTCTTTTCCTTTTTAGGGATCTTTCCTCTCTATCCTTTAGAGTGGCGTCAATTTGTTGGTAGTATTGGAAAGATATGGGATATATTGTCATGCAAAATGGGTGTCAAGAGGGAGGTTGAATGGAATTGTAACCTTGGAAATGATTGCATGTGCTCTCTTTGGAGTAGATGATGGGAAATATAGGACAAATAAAGAAAAGGGAGGAATGTATTGTGAAGCATGGGAGGCAAAGGGAGGTAGCGAAGATGTGGAAAATTGCGTGACTGACGTGGTCAATGAAAAAAATAGAGGGAATAACACAAATGCATGCATGGAAATGTAAGTAGAAACTAGAGGCTATAAAATGGTGGAAATTGTAGCAACTAAATTTTGAGAGGCAATAGGAACTACTGTCACAACAAGGATTATGAATGACATAAAAGAGAGGAAGGGCTCAAATAAGCGTACCTATGTGGTCAAAACCACTAGAGCTTGTGTCGTGGTCATAGTCTCTTGCTCCTCCTCATTAGATTGTTGGCTATGGTCAATATACCCCGCCTTCTTTTTTTTGTGGGCTGAGATGAGGTACCTGAAGAGGACCATTCTTTAATTGAAACCATGGTATACGAAATTATATACCTTTACAATTTCACACTATGTTTGGGTCCCTTAATTAATTGGACTTAATTAAGCTTCTATTTTTCCAAATTATGCATCCCAAATCCTCATTTTTCCCGTTTCTCGAATGGAGAACCATTATTTAATTAATGAAAATAATATTTTAATCACCCTGAAAAGAATGTGTCTTGGAATTTTGGGCTAGGACCCATTCACTCAAAGGAAAATGGGTCCTCCTTAGGTCCTAGGTCCCAAATTTAATATGTTTTTGGTGGTATTTTAATGATTCAAATTTCATATGAAAATGTCAGCTTCTAGAATCTAATTTTCAAGAAATTAGATAAACACCTATGAATACATAGTTATTTTATCAATTCAAATTGGAGCAACATTCTAACACACATTTTGGAGACTTCATAAGAGAAAATATTATTGTCAAGAGCATTCAAGAGAAAATTTAATAGTCAATTGTTGCAACATTAAAGATTCAAATCATCATGTTCAAGCTTATGTGTTTTCATGTCATCTTGTGAAGGCTAATATTCATTGTTGATCCTAAAGCATCTAAGAATTCAAGTATCCAACAAATCAAGAAAGCCAAGATTTGAATCCTTGGATTGATGTGATAGATTTCAGCCCTCTAAGGGAATCCATTAAAGGTTTGGTGAGTTGTAGCAAGAAAGTGTTCATTCATCATTCCTTCCATTTATCAAATGCAATTATCTTTATATCAAGGTTTAATTACCAAATATGGGGTTTGACTAAGGAAAACCCCCATTCACAACAAAACATTTTTTCCTCTTTGTATTATAGGTAAAAGAAGGACTAAAAAGATCTCAAGGAGCAATTTTGCATTGTTGTCAAAATTTTCAAGTCTCAAAAACTCAATTGTAGATATTATTTTTGACTACTCAACAGTGGGACCTACACAAAATAGAAGCCCAGATCTACTACCTAAGGACTGCCAAAACTGATTTTGGACACCCTTCCCAAGACCCATTTTCCCTAGGCCAAACGGGTAAAAGCACAAAGTTGTGTCACACTTTATAAAAGAAACAACTAACACTGATCCAAATTTTAAACGTGGATCACTAAAAAGTGGCATATATGTTTTGAATTTTGAAATGATGTAAACTAGTAAAATATGTATTTTTTTAGTATATTTTATGTTTGTATTTTTTTTTAAATTTAAAAATTATTTTAAACTAATTTTTTAATAAATTAACACTATAATTAAGTTGCTGATAAAATGCTGAAAAATGAAGTTGCACAGGACGTCAAACTTTTTATAGTAATTTTTTTTTCCTTTCAATTTTTTTGTGTGTATTTATAACCTGAAACTTTAGTGCATGGATATATATTTTTCCAATTTTGATAAATATATATTTTAAAATAAATATTAAAATGTGTGTGAATGAAAAAATAGTTGTTCCATCGGACGTCAAATTTCATATTAAATATTTATCTAAAATGGAAAAAAATTATACCATCTTGAAATAGATTCTTTTATCTAGTGCATCATATTTTTTTCAATTTTTTTTAATAAGTTTTAGTGTTTTTCCTTTGCATAGTAATCAACCTAATATTTTTTGCTGATAACCTACTTTTAGTATAAATAAATAATAATTAAACTATAAAAATAAATATATTTTTGAAAATTACATTTATGGATCTACAAAAAGGTATTTTTATATTTTAAAAAAAAAGTTATTTACATTAGCAGAAGTTATTGAAACTTGAAGTTTTTCAAATATTTTTTTTTTGGGTAAATTGGACTCAAAATAGTGCTCCATATATTTTTAGCCAACAATTTTAGTTGAAAAAGTTGGGGAAGTATCTAACTTAGCTAAAATGAATCTTACTAGATCAAATGTTTTTACCAAAATTGTTTTTTAGTTAGAAATACTTAAATTCAGTTGTGTTGATATGTTGGTTGAAAGTGTGACACAAATTTTATGGTTTTACCCAAACCTTTCCTCAAGCAATGCTCAAAACCAAATTTTTATGCTAGGTACATGTGTTTAGACCCTTCTCAAATCTACCTGCAAATTATCAATTTGATTCCTGTGGCTTTAGGATCTTTCATTTTATCATCTAGGTCATGGGTAATTCCACAATAGTGGTTTACAATTTTTGGCCAAACTGGACACTAAAATTATTATTTTTAACTAAATTTTCACATTCGGGCACCTATAGTGGCTAAAATGCGAGGAATTTGAAGATGATGCAAACGAGAGTCTCATCACATCTTGTCTTTAGATTCTAAATTTATTTTTTTCAAATTTTTTGGAATCGGATTGAATTTCTTTTTTCATCTCCCATGAAAACTAGTTTTTTTTCTTCAAAAAATGACATTTTTAAAAAGTGACGCACATCGTATAATGCATAACTTTTTTTCCATGAAGGATAAAATTCTAATTCTTTCAAATTTAGATTTGTAACTCTGATATCTAGTGCTTCCACTTGGTTAGATAGTTTTTTATTGAATATTTTTTCTTTAATAAAGCTTTGAAGTCAAATCAATTACAATTCAGACATAGCGCGACCATATAACATGTAACCTTTTTTGTATATATATCAAAATTCAATTTTATTTTTTTCTTGAATCAAGGACTTCAATATCTGGTGCACTCATATTTTTTAATTTTTTTTTTGATAACCTACTATTTTTCCACATGTGCAGAACAAAGACCTTCATTTTCGGTGAAAAACCTATATTTAATAAAACTAAAAAAACAAATACATAGTAAAACCGAAACATATCAAAATTATATTTGTTGGATAGCTCGTTCCAAGGAATACTTGATTCCAATTGGGTTTGTGAAGTATCCACCATTTTCATCTTCAACCCGAGCTCTGAAGTGCAAAAATTTAGATGTTTTTTGTGTCTGAAGGGGAGAATGAGGGATAAGGGCGGTTTGGTCGAACTAGGGTTCGATTGAACCCTGGTTCGACCAAACCACCTTTTATTTTGCATTTCCTTTGTTTTTTTGGGTGGGAAATGGGGGGGGGAAGCATTTAAGTGGGTTCAATTGAGCCTTGGTTTGGGCAAATCCATAATGGGTTTGCTCGATCCTATAGGTTCGTTTGAACCCCTAAAACCAAATTTCTTGCCATAGGCTCATTTTTTGTGAGTTTTCCTTCCTCCATCAAATTGTAAACCACTATTGTGGCTCCACCCTCATATATTTTCACTAGTTTAGTTGCATCAAATAATTTCCAATTAATTCTAAATCTTACTATCCTAAACATTCCAAGGGATTTAGGTCTAATTGGCTCACCTTAGGGTTGATAGTCAATCTCTACACTTTGCAATCCCCTTGGTTTAATGAAATTGTGGGACATCCTTAGTGTCTTAGTTATTTATATGAAGGACCTAGGACACCCCATTTTTGGGATTACACACCCAAATCCTTTTCCTTCCATTTCATTTTGGTGAACCTGCATTGTGCATCACACTTTTTTTTTTTTGGAGATTATTAAAAACCTAGATCTAGGTTTTGCATTATCTAGTTTTGTATTACATTTAGGGTTAAAATTTGCATAATTACATCATTTAAAAGTATAAAATCCAAACCTATTTCATACATTGTACATAGTAGATTGCATAATAGTGTGTCTCAGTCATTTAGATCAAAATTACATCAAAAATTGCATTCAAAACGTTGTCATTTTGTTCATACATTGTCACAAATTGCATTTTCATTTCATATTATTTTTTAGAATTTTTTTCATTGAAGTATCAGTTTACAACTGGTAACAAAGACCTTAAATATCACTTAAAATATTTAGAATTTAATTTTTCAAACCCCTATCCAATGACATATTCACCCTAGGATGAACATGTCCTTGTATAGGTCATTTTCCAAAATTCTACACATCTTTTAGTGTCAGTTTTCTTTATTGCCCTATACTTGCAGATGTCTATTTCAGTTTCAAAAATTGGTATTTTTTTATAATTTTTTGCATCTAGTTCAATTAGTGAGAAAAAGTGCATTGTTTGAAATTAAAATTGACATTTAAAGTGATCATTTTCAGATTTATGCATTTAAAATTAGTAAATTATCATATTTCAAATCTAAAAATTGCAATCTCTTTCAATAATTTCATTGTGCTTCCTAGTTCTAAGTGTTTAGTACTTTTTGTCCATTTTGGGTACACTTTTGGTTTGGTGAAACTTATATGAGTATTATAACCTAGTGTTCTATTGCTACTACTTTAGTGAGATGTAGTTTCAAACTCATGGAATCCTGTACTGGTACACTAGTTGTGGATCTTGGGTTTTCCAACTCTTTCACTCAAAGTGTTGACAATAGTCAGCCCATGTTGGATTTCCATTCCCGATATGACATGTCCTATGAAATGTTAGAGATTGAAGATTGCATCAAATGATTGTCATTAATGTCAATAGGTTGTCATTAATGTCAACACAATATTGTATGTATGACTCATTTACCAGAAGATATTTCCCATTGAAGATGACCATTAGATGTGGTCCGATATGTTGGTTTTTAGGAGGTCTTGTTTCTACCGTGTAACAAAGTTGATTTGAATATTCAAAGACCTTGGCCGACTTAGCATGTGCAAAAATCTATGGAAATTTGGACAGCCTAATTGATGGATATGGTACATATATATATATGCATATATGTATCTCTGGAATACATGATGAGGAAGATGAAATATAATAGAATTTATATGAAAATATATGAAAATATATGGAAGATATGGGTTTTTACGAGGAAGGATATAGAGGCAGAAAAGGTAGCTATGAATATAGTAGAAAAAAATAAGCAAAGCAAGTGAAGACAACAAGTGCATGATCAAAGAAAAACTTTTGAGTGATTACTAATATCTAGTACTACCTGTACCGAGCTTCATCTAGAACTGAATCTAGCACAAAGAGGTGTAATTCATTAGTTCACTTTTGGTGGTAAGCCATCACTTTTGTATCTCTTTGGAAGTGATCCATTCGGGTTGTATCCCTATGGACAGTGAGTCTGGACAGTGAGTCCTTACTTCAGGCAATGAGCCTTTTTATAATCGGTTTTGATATTCTCTATAGTGTGAGTTAATCCTCACCATGGTTTTTCCCTTATTGCGTTTTCCATGTAAATTTGGTGTTACTGTTTTTATTTGATAAATTTCAGTTGATGCATTTATAGATAAATCACTAATGGTTTAGTTCTGGTAAATAGTGAAAGCAATTATATTGGTGACAACTGATTCACCCCCCCTCTTAGTTGTCCTGTTCAAAAATTGGTATTAGAGCGAGGTCCTTTGGAATAAGTCTAACAACTTGAAGGAGATCTTGGTAGGTTGAAAAAATGATAAAGGGATATGACCTAGATTAAGAATTGAGAACATAGACCTCAAAATCTGAGAATGAAGATCTGAAAGAAAATGTTAAGCAAGCTAGTGAATGTATTCAGAAACTAAGAAATAAGATCCAAAAATTTAAGTTAAAGCACAAAGAAGTTTATTAGGAACTAAAAGAAGCTAAGGAGACTATTCAAAATCTAAGGATGAAACTTGAAGAAAGAAAAAAGGTGGAAGAAAGTCTGAAATTGGAAATTGAACAAAGAAAATAAATTGTCTATCAAAAAATAGAAAAATGTGAAAAGCTTGAAAAGGAAGTAGTAACTCTTAAATTTGATTTGGAAAAGGAATTTTTTTTTGAAGACAAATTCAAGATCAACTCAAGATTACTTGATGAATTGGTTTCATCTCAGAAGCCTGCAAAGGATAAAAGTGGTCTAGGACTCAAAGAAGGACAAAGCTAAAAAACTAACCCAAGTCTTAAAAAAATGAATAATCAAAGGAGAAGTACTTATCAAGGAAATAATAGAAGGATCAATACCGAAAGGATACCCAACCAACATCCTAATAATCAAGGTACACAACTTTTAATGGATTTTTTTACTCATGCAATAAATTCAGACATAGAGTTACAAAATGCAAAAGTATGATGAATCATAATAGATTAAGTCAGAATATTGGATTCTTTTCTGAACAATGCTATGTGTACAACAAGTTTGGACATAGATCTACCAAATATAGAATTTAGAAAATGATGAATAGATTCGATACCAATGGAATATTTCATTCATTCATTCCAAGGTTATTGTTATATGTAAAATTTTTGGACAAAAGGCTAACCAATGTAGGACACAAATGAAAAAAAACTCTCATAATCAAAGACTGGCCATGTGCCACTCTTGCAACAAACCAACACATTTTTCAAAATTCTACAAGAACAAAGTTGGGAAGAAAATGAATCCAAAAAAAAAGGACAAGTTAAATCTAGAAGAAGCGAGAAGAGAAATGACAAAGATTTGGAGAAAGAAAGAAGAACCTGAGAATAAGGAAAAATCAGAGAATCCTGATGCCCCTTCTATGAATTGAATCCAGTAATGGCTTTAGGGGGAGTTATCATAGAAAAAATTATCTAGCCTCCCGTATAAGAGGTGTCATGTTATGACACAAGAATATGTGATGAAAATTCTCATTCTAAAGACAAATTCTTATGGAAAACAAACAATATAGAGGATTTGTGGAACTATTTTTGGCTGTATTATATTTAACAATATTTGTAACAGCTTTGGTGGGAGAATGTTCAGACAGACTAGAGTACGAATGATGATGTCACAAGAAATAGATTATCCTTTATGATGAAACCCCAAAAAGAGATAATAAGGAATATTGAGTTGTCATTTTGAAGCAAACAAGCCAAAAAGTAAAAGAGTTAGGTTTTTGTCAAATGAAAGTAAAAATAACTAGGTTGAAACAATGGAGTCAAAGGAAATGGTGATATTCAATCCATGGAGCAACAAGGTGTAGAAATTGAGTAAGTTACAAATTGATGAATTTGATGAGGAAAATATTAGGAATATCGAGACTTCTCTTTTAGTTGAGGAAATGCAAATGGTCAAGAATCTAGGGAACAAGGGATTAGACATTTGGAGAGAATTTCCATACTTTCTGAATAAGGACATTTTTCAGGCTATTCTAAGTAGAATTCAAGGTGAATAGATGATCCTTGACAAACCCTATGAAATCACAAAATAAGCAATTGCAATGATAATAGGATTATGCAATTATGGACTCATTCCATTCAAGAAGCCTATAAAGAACAAAGAGGTCGAAGCCCTAACTGGAATTATAGGAGATCAAAGGGAACTTATAATTCACACCATAATCGACCTAGTAATAAGGTATGTGGCATATGGAATCTCATATAAGATTTATTTCCGAAATAGGGAAGGTTATCCCTCTACAATTTCAGTTTATATTGCACATCAAATGGTTAAGAATAAGGAGGATTTTGACCTATGTGAACTAATGAGAAATCAATTAATGGAAAACATAAAAATGACAAAGAATGAAAACTATCCTTTTCACTTTGGATCTCTAGTTATATGCTTGATGATGTATTTTATGAATTCATTACCATTGAAAGAAAATGTTGTGTGGAAGTTAGCTACACCTATTTGGAAACAAGTTTACTAATATTTGAACTATCTAGTTGAAAAAGAAAAGGTCTAAAAAGAATATTTTGAAATCAATGCATGGAATTCTAGTGTGATTCCATGTCTGGTTATGATATCTGAAGTAGGATCCTCCTCTAGAAATAAGAAAAAAAGAAGAATCAGTTCATGTTCCCCTCTGAAAATAAAGAAGTAGAAAATAGAGGAAAAGGGAGAAGAAAAGGAAACGAAAATTGTAGAAACATTTGATCTGGTATCAACAATTGATGATGAAGAAGATGTCACTAAAGAAAAAGTGTTAAAAATTCTTGAGCAACCTAATGGATTAAAGAAGATTGGAGATATGTGGTTGACCCGAACCTCATATGAATAGGATGAAATTAGAGACGCTCTGGCCATTTACATAATTCATAACAATATTGATCAAATAAAATTGATAAGTATCTTACTGATAGTATTGATTAGATAGATTGAAGAAAGTTTAAAGGAACTATCACCTGGGGAAACAACAAGAAAAGATGAAATTCAATTGGCTATGGAAGAAAGATGTTGGAATGCACATAAGAAGTTGACTGAGAGTACAAATGAGCTAAAGACCTAGATCAAGAGTGTAAATAGTGTATACATGTATTGTCTCCAGTGGCCTACTACTATTGGGAACTATAGAACAAAAATTGATTCTATTGAGCATGAATTAAACTCTATTGGAACACATATGATGTTCTTAATGACAAGGATGGAACGCAAAAGAAAAGGATCAACTCCTTGCAATCTGATATTGTTGTCATCAAGGTAAAAAGGGATAATATTGTGAAATTTTTTTGGAAAGTCAAAGAGATAATTGAGTTGATATTGGAACAAATTTCTAGTCTCTTGGAAGATGTTGAGAACAAGGCAAAAAATATTCCTATTTTGAATACTCTTCTAGAAACAATTGATTCTATAGCAAAGAACAACATTTGTCTATGCATCAAGCTAGCAATGGATTCCTAGAAAACATGTCTTATGGAACTGAAAGAAAAATACAAGGACATATTTTAAAGAAAGAAGGATTGAGGTAAGGAATCATTTTTGATGATATTTTTGTAATAAAAAGGGAGAGATGAAGTGTCAGAGGAATTGTTTTTGTGGAGAACAATTTTGATAGGGGGAGCAATTAGAATAGTTAATATGATATTCCTAGAAATATTTTGTCATTGATGTTAAAGGGGGCGGGAAAGAAGCATGTGAAACAAATGAAAGATTTACAAAATTAGTTATTGTTGGCTCTTCATATCCTGTGTTGCCATCAATTACAAAGGGGGCGATTGTTGGAGATTGAAGATTGCATCAAATGGTTGTCATTAATGTTAGTAGGTTGTCATTGATGTCAACATCGTACTATATGTATGAGTTGTTTACCAGAAGATATTTCCCATTGAAGATGACCATTCTATGTGGTTTGGTATGTTGGTTTTTAGGAGGTTCGATTCCTAGCATGTAACAAACTTGATTTGGATATTCGAAGACCTTGGACGACTTAGCATGTGAAATACTCTATGGATATTTGGCTGACCTAATTGATGGGTATGATACATATATATGCATATATGTCTCTCTAGAATAAATGATGAGGAAGATGAAATATAATAGAAGATACATGAAAATATATGGAAGATATGGGTTTTTGAGAGGAAGGATATAGAGGCAGAAAAGGTAGAAAATATAGAAGAACGAAATAATTGAAGCAAGTGAAGATAGTAAGTGTTTGATCAAAGTATAAATATTGAGTGATTATTGATATCCAACACTACTTGTACCGAGCTTCATCTTGAACTGAATCTGAGACAAAGAGGTGTAATTCATCAGTTCACTTTTAGCAGCAAGCCATCACTTTTGGATCTTTGTGGTAGTGAGCCATCTGGGTTGTAGCCCTATGGACAGTGAGTCCGGATAGTGAGTCCTTACTTCAAGCAGTGAGTCTTATTCTAGGCAGTGAGCCTTTTCATAATCAATTTTGATATTCTCTATAGTGTGAGTTAATCCTCACTGTGGTTTTTCCCTTATTGGGTTTTCCACATAAATCTGGTGTTACTGTCTTTATGTGATAACTTTCAATTTCTACATTTATAGATAAATCACTAATGGTTTACTTCTTCTAAATAGTGAAATTTATTATATTGGTGACAACTGATTCATCCCCCCTCTCATTTGTCCTATTCAACATGACCACCAATTCTACTGATGTTGAAACCAATTTTTCTCATGTCCCTCAAGAGAAACTCAAACAAATGGATAAAGCCTTAGAAAAAATTCAAGATTTTGTGAGTATAAACTATATTTCTGGTACTGCAATTCCTATCATAGACAACATGAGAATAATGGTTGATAATGAACATGGAATAGAGATTATGCGTAGCCTAGCACACATTATTGATAATCATGCTCCTACAATGGCTAGTTGTGCTCAAACTTTGGGTTACACCCAAAGTCAAGGAGGAATTCATTTCCCCTTACGACCATAGCCTCTATTCCTACATATAGCAATTCAACTGTCACTACAACAATGCAACCAACCAAAAATGTTAATCCAACTTTGGGTATTTCCATTGGTTATCCTTTTAGATTTTTTAATTCAAACATTATATTTCAAAACCCTCCACCTCTCACAAAATTATAATTCATTTTTCCACCAAACACATATACAACCTCACCATATTCTCCTCCATCTCAAAAAAAAACCAATGATTTTGTCATACAAACCCATTATCCTTAGAGATATTGAGAAAAAAAATGCCACAAGGAATAAAGATTCCTATATTTGAGAAATATGGTGGTAAAGGATATCTTGTCAACCATGTTACAACATGCACAACCTTATGTAGTGACTTTATTTTTGAGGATAAACTGTTGGCTAATATTTTTCCTAGATTATCGAAAGATACAGCCTTGGAATGGTTTTTCTCCCTATTGAATAACTCAATTTGCTCATCCAGTGAGCTTTATGATGCCTTTTCTAAACCATTTCCAAGTGCACATCAGTCCTAAGATGGCTTTACCTAATTTAATGCAAAAAAAACAAAAATAAGAGGAAAAGGTCACTAATTTTATAGCTCGTTATCAACTTCTTTACTAAAAGATTAACATTAAACTTCTCGATGTTGGTCTTAAAAGGATGTTCATTGATAAATTACATACAAATATTCAAGATAAGCTTGGGATGATGTAATTTCTCTATTTTACAAAATTATGCACAACTCTATGTGATTATCAAAACTCACTTAATTAATGTGTAGACAAAACTCCTTCAACCCATCCTAAAAAATCTATAACTAAGGGAGAAGACCTAGTATCCACTAGGGCTAACTTCGCGCAACCATAGAATTCAAACCGTACATCGAATCTAAAAAAAAATTATGGGTTTTTTTTGCTCACGAGTTAAGTGCTTATAACTAAGGTTTTGGCTTATGGGAAATCCGGTAGAGTGCGGGAGTGTTGGATATGCGCACGGAGGTAAAAAATACACCTTTTAGAGGTGTTGTCCTGTCATCACCACCTAATGTCCCAGTATTCGCTCGCTATAATTTCAATCGATTATAATTGTTTAATGCCTCAAATCCACTCAAAAACATTCACTTTAGCATTTAATGAGCAGCCATTGGTGTTTTTGTAATTATTTATTCAATCAAATAAAGTTTTTTAATGGATCAAAGTGAATTTGTTTTTGGGGGGTTAAGTGAGCATGGAGGTGGCAGTAATTCAATGGGTGGCGGTAACTGGGACTTCTCCCCTATACACAATAACAACTTTCAACCATTCAAGGAACCAAACAATATATTTATATAGATAATTCAACCTCGACCAACCCATCATGTTGAACCTCAAGTGGCTGCCATAAAAACAAAAAATCCATACCAATTTAAAGAAAATAATTGGAAATTCACCCTACTACTCATTACCCTCCATTCAATCATGTTACAACTTTTTAGAAAATAATTAATCACTTTGCCTCCCATTTGACCTCTTGATACCACTAAGCCTTTACCTCCAAACCATAATCCAAATAACTTTTGTTAATATCATCAATATGTTGGAGATGATATAAAATGATGTAAGAATCTTAAACATTTAGTACAAGACCTCATTGATTCTAATAGCATCCAATTGGGTGGTGTTAATGATCAAGGAAATGAATTTGTTGCCCCAACCAATCAAAATTTGCAAATCTTTACCAATCTAATGCCAAACCACTCCATTTCATTTGTTAAAGCTAGTGATACAAAGAATGATGTGATGAATGATGATGACATACAAGACATAACTGATGGTGATAAGAGTGATAATGAGGATGATCTACATACCATGATTGGATTCATTGATTCTAAGCCTCATAGGAGTCAAACCAAATTGTCTATGGAAATTTCTTTCTCACATAGTGATATAATTAAACATGCACCCGATGGTCCTCTTTACATAGATGGAAGAATTAATGAAAAGAATACAAACGGGATATTAATTGATCTCATATGTGTTGAGAATGTGATCACTGAGGAATTCTCATTTGTGCATGAACTTTATCAAGATTATTATGAAAAATCAAAAGCATTGATGAAAACACATGATGGTTTTGCTTGCCCTACAATAGGTTTGATGATTCTCCCATTAAAATTTGGACAAAAGAAATTAGATGTCTCATTCTCCATCATCACGATGTCAAATCAATTCTGTGTGAAGTTAGGTACCCATGGCTATGCTCCATGGATATTGTCCTGTCAGCAGTACATAAATTCTTGAAATTTCCATTTAGCAATGATATTTTCATAGTGCATCATAGTGGTTTTAATCCATTGTCTTCTCGTGGGAAATTTTCATTAGATTTATTTTGGCTTGAATCTATGGAACCTATAAAGCCTCATGCAAAGTTCTTTTCAAATCTTATCAAAAGTTCAAGGCAAAGTGCATAGCAGAATTATCTCTTAGAAATATTCTCGAATCCATGATTGTTCCTCCTTCTCAACCTATAATTGATGAACCTATGATTGAACCAAAATCCCTTCCAAGTAACCAAGATAAATCCACCACAATTCCTCCACCCATTTCATACAAAACCCCAAGAGATAACAATATAGCTCCTTTAGCACCTCCTAAGATCAAACAAGTCTATAGACCTAAAGAGAAAGTGGTTGACCAAATCTTGATGGTTCCTTCCATTCCTCCCTTGTAGGAAGAAAATAAACCAATGGTTGATAAATCCACTCCTACACCTTCACATCTTGAAAACCATGCAAGAAGAAACCAAAATGCTAAAGAGCATAGGCATAGATTTTGTGCTATTGCTTGTCTATTAGGAGAAAAGAATAAACCAAAAAACCAAGATAAAAAATTGAATCAAACAAAGCATGATGATTCTTCACCTCTGCCACAACAAAAACATAAGTATACAATGGACATTGTCATTAGACCTCCTAATATGATTAATTTAGATGACGATAATGATATTGCTAAGCTTGATGAGGTAGTGCATAACAAGCTAAATTTATTATTTTCCTCTTCCATGAACTTAGATAGGGGCAACCATGATGATCCTCCTAAAAGAGTACATAACCATGTGTTCAACCTAGTGATTATCCTAGTATGGAAATTTTTGTTTCCCCTTTGGCTAGTTATCCACCTTTCGTATATGATAAACAAGATTGGGATGTAGACAACTTGCTCTAGGTTGGTTCGCATGTGTCATACTATCTTTGTTCTTTCTATGTTCTTTGTGATTTCTTATGTGTAATGTGATCCCTTGTATTGTGCTTCTTAGCGTGTCAAAATGTTTTTGAGCTTTCTTTGGATGACACTTGTTACTTTGTTGGTGAAAGGATACAATGGAAGCGAATCTATTGCGACATTATTCTATCTATTGTAAACATTGTCTTTTCATTTGTCTTGTATTTTCCTTTGGGGGATGATGCAAGGTGTTGAGACATTTAGGTCTCTTCCATGTTGACCCAAAATATTTTCTTTGTTTTCTCTCTCTATGTGTCATTCCTCATTTGTGTTCATTTTTCCATGAAGTATTTGGGGAATGATAATGGTTCCAAGCTCTCTTATATCACTGTAGAAAAGACATACACTGAACCCAAATCCATGGATCCCTTATATATTATCTTTGGATTATATGTGGGGGAAACCTCCTTTTTCATGATGAAACTTTATTTGGAAACATCACTAGTAGAATTTGGAAAATAAATGACTAGGTGACTAAAATGTTTAGTTACAACAACTAAAAATGACTAATTTCTACTCATTTTTTGCAACTCAGCTATAAATGAGTAAATAAATGACTCATTTCATGGTCATTGACTAAAAAATTGTTTAGTCACAAAAATAAGAATGAATAAATAGTTAGTTGTAAAATCCAAAGTATAATTTTCTTTAGAAACAATTCAGCCAATTATTGGTGCGATGTATTCATTGCAGATTCATTCATTAGCCTGGCATTGTATATCTTGACCCAGCTTCACCTTGTTTCATTTGTTAGCCTGGCGTGAGGCATTTTGATCAGTTATAGTAGCTACTTGCATGGGTGATAAGGATTCAAAGAGGACTTGGAGACTTTTGAAAATGCAGGCAAGGGTAAGAAATTTATAGTTTGCTGCAACAAATTTGAATTCGTCGAGGCCTTCTACAGTGAAAGTGGATTTAGGGATGCCCTTTGTAGTGAATTCAAAGGTAATTCGAAACCATCATTACATTAAACACAAATTTGAAATTCTCATTACAATCTACTACTCTTAATAATGTTCTACTACTCTTAATAATATTTTTTTACAAATTTTTCCATTGTTCTGCTTCATAATGTGTTTGAGCTAAATATAATAAAATTTTGGTGTAAGTGCCAAAATATAATTTCCTAAAACAATTTTGATACATTTTCACTACACGCGCAAACTATCCTTGTGCAAAGTAAACATGTCCTAGATTTACCCACACATTAGGCAACTGAACAAAGATGTTTCTTGCAACAAATTCTTGTACTTGTGTAAAAATTTCCTTTGCAATATCAAATTGACCCATTTCAACTAGCATAATGGCTGCCGCAGTTACAACATAAATAATTCCTGGTCTTTGTTCCAACACTTTACAATGGCTGCCCCATTTGTAGCATAAAATTTTTCACTATAAGCACAAGTTGTCCTTGTGCAAAGTAAACATGTGGTAGATTTACCCACACATTAGGAATTTCTAACAAAGATGTTTCCTATAGTAGCTTCTTGTACCTGTGTAAAATTTTCCTTTGCAATATCAAATTGACCCCTTTCCGCTAGCACAATGGCTACCTCATTTGTAGCATAAACATTTCCTAGTCTCTATACCAATACTTAAGTGGTCCCTTTTATGACATTAAGATCCTCTTGAGTTATTATTACACTCCTATTTTCCAAGAGAAAAATCCTCAAGGCCCATGGGGAATGAACGATGAGCATTTGAGTTTCAACTTGGTTTCATTTTGAAAAGGGTACATTACATTGTACAAGATTTGTTTAACAACATAATAATTTAATCCACCTATTTGGGACTATAAAATAAAAATAGATGAATTAATCTATTTTCAATTATAGGTTCTTTTAATCTAGAATCTGATAGAAAGATAAAGCATAATACATTGAAGGACACACTAAATGTTCTAAGATAAAGACTAAAATAAGTTTCCCATAAAAAACAAGAAAGAGGAAAAACGAAAAGATAACATATAGATGATTCATTTGAGGTTTTTGATAAGATCTCATTTAACTATGTCAATTAATGGATTTGGAAGGGACAAAGCACATTTGATTGATTAAAATTTTGAGGTAGCTTATCCATCGTCATTGTATGCATCATCTTCTCTTGGAATCTCTTTCTACGATGCACCAAGCCTCAAATTGATTGGGGATGCAATTAAGGTAGATAAAAAATCATCAAATAATTTATGTATGCTTGGAAACATGGAACTGAAAAATAGATGATAGGCTTAAAGAAAAAGAAACAATTAAAGTAGCATGCCAACTTGTCTTGGCTGATGAAGCAAAATGAAAATTTGATGAAGAACAAAGGATTTAGATGGAATGGAGAAAGAAAGAGGAAGAAATTCAGTGAGTAATGCAACAAGAGGAGAAATTTGAATGTGTGAATGAACTATGTAAGAGTAAGTGTAAGCACATGGATGATGACGATGATGAGGCCGGTTAGTCTGAGAAGAAACAAAAGAAGAAAAAGAAGAAAAAGAAGAAGGATAAGGACCATAAGGCTTATGATTCTTATATGGAGGAACTTGAAGTTTCCATGGAAGATGAGGAAAATTATATGAGTGATAAGGAACAAGATGATGCAGAAAATGCCCAATATCTTCTTGCAGTTATAGGTCTAGAAGAATCTGATGATGACGAGAAAAATTCTCTAGTTTCAACAAAATCACGAAGGAGACATGCATACTTTGATTTTGAAGATGATGAACCATTGTACAAACAAAGTTTGAGAGAAGATGATCCATATGATGATGATGTCTAGGCTTCCTGAGATCTAACCAAGCCTAGATCTTATTTTTTCATGATAAAAATCACCAACGCCCATGGGAAATGAATGATGAGCATTTGAGTTTCACCTGATTCCAAGAGAAGATGATGCATACAATGACGATAGATAGGCTACATCAAAATTTTAGTCAATGAAATATGCTTTGTCACTTCCAAATCCATTTGACATAGTTAAATGAGATCTTATCAAAAAACTCAAATGAATCATTTGTATGTTATATTTTCATTTTCCCTCTTTCTTGTTTTTATGGGCAACCTATTTTATTCTGTTGAAACTCAAATGCTCATCATTTAGTTCCCATGGGCATTGGGTATTTTTATCTTGGAAAAATAGGAGCTAGGTTTTGTTAGAGCACATGAAGCCTAGACATCATCATCATATGGATCATCTTCTCTTAGACTCTATTTCTGCAATGGTTCATCATCTTTAGAATCAAAGTATGTATGTCTCCTTCATGATTTTTTTGAAACTAGAGAATTTGTCTTGTCATCATCAAAGTCTTCTAGACCTACATCTACAAGAAGATCTTGGGAATTTTCTACATCATGTTGTTCCTTATCACTCATATAATTTTCCTCATCTTCCACGGCAACATCAAGTTCCTCCATATAAGAATCATATGCCTTGTGGTCCTTATCCTTCTTTTTCTTCTTTTCCTTTTATTGTTTCTTCTCAGACTGACCAACCTCATCATCATAATCATCCCTGTCCTTATTCTTACTCTTCCATAATTCCTTCACATGTTTAAATTTATCCTCTTGTCGCATCACCCATCGAGGTTCTTCCTCTTGCTTTCTCATTTCCATCTAAATCCTTCATTCTTTATCAACTTTTCATTTTTCTTTATTAGCCAAGACAAGTTGGTGTGCTACTTTAATTGTTTCTTTTGCTTTAAGCTAGTCATTTATTATCAGTTCCATGTTTCCAAGCATATGTAAAGCATTTGATGATTTTTTATCCACCTTAAGTGCATTCCCAATCAATTCTAGGTTTAGTTGGATCTCATTCCAAGCCTAAGCCTTGGCTGCAAGACATAGATATGCATCCATATAATCAAGAAACTTGAACAATTTTGGCTTGTATAAAATATATTCTTTTTCAGTATCATGTAGCTCTTCAAAAAACCTAGAAATATTAAATAGTGTTGTGACTTTATCCCATGGTAGCTCAAGTGAAACACCACCTTCTTCTAGTCGATGGAAGAATTCCATATCCTTAAAGTGCACATAAAAACCTACATAATTGGCACTAGGGTTTTTATTAATGAATTCAACCCAAATTCCATTTCCTAATGCCTCCACAAAAGTTTTTTGAGACAACTCTAGTTCATCACGCTCAAAATGAAGAACCCCAATGTTATTTAACAATTCAATGGGTATTTCTTCTCCGCTTTTCTTCAGAAGAGACTTTGTTATCTTAAGAGAATCTAAGGCTACATCAAAGTCTGTTGATGGGTAAACCCACAAAAGTGGTTTACAATTTGAGTGTGGAAGGAAAAGTTGTAAAAAATAACCCCATAGAAAAAAAAATGATTTTTGGGGTTCAAACAAACTATTTGGTTTGAGCGAACCAAAAGAGGGTTCACTAGAACTTGGGTTCGAGCGAACCCATTTAATGATGGTGCCCACCATTCTTGATAAAAATTCAAAAGAAAAGGCTTGTGGAAAGGGGGTTCACTCGAACCTTGGTTCGAGAAAACCCCTAGGGATTCGAGTGAACCCCCTTGGTTTGATTGAACCCCCCTTTTCCCCCCTTCTCCCCCTCAAGCACCAAAAAAGTCCATAATTTTTCTCTTCAAAGCTCAGGTTGAGGATGAAAATGGAGGAGACTTCACAGACCCAACTGGATGATGGTAGTCCTCAGAATGAGCTATCCAACGAATATGATTTTAATATGTTTTGGTTTTATTATGTATTTGTTTTTTTAGTTTTATTAAACATAGGTTTTTCACCAAAAACAAGCTCTTTGTTCTGCACGTGGAAAAATAGTAGATTATCAATTTTTTTTTTGAAAAATATGAGTGCACCAAATATTGAAGTCCTTGATCCAACAAAAATAATAATTGAAATTCGATACATACAAAAAAAGTTACGTTGTATATGGTCTGCCTATGTCTGAATTGTAATTGGTTTGACTTTGAAATTTGATTAACAAAAAAATATTCAATAAAACACTATGAGACCAATTGGAAGCACTAGATATCGTAGTTATTTATTTTTTTTTTTAAAAGAAAATTTTATCCTTCATGGAAAAAAATTATGTTGTATATGGTGAGTGTCACTCCATAAAAATGTTGTTTACTGAAAAAAACCAGTTTTTGAAGGAGATGGAAAAAGAAGTGCAATATGATTCCAATTTTTTTTAAAAAAATATATTTAGAATCTATAGAAAAAATGTCACAAATCACTAGTTTGCATCATCTTCAAATTCCTCATGGTTTAGCTGCTATAGGTTCTAGAAAGTGAAGATTTAGTTAGAAAACATTATTTCAATGTCCAGTTTGGCCAAAAATTATAAACTAGTATTGTGGGATCACCCCGATATTAATAACTCACCCATCTTGATAAATGCATGGGCATCATATTGATCTATGTGAGTTTCCTTTCTTAATTCCAAAGCCTTCTTTTCTTGCCCTTGCTAAGCATATATATGGCCTACATCTTTTAAGCTCTCATACTTCTCAAGGTGGACCTCCAGAACCTTTTCAAAATTTGAGAGAGAACTCTTAAGATCTCCCAACTTCAATTGAACCTGTCCATAAAATCCTATGGCCTCTAGCTTTCCTTGATTGATTCCATGTAGTAGCAACTAGTGGTGTCATAATCAACTTTACTATGATAAGATTGTGAAATATTACAATATGAATGAGATTTCATGAGAGGGTGGTCAATTGAAACAAGAGTTGTCTCAGTCAACTGTTCCACAAGAAAATGCTGCCCTATGAAGAAAAAATGGTTTTCTAAATGATTTAATTCCATTGCACAACATAGGTATAATTCAAAGGCTCTATGCATCTTTTCCATTCCTTCATGAACACTACCTTTTTCACTAACTGTGAGAATACTACAATTAAAAAATGCACAAAATTGACCATAGAGATTTTTCTGCATTTCAAACAACAAAATTTCCAAAAAAATGCATTTAAAACCTACAAAAAAATGCAAATAAAATAATGTTGATTTTTGTGCCAAAAAAAAACCATGAGACCATAGCTTGTTTCTTACTATTTTTCTTTGATAGATTTTTTCCAAGCATCCATAACTTGTTTGAAATCACCTGTTTTAGGATTTTAGCCATAGCAGCAAGGAAGTGATTTGTTTGATAAAATTATTTGGTAGACATGTATGAAAAATGTGGTAGCATAGACAAGGAAATGAACTTTGGAAAAAATGCCTCAAAGAAATGTGGTCTCATGGTGATAAAATGCCCCTACGAATGCCATGACAAGTGAATTGTTATGGATTTTCATGGCATTCAATCACCATGATACCACATTTCTTTGAGTTATTTTTTCAACCAATTCAGTGCCTTGTCTATGCTATTGCTTACAATTATGCTTTGGTAGATTTTATCCAAGCATCCATAGCTTGTTTGAAAGCACTTGTTTTAGGATTTTAGTTATAGAAACAAGGAAGTGAATTGTTTGATAAAATTCTTTGGTAGACAATATGTATGAAAAATGTGGTAGCATAGACAAGGTAGTGAACTGTTTGAAAAAATGCCTCAAAGAAATGTGGTCTTATCGAATGCCATGACAAGCAAATGCAATTGGAAGTTTCTCCTAGTTATTAGTTATTCAATGTGAAGTAATTGCATAACTTCTTAGGTGTACTATAAAATCTATATTGTAATTGAAATTTTGTCACCAATCAATATCTAGTTATTAGTTATGCAATGTGAAGTAATTGCATAACTCCTTAGGTTGACTATAAAAGCTATATTGTAATTGAAATTTTTTCATGAATCAATATCTAGTTATTAGTTATGTAATGTGAAGTAATGCTTTGAGTTTGAAAGATGTGCAATCTAATGTAATCAGAAATGCAGATGATTATGAAAAAATAATTGATATCAATTCATAATATACCCCTATATTCCAACCTAAAATACATAAAAAATCTAATCATACACAGTATTATCAACAAATAATTGAGACTAGAATTTCAGCACCAGATTAAATCTTCTTGTCCCTTGATTGCTTCAAATAGATATTACAATATAACATAATTCTCCTCATATATGTTTCTATAAATGCCTATGATGATGATATCAAAATTCGGTCTTGGTTTCTCTTTTATAAGAGAAGCAACAAGCTTCAGACAATTACAAAATATGACATATTTTCAAAATTCATGCCTCTTCATATAAACTAGACTAAACATTACTTTTTCTTAAAACATAAAATAGAGAAAGTAGATAACTAATGAAGTCTGCAACACTCATGACACCATAATCTATTAATATTCGTAAGGCACTCATGATCACTGAAGATCTATTCAAGGTCCTTTCTACTTATTAGTGTATCTAAATGTGCGGTTCTTCCACTGTGACAACCCCAAGGCCTACTGTTTGGGGGGACGACCCATATACCTCTACTCCCACTTGTACAAGTCTGTATAATCATGTGGCCATTTGTATTATTGAATTTTCAATATATTTACAAGGTGAATCTTCCATCGATTGTCTAGTAACACCTTGCCATCCATGATAAACTTAGAATATCTAGAATCCAACACTATTAGTCCATCCATGATTAAGTCAAACCTGTCAGGACTAAAATCACCATCCTTTTGTATGCAAGTGATGCACTATCGAACAATCTGGCCAAATTCACTCTTCCATTCATTGAGGTCCTTTAAGTGGTCATCATCTTTCAATAGTTTTGGCACAAACCACTGATTCAAAGTATGAAATGAATCTATTCTTGTTCTAATCTTTAGGTCCTCTCCTTGTATGTATTGGAATTCATATATAACTATTTTGGCCATCTGATCTATAGGTTTTTGTGTGTGTGAGTATATGTCAGTAATAAAAACAAGCAACACACCAATGAAACATTATATCAAAGAATCTAATTAACTAAAACAAGCCAAATTATGCAAATTCTTCAAAATCATTCCATTGTCCTCTATCCTCAAGCTTTTACAGATTTATTTGCTCTCAGCTTGTTAAAGCAACAACTCAGTAAAATGTTAACTCAAAGAATGAGTATTATGCAAGCTAAGAAATCTAAACTCCTATGCTAAAATGATTATAAAATGATACAATTATTGTGCAGCTAATGGTCATGATTAAGCTATGAATTGAAACTAAATTACTATGCTTGATTGCTAATGTTGTGCAACTAAGATGCTTGATTACTGGAGATAATTCACTATAATGCTCTTACTATGCAACTAAAATTTATATTTTGGAAAATCCAAGAGGTTGTATTTATAGATTTTCAAAAGGAAAAAGCTTTGTTGGCAAGCTTCAATGGTTGAGATTTAGCCTGGAAGAATGGATGGTGAGAGATGGAGAGTTTGGAGAGAATATAGTTGCTGGAGAGAAAAAGATGGATTGTGTTTTCAACCCACAAAACCCCCTCATTCAAAAATGGAGACAAATTGCCATTTGTCCTGAAGTAGTTTTGTTTGTTGAAGATAATTGCTCAATTAAATAATAATTTTATTTAATTTCTTATGACATGTGCAAATGGAAGCTTCCAATTAAATATAAATATTTAATTATATGTTTGGAGAATATAGAAGCTTTCTTAATTAAATATGAAATATTTAATTAAGTGTATGGTTATGGGTTTTGATATTTGAAGAAATGTATTTTCTTTATATAATAAAGTAATGTGATAATTAATTAAAATAAACAATGGTATTTATTTAATTAATTAAGAAGACATGAGAAAATGATAATAGTGAGTGATTTATAGAAAAGGTGAACATTTATAAATAAATTATTAAATTTATTTAAATGTAGTTGAATCAAGAAGATTAATTAAATGATGTGTATTTAATTAATTTACCAGGCTAATATGATGTGACCATTTTTAGATGTGTACAGTTTTAATGATACAAGAGCCTCAATACTCCTCTGTAAGACTCTGCAAAAGGTTACTAATGTGTGGTGTATGGGCTACTAGTTCTTAAAAAGGGAATCTAGTATGGGTAGATGTGATTTCATCTGATCAATTGCCTCTATCAGTGAGCTGTAGCAATCATACACACTTTCCAACTTATCCACAATTAGTTTTATCCTATGCTTGAGGACCTTCTCTAAAACATTGTAGATTTTCTTATTCACTCCTTCCTTACCCTCATTGTTGGCTTTCTTTAACTCTTCAATCTCCTATCTAAGAATGCTCACTTGTTCAGTAGAAACACTTTCTATATCAACTGGTGGAGTAGGAGGACACTAGTATAACATTATTTCCTTGTTCTATGAGGAGCCTGCTTCTTTCAATTATTCCTTCAACTTCACATTTTCAATGAACAATTTATTGACTTCATCATTTAAATTTTTTTGTTCCTTTTCATACTCTCCCAATCTATCTTCTATCTCCTTAACTGCAGCTTAGGTGAATATAGTTGAATGCATTGTCATGGTTTTAGCTTCTAGAGGAGATGCATCCTTTAATGTTTTCACCATATCTATGCCTTTCATTTCTTACACTACATCTAGTAACCTTGGTTTGTGTGTACTCTTTTGTTTGGCCCAAAATTCCAAGGTTTCAATCTTAGGGTTATAATCTATTCCACTTACCCCTTCATCTAAGTAAAAATCAACAATCAATATTGGGTCTTCTTGTGTTCTCACTTGATCAAGTAAAAACATTGTCTTTAATTCCATACTAGGGAAAATAAGTATATCACTCTTCAAAATCATCATTCTAGCCTCCTGTGGGTTGGCATCAATATTATCAATCCTTAATTCATTAAAATTTTGGGCTACTATCCGGTCATGTTGGGATTCCTCAACTCCCATCTTATTTATTTCAACCCTCACTACAAACTCTCTCATTTTCATCTTAACCCAAAAGTCTTTAAATTCAAGGGTTTTGATAAATTCATCATCTTCCAAGAACTTGTGAGCTCCAACTACCCTGTCATCCTCATGCATTTCTCTTTCTTCTTGTACCTCAATATCGGCTCTAGCTTTAGGCCTGTGGGATTTAGTTTCAAGAATAGGTTGGTCCACTTCAACATCATCCTTGAAATTTCTTAACACATTAACTGCTTCTTATGTATCTCCAACCTCCTCACTTATTTTATAGGAAAAAAGTAGCTCTATCTCTTGTGTCTTCTATTTTTTAGAAGGTGGTTGTTCAGGAGGTGATCCTAGAGAAGCATGACATACTGAAACAGTATCCGAAGTTGGTTCTATAATTACAATACTAATTGGTATTTTGGGACACAATTTGGAAAGTCTCCCCTTATCAGTTGCAGTCTTATATAATTCATGAAACTTATAAATTATCATATCAATCCTCTTGACGTGATCTACTTCCTCTATGAAATAACCCAAGAAATCATTGTACTTTATCTTTTTTTCATCCTCAAGCCTTTTCATAAATTCACATTTTCTCCTCCTATCATATACATGTTGAGGAGTGAAACAAATTTCTGATTACATCTTCTTCATAGTCAATCTGGTGAGTAAACATAGTCTTGGTAAGGATGGTGCATCTTACAAAAATCATGTGACCCTCAGGGTCAAAAGATCTTTCATTTCTACTCTATAAAGAGTACCTTGATTTTAGATAATTCAACAACTCTTCAAGTGTATAGGATCCCACTGATAGTTCCCAACATGTCAATTTGGATAGAAATATACCCTTCCTTTGTTTACTCATGACATCTATCCATAGAATCTGCCACATGAACTCTAAAAAGGCTAATCGAAGGGGGAAAAAATTTGGCAATACATGTGGGGCCTATGGGCATCCATAAATCCTGATTATTGTGGTATCTGGTAGAGAAAACAAATTACCGAAGTTATGAGTATGGTCTTGCTTAGGTTTCAAAGCCAAAGGTCTTAAAAATTGTAGCACAAATATGTGTAGTCTTGGTGGTTGGTGGCAAAGAACTCTCATAATTCTATACACAAAATCATTATAGAATATCACATAATTTGAATTCTTACATCTGTTGTCCCATATATAACACCATAGTTGCATTGGAAGCCAATTCCCCTATTTGTCAATCTGACCCAAACACATCCTTTTTCTCCATCTATCTTTATTCTGGTATAATATCAAGTGGCTCAACAAAGAATATTGCCTGAATGTTATGGGGGCTTTATTTTCCCCTGTTGGAATCTGGGAACACTGAGAGGGGGGAGTGAATCAGTGTTATGTAATCTTCAACTTTATTAATCTCATATTTAAACAATTTATAGTTTTGAACTGAAGGAAAGATTAAAACACACAAAGAAATCATCCACAACACTATAAAACAAGGATTTTTACATGGAAACCTTGTTAGGGGAAAAACCACGGTGGAGGTCAATCCATAATTTGAGTACTCAAATATATTTTTTTACAAAATGGGAATGCACTTGCATTCAGCCACACTGCCTAGAGATCACTGCTCAAAATAGGAAGGCTCACTGCCTTACAAAATGCTCAGATTAAATCCATCTGAAGTGTTGAACTGAAGGAATAGCATCTTCTAATGCCAGGTTATAGTTTTGGTTAAGCACATTAGTCAATTTCAGACCTTTTGTTTGATTCTTCTCTTCCGCTCTGCTTTTTTGCAACTCGCATCACAAATCTTATATGCACAGATGAATTCACACAAATGCTCTTCTGAATTTCACATCACACAACAATATACTTCACATATACCATGCATTGATACCGAAAAGATATAAACAATCAATCTTATATATCTGTATCAAAGGATAATATCATCTTCATGCAGACTTTAACAAAACATATAATATTTTCCAACCAATGGCTTAATCGACAAATGATTCTTAATGTGTACCCTCCACATTTAGCCATAGCATAGTGAGGACCTAAATAAACATGTTTGAGCACAAAAAAATTTAAGCAATTACTCCTTAACCATCCGCAACGGCTATATCCACCAAGTCAGCCTTCTAGCACTAATAAACAAAAAATCAATACACTGGATCCTCTAACTCGTACACCGATTGATGCACAGGCATAAAAATTGAGAATAAGGTATTCCAGATACCCAACGACCTTCCCTGAGATGCACAACATGAACTAATAAGCAGATAATTCATATTGATCGACATACTTAACTTTAATCAAATACCCTACTCTTTAATCTGACTTTTAGTATGAATAGATATAGAGGTGCGTACCAGATCAATGACTTAGGTTTCCATCAATGACAACACTATAAGCCATATGCCAACATCCCCAACTTGCACAAATTCTTCATGCAATTATTTCTCAAGATATGAGAAAAAATCATATTCAATGTTCATCTTAGGGTTTTGGATCCTCATAGCCATCATCATTAAACTAGCTGGCATTCACTCTTTTGCATCTATCCCAAGTACTTGATAGAGAGAAAAGTAGGTTTTCTTGAAATAGAATTGAAAATTTGAGACTTCACACCCCTTTTTATGTAAATGGGGACTTCATCACTTCTATGGGTTTTCCTCAATCTAGTATATTCTTCTTTACTTCTTTTCAAATTAATTTTAGTTAGGGCTTGTTTTTCTAGGTCAAAACATACAATGATGGCCACTTTAGTCAACACAACTAATGGTGAACCATCTAGAAATCTCATAGACCTAGTAGGAGGATGATAACTCTAAGCCAATACTCTGATGAACTCTACATCTATAAAAAAATTTGGGACAATTAACTTAGCCAAATCTAATTCCCATGGATTTGACATCAGAAGCTTGGCATCCCTTTTGTCATAAATGTACCAAAATAGTTCCCACCCAAAGATAGGGATAAGGGAATCTCTACAACCATGAGCCACATCATTAAAAATATTCATAAATCCTCTCTCAATTGATTCAGGGAGTATATCCATGATATACTAGTGTAAGGACCTCTTTTTAACCTTAGATTCTTCCTTTTTAGTTTCAAGTTCTTTCTTCTTGGGTGCATGATGTCCCTTTTAGTTTCAGGTTCTTTCTTCTTGGGTGAAATGATGTTTAACTATCTTATTTTTCCTAGTGTATCTGAAATAAAGAATTCCAAACAATCTTGTACTCATAAAAATTAATTCAAAGTTTAACTATCTTACTTCTATACTTCTAAAATTCAGAATTCCAAACAATCTTGTACTAGTAAAACTTAATTCACAAGATTTTAGTGCACCTACCTGGGTTATGATTGTTGCAGAGCTTAACCTCCTCAAACTCCTAGCTCCCCACATGATAATTTTTACAAATGAGTGCAAAGAGAATGCCTAATTCTTGGCTTGATGGCTTTAGAGCTCAGTCATGTCAACATTAATATCAACCTTACGCCAAATATTTTTCTCATAGTTCGAGTTTGAACATGATCCATTGATTTCACAAGAACAAACGATTGATGTGATTCACTCATTTAATATCGCTTTATCACCACCACTTTCTATAACTTCCACAAGATAGAGGTGTATAATCTACTATAACTCACGCTTCTTTGCATTTCATCGTAGGGTAGTGGGATCCTTACCTCTATACCACAAGCTTGACTTGTTTAACCAACGACACTATAGTTTAAATTAATGATTACTGCCATATCACATGCTTCATCAGATCCTTCCATGGTATAGAAGTTCATAGCCCCTACCGCATGCCTTTATGATCTTCCTCACGGGATGGTGAGTTATTCTCTGCTATACTGCACCCTTCATTTTTCCTTCTCACAGTATGGTGGTTTATGATGTAATTAAACTCTCTCATACTGCCCAATTGCGTCCTCATCATAATACTTCCATGGTATGATGGTAAACATCTTCATGTTGTCTGTTACACATTGCTAGCCCACCAAGAGTTCATATTACTATTGTAGGATCATAGTAAGAGACTGTTAAGGGATTTGAAATGGTTTTAGCTAGACATGTTTTTGCTTAAGTATATATATGATGAATTTTTGGCTTTGTATAGGTATTTCAATGTCAGTCAGACCTAAAAAATTTATATGTTCAACAAAAAATAAAAAGGAATATAAGGGTTAAGGGTTGGGTCATGGAGCTCAAGGTTAATTGTAATGATGGAACTAGAAATTTTTTTAGGGTTATAACACACATCATGATGAACTAGACTATGTTTTTCCTTCATCCTACTTCTATTATGTTTTTATGATTTCCTCTCTTGTGAATATATCCCTAAGGAAAATTTATCTGATACCTGTAATTATAAACATCTTCTTGGTTTTTGATTGTAATTTTTTTTAAATTTGTAAACTGAATTCTATTTTAAGTTTCCATTTTTAGTTATCAACGGATTGGAAAGTCAACTATTAACAACTTATGAACTCAATAAATTTTTAATGATTCAAGTTGCTGATTTATACACTGTTGTTTATTTGGACGTCAAGAAATGAAGACAAGTACTGTAAGTTGCAAATTATATGATAGTGATCATAATGTTCAAATTCCAGAAATAGAATATGAGCGCACATGTACTGAAAAAGTGGCCAAGAATAATAAATATTTTTTGAGTCTTGGTTTGAAAAGGAAAGTTTTAAATTCACTAAGTAGTATATTAGTTGTTTAATAGTGTTTAACCAAATTTTATAGGTAAGAGATTTATGTATATAGGACATAATATGATATATTTTTTTGTTTTATAGGCAACAAAAAGAGTGCAAAGAAAATGTGGAGAAAAAACAAAAGGAGAAAAAAGATACAGTGTTGCAATCTAGTAGAAGCCAACGCTTTTGTGATTCAACAAATGCAGTTGGTGAAAATGATAGTTGTGATGATGTGTGACCTGATATAGCACATGGTGATGTGCAACCTAATATAGCACATGGTAATGTGTAGCCTGATATAGCACATGGTGATGTGCAACCCGATATAGAACATGGTGATGTGAAGCCTGATATAGCACATGGTGATGTGCAACATTGTGATGATCTCCAAGGAATAAGTCTAAGAGAGTTTATTGTAAAACATTAGAGCAAAGCAACAACAGGTCTGTAGATTCCTTTTCCAAAATTAAAGGATATGTTTACTAATGTGGAATCCAAAAAGACCAGTACTGATCTACCTACTCATGCCACACCTGATGTGGCCAAGGAGAATGAAGTTACGTTTAATGAAGGTCATGAAGAGAGATCAGTTGCATCTGTTGTGTCTCAAAGTGCACCTGTTACATCTAGAACTTTTGATGGAACTAGTGGATCAACCAAAAATATTGGTAGTGGTAATTTAATAGAAGATGTGGATGCTTTTGTCAAAAGACAAAGATTACGTCAAGATTTGTACATATCTACTAAGAGTAATGAAAAAGAAAGAAAATTAGAAGGCAAGAATCCATTCTTGATTGAGGTATTGAGAGATGGTGAGCCCACTGTGCTAAATGCTACAAAGTGGGCCATCGAGTTGGGTGTAAGATGTAGGGCTCATTTGGATATTTGTAAATCAAAATTTTCAAAACAAGATCCATGAGCTATGGAAAATGTTATACAAAAAATGGAAAATTCTTTTGAGGCTACTGGTGGACAAATCTCTAGAAAATATTACAAGAAAAGGATGAGATTTTTGATGAACAATTATAGATACAGTTATAGAAAAACAATCATGTTGGGAAAAGATATTTTCAACTCTAGTCTATCTCCCAAAGAGTGGGAGACATTGAGAGAAAGTATGCATTATGAAGAATATTTGGTAAAGAGTAACAAAGGAAAGAGAGCAAGAGATAATGTGAGGGCTAGATATACATTTTTCCAAGGTGGGTTGCACGCCAAAATGGATAAATTTGCAGTAAGTGTATGGATTTTTGGTTCAATTTACATTGTGTTATTTATTTAGATTTTTTATTGAACTAACTATAGGTTGAAATTGACATTGTATTTTAGGTGGAAAACCATAATAGAGAAGTAGATGCAAAAGATATTGTCAATTATATGGCAGCACTAGATGCTAGTAAATCTAAGAGTAGGATGAAGTTGAAATATAGTTTGTCAACACAGATTTCACAACCATCTATTTAATGCCTAGTAGGAGCCTCTGTAGATCATGTCAACTCATATGAAAAAGGGTACCAAAAGGTAATGAGTTTCATATTAGGTCTTCACCAAGTTTCGTAGTTGGTTGAAATTGTTAACCCTATGATTGTTGCATGGAATGAGAATAAATCCATGGATTTTGATGAGGCAAGAGGATCTATTGATCTCATTTCTTCTTGTTTGGCAGTTCTATTTATAAATTCCTCTTAATATGTAGATTATTGAAATTTGAGCACAGGAGAATCATACCCAGTTTCTTTATTGTTAGAGTGATCCAAAAAATGTTATTTTGGACAAATTTATAGCTTGCATTATTTACTTGACTATTGAATGCTTTGTATATTTTTTTGCATGATGGTTAAACCACATGCAAAGAATTTTTTTCAAAGCAATAGGAAAATGAAAATGCCTTCAGGGTGTCAACAAAGCTGTCGATATTGATAGTGATGAAGTGGACAAGAATATGCAACACACTTGTCTTAGTTGTCCTGAAGTTGGGGTAATTAATATAATAGTTGTCAGTAATCTGTTCCAATGCTTTTTCATTCTTCATGCTTAAAATGTTCTTTTGGACAAAAATTTATAAATTTTTCATTCTTTACTTGACTTATATTAATTATTGCATGATGATGAAACCAGATGATACAGAGCAATTATATGAAAGAAGGACAAAAAGAAAAAGGCCCTATCAATAGAACTCTCTGCAAAACTATACAACTTAATGTCTATAATGACATTGATAGTGGTTATGATGATGAAATCGATGAACATGCACGTGATATTCAGAGTGGTAGTCGTGCTAAACTCAAGGTGAGTGCTATGAAACCACATGCAACTAAGTACTATTCAAGTAAGTAATGGTTGTTTTATTATGTAAATAAGGGTAATCATTACCTATTTGATAGAAGTTGGATGCTAGAATAGTAGTGAAGTGTAATTAGCTAGTATACATAGATTATGGAATTAAGGGAGAACATATAACTTACATATGGAAGCTTAGAGCTTAGTTGTAATAGAATGTTTTATAAAAGCACATACAAAAAATAATTTGTTCCAAGAAATAAGACATTACATACAACTATTAAAAAAAATATAATGTGTGTTTTATATCTCAATATAATGTGTATTTTTGTTTATTTTTGCAGACATTTATTGATAAGCTCAAAGAAGCGGATATAGTTGAGGTGTTCGATCCACACAATGGTGTTACTGTAGGAATTGGGCGGATTCACTCACTATTTATTGTACATGGAATCAAATTGAAAGGAACAAGAGATGAAAATGTATGCATTTCATAGGTCTCAAGTGACATACCCCTTTGTCATCTAGACAAAATAGATGGAGCTGTCTGTTTGGAAGATAAACTAGAGACCTTCATATGGTGGCCACTAAAATATTTGAAAAATATCACAAAGAGTTAGCCATAAGTGCAAAAGAGAAAAAGAAGGGTTAGTAGCAACATAGTGTGGAGAGTGAAGTTGCAGAAAAAGAATATACTCAACTTGAATAAGTTGAACCCAAACAAAAAACAAAAAATTAGATTTGGGTGTACATTCTATGAATAGAATGGAGAATGTTCTATCATATTGCACTTGTAATGTAAAACCCCTTGATTATTTTTTTCTCTTTTTGTTTGGGTTCCACTCATTCAAATTGGTGCATTATAGAAGAGGGGATATGTTTCTGTGTAAGCAGTAGACACAAAGAATAGGGGTGCAAAAAAAGAAGTAAATACAAAGCAGATAAAGAGTTGTAGAGAAGAGGAAAAGTTGCAGAGAGTGCAACATACATGTATGTGTAGCTGCAAATAACTTGCAACATAGAATTTTCATCAAAATTGTAATATCTTTCATAACCAAAAAAAAGGCATTGTAACTTAGTTTTCTCAATCACAACACTGAGAAACGCACTTTGTAATAGTACATTTTTCAAAGAAAAGACACAGTTTTGTCTTGTACATTTGCTGTAAGAACAAGTTTTCTCAATAAAATTTCAGTATTTTTCCTTCTTAATAGTTGTTTCATTATGTGAAAATGAATGATTGATTATGTTTTTATGTGTTTTTATATGTTTAAACCTCAATTAAAGCATTGTCTCATTTCCAACACTTATAGGCAAGAATCATCAAACAAAAAAAATTAAATAAATTACCAATTGACTAAATATATTACCAACTGACATAAATCAGTGTTAATAAATATGACTAAATATAATGATTATGCAATTAATAAACAATGTATCAATATACCTATCAGTTGACAAAAATAAGTGAGAAAAAACAATTAAATAAACTACCAAACTGATCAAAATGATAATTAAAATTAATGACTAAATACACTACCAATGGATGGAAATCAGTGAATAAAATGAGTAAATAAGTGACCAGTTAACATTAATCAATGACTAAATTAATGATAAAATATACCAATGAATAAAAAAATGATGAAACAAGTGACCAATTTGAAATATTCAATGACTAAATTAACGACTAAATTACACACTACCAAATCAATCAAATTAATGACTACATCAACGACCAAATCGATCAATCAGATGACTAAATTAACAACTAAATTACACACTTCCAAATCAATCAAATTAATGACTACATCAACAACCAAATCGATCAATTAGATGACTAAATTAATGAGCAAGTCGATCACTTAGATGACTAAACCAATGAACGAATTGATCAATCAAGCGACTAAATTAATGACCAAATCGATCAACCAAACGACTAAATATAGTTTAGTCATCAATTCAGTCGCGTCATTTTTAGTCATCAATTCAGTTGCATTATAAATGACTGTGAATAAACTACTACTGGTTGTGTGACTATGTTCAGTCATTTATAAGTAGTTTTAGTAGTTTTTTCAGTCACATATTGTTGTTTTTGTACTAGTGTATGTCTGGCATAGGGATTTCCAAATAATCTCTCATTTCCCATTTATCAATTGCATATATCATTTTATACTTTAAAGTAATTTCTCACAAGATAGTGTTTAACAATTCCTTCAAAATGGGGGCATACATTAGCATTATTGCATTTTGGCATTGACATTTTTGAATAAAGCCAATGGTGGAACATGATGAATTCTAGGCTTGAGAGATGCACTTCTCATGCCCTAATGACTTGTTTTCTAGCGTTCGGGCCATCTTCAACCTTTATTTATTGCTTCACTTTTTTCACAAGGGTTGAACTTAGTGTAGCATTGGTATAGTATCTTGATCATTTTTCATGAGTGTCTAGCATAATGTAGCTTTCTAGCCTTGTGAGTATATTTTTTTCACATAGTGGATAGGGGAGTTTCACTTTTGAACACAATTTATGAATAAACAGTCAATCCCTAATCCATCTCATTTGGAAAAAAAATTGAGGCTTGATCTATCTTATTTGGACAAATAATTGAGGCTTGATCCATCTCATTTGGACAAATAGCTAAGGCTTTATCTATCTCATTTGGAAAAATAGTCGAGGCTTGATCCACCTTTAATTCTTGCATTAGCTTTAGCATTGCATTCTTGTGTATATTAGCTTGTTGTATATATCTCGCATATCTTGTATGTCCCTTTTTCCTTATGTTGGTTCTCCATGGGGTCTTAGATCCTAGGGGCTTGATCACCCTCTTGATATTTGTCATCCTATCTTTCTAACATTTGTACACTTGTACCTCTCTTGATGCTTATTTGTCTACTTCAGTATGATTCTGAGCATGGGCTCATACTCTCACTAAAGTGGGAGCTAAGTGTAGTGTAGGAAATTGTATTCCTTTACAATTTTACACTGTGCTTGGGTCTTAATTAATTGGACTTAATTAAGCTTCTAATTTTCTAAATTATGCATTCCAAAGCCTCATTTTGCTCATTTTCAGAAAGGAAAACCTATATTTAATTAATGAAAATAATATTTAGTCACCTCAAAATCAATGTGTCTTGGAATTTTGGTCCAGGATCTATTCTCCCAAGGGTGAATGGTTCCTCATTAGGTCATAGGTCCCAAACTTTAATATGTTTTTGGCAATATTTTAATGATTCAATTTTCATATGCAAATGTCGACTTTTAGAATATAATTTTCAAGAAATTAGATAAAAACCTATAAAGACATAGTTATTTTATCAATTCAAATCGAAGAAACATTCTAACACACCTTTTGGAGACCTTATTTGAGAAAATATTTTTGTCAAGAGAATTCAAGAGTAGATTTATTAGTCAATTGTTGTAGCATTAAAGATTCAAGTCATCATGTTCAAGCTTATGTGTGTTCATGTCATCTTGTGAATGCTAATATGCATTGTTGATCCTAAAGAATCCAAGAATTCAAGTATCCAACAAATTAAGAAAAGAAAGATCTGATTCCTTGGAGTGATTTGATAGATTTTAGTCCTCTAAGGGAAGACATTAAATGTTTGGTGAGTTGTATCAAGAAAATTTTCATTCATCATTCCTTCCATTTATCGAATACATTTTTATTTCTATCAAGGTTTAATTACCAAACATGGGGTTTGACTAAGGCAAACCCCCATTCACAATTTTTTTTCCTCTTTCTATGTGTAGATTTATAGGTGAAAGGATTGAAAAGATCTCAAGGAGAAATTTTGCATTATTGTCAAAGTTATCATCATTATTGTCAAGTAACGAAAACTCAATTACAGATCTTATTTCCAGCTTTCTGACAGTGGGACCTGTACAAAACAAAAGCTTAGATCTAGCACCTAAGGACTACCAAAACTACTTTTGGACACCCTTCCCAGGACCCATTTGTCCTAGGCTGAACTTGCCGTCCAATAGTACTCAGAACCAACTTTTTATGCCAGGTACATATGTTCAGACCCTTCTTAGATTTTCCTACAAATTATCAATTTGATTCTAGTAGCTTCAGGATCTTATATTTTATCATCTAGGTCATATACTTTCACTAGTCTAGTTGCATCAAATCATTTCCAATTAATTCCAAATCCTACAATCCTAAATAAACTAGGGGATTTAGGTTTCATTGGCTCACCTTAGGGTTGACAGTTAATCTCTACACTTTGTAATCCCATTGGTTTAATGAAATTATGGGAAGAGGGACATCCTTAGTGTCTTAGTTCTTTGTATGAAGGACCTAAGATACCCCATTTTTGGGATCACACATTCCACCCTTTTCCTTCCATTTCAAAAAAAATAAGTTTGAGTTTGTCGAGGATTTAGAGATCCCAGACAAATTAAAATGCATTGGATCCTATGCCCCACGAATTTATAACTTACCTCTGATTGTGTTAGTGGGGGAGCCTCTGTTCTCTCTTCTGGTTTCCTTTCTGTTGAAACCTCTTTAGGTTCACAACTTGTATCAACCAGCGAGGATGATCCTCTATGCGAGTCATCCCAATATTTTTCAAACTATCTATCATTTATGACTTCCTCATACCCTGCATTTGTAATCTCATTTTCTTGGTGGTAGATATAAAAATCTATGATCTTCTCATTTATCCAACCCTCATCATTAAGTTTGAGCTGACATCTCTTGGGTATTTTAACTGAAAAAATAGAATTTCACCTAGTTTGATAAAAATAAATCCAAAGGGGCCTGTGTGGTCAGAAAAATCTCTCCAAATAAAAAAAAAATGATGACCCTTCTTTCTTCGGAGACCTACACACCCCCAAAAATAGATATGACTCATGGAAAATTTGTGGGGTTACTTTCAAAATTTACATACAACCAACATGATCATAACTCCATTGATCGTAGACTATATCTAACCCTAGTTCTAAAAGCTTCATGGTGAGTAGATTCTCTACCTACCTCTTCTTTACTGATATCTTCTCCTTTGTGAAAAGGAGTTCATGAATGGCATTTTTCTTCCAGCCAGACGCATACTCTAAGTCAACAATACATAGCTACTAGGTCAATTCCAACTCTAGGTTTCTATTTGTCAAATATGAGAGGTGCCTAAATGGTGCCCCCTTGAATCTATGCACTTGGAGAAAAGAGAAATGAGCACCAAAGGATCAATCAAAAGTAGGTTTTTGGTTTTTTAACTAGCTCATCTAGCAGTCTGTGATCTAGAAATTAATCTTCATAGGGCTTAGTTCCATTAGGACAGGAGTCAAAATAACCTAGAAAACTCATAATAATCATGTGTGACTGATAGGAGATGGGTCAACATGGATACTGGGATCTTGTTGGGGACCTTGGAGGAGTCCATAATTTACAAAGCTATACGTGGACTGAAAAATCTACATTTTGATAAAGCAAAAGATGAGCCAAGAAAGAAGAGTACCTGAATCTTTATTCATGCTTATACTTCACCAATTACTAGTACATGTTGTCCATAATTACATTCACAAAATCCATCCTTAAACCGTCTTCCTTAAGAGGAAGGCTACCCTTATTTGGGATTCATGAACAAGTTCATCTTTATCAAGGATAAAAATAAAGGCAAGCATGGAGAGTGAATTTTGCATGTCTTGATGGAATTCGTTGAGGGCAAGTGGAATTTTAGGCATCTAGGAGCTTCATTTTGGTCTCTTCCAAGCTTAGAATTGAGAAATTTGAGTTGGACATTTCTTGTTGATAAAAACCTTTCCATTCCTTTTGGTGAATAGACTTCTAAAACAAGATCATGGAGAATGGAGAGTATGTCTCAGAACGCTGTGACATCAACTGTCAGCTTAAGGTTCTTACTTGCCATAGTTCTGCTAGTTAGGTCATATTGGTGGTTGCATGCATCCACCAATTTTGGGTATGGGTGCACTAGTGACACCATGTATTTAGATATAATTGAAGCCCATGTCTTAAACCTGAGGGAGTCGAAATCTCTCTATTTTGACTTTTGAACCATTCTAGTGTGCATAAATTCTTTAAGGCATTTGGGATTTTTGTTCAATTTAAGCTTGTAGATTTTGTCAAGAAAATATAACACTAATGAAGAGTCTCTCCATCTCTCCTTCTTCATAGTTCTTATATTGGGTAGTTCTATTCTCTTTGGAATAGGGGTTGAAACATATGACCTATTATTAAGAAATGATTCTTGCATCATTTCTTGTCCTTGATCGGTACCAAAAGTTGATTCCTCCAGGTCCATGGTTGATGCTTCCTCCAACTACTAATTATCCACAATATTCTATAAAAATTGGTGACTTTCTAGACACAACAGTCATTTTAGGTTCTCCTCAAGGCTTAGGAAACACTTCTCCACCAAACTTCAACAACCTCTTTTCTTTTTTATAGAGAAAATCCTACCAAAATGATAATATATCAACCTATATCATGCCAATTCATGCCAATTTATTTTTCTCCCTTGAATATCACACCTTTTAAAGGAAATAAGTATGAATAACTTGACGTGCCATCTTTTTGGGAGCTTCGACTAATGTGTAGTGAGAAAATCCAACTAACCACTTTTTTTCATAATAAAAACCCATCACCAATGGGTGTTGAGGGAAATATCTCAAGATGCACTCAAAAGGAATGCCAACTTGGACAAAAAGACACTTGGAAAAAGGACCTAAAACATGTGTGAACAACATTTATGAAAGGAAAGCGCAAACAAAAAGAAAACTAACATATTTACAAAGGAAACCTCACAAGAGACCAAGCATTAATTAAAATTCTTCAGACATGGATTCCATTCACCGAAATCCCAAGATAATTTTCCTCCAAATCTTTGAGTTCAAACACATTGCTCTCCTTTTAATTGGTAACTCGAAAAGGGAATTTTCACAACGAATCAAATTTAGTGTGCTGACCTAGCTTAGCGGCTCGTTGGTCATATTTCAGGACAAGTTCTCCTTCTTTGAAACTAGGATTAGATGCTTTCTTATCAAACCATATTTTGACCACCTATTGGTGATTGGTCATGGAATTGTGAGATTTCTCTCAAGTTTCCTACACATTGAGTATCTCTACCAATCTCACCTCCATTGCTTCGTGTTCCTCAATCTCCAGAGACTTAAGCAATTGTAACATTGGGATTTCCGTGGAGATTGGAAACACTTCTTTTGCATAAAATAACTCATACGAAGATGTCTTCAAAACCTTCTTAGGATTAATTTGGCCAATCCAGAGCGTTGTTCTTAGGTGCTTGTGCCATTCTCTCTGACGGTCTTCCTTGTTTTGATTGATCAATCTTATCAAATTCTTGCTTGTGGATTATGTGAGTCTATTACCATGTAGATAGTAATTTGACAAGGTCTTGAGAAAGATCCCATTCCTTAGTGCAAATTCTAAAACTTTTGAGCTAAGGAAAACTCTTGCATTGTCTAGAATAATAGTTTTTGGAGAACCGAAACATGTCACCAACTCCTCTAGGAACCTAAGAATTTCATTCTCTATGGATACTTTTAATGGGACTACTTTTGACCATCTGGTGAAGTAATCTGTTGCTATTAGAATCCACTTATTTCCAACATTCAACATCAAATTGACCATTCCGATGAAGTCCAAGAACCACTAAGGAAAAGGCTCATTGATCACAATTAGATTAAGAGGCATGGCTAAATTTTTCTGTTTGCCTAAAAAAATTGGCACTGCAAAAATTTCATCACCATACTCAAGTAGTCTATGAACAAGGTTGGCCAATAGTATCCCACATGCATTATCTTCATCACAATTTTTTTCATAGAAACATGACCACCCGTTGGACTATTGTGAAATTCATGCAAAATTATACTGGCTTGGTGTCCATCCACACATAAGAGGAGTACCCCATCAAAGTTTCTTTTGAAAAGAACTCCTTCAAATAACACATACCCAACACCTTGTAATCTATAGAATTTCCTTTTATGAGATAGGAGGTTCTCTGGATATATACCAAATGACATGATGTCATTAGGTCCTATATCTTTAGTTTGAAAAGTGCATCAAATATCATCCAGGAAGTGTTCAAAGGCTGCATGCAATAGGAAACTCCTCAACTATCTCTCTCAAATTTTCTAAGTGATTGGAACAACTAGAATGAAATTTAAAATAAGAGGCAACTAAAGTAGAAAGCAAGAAATGGTTAATCTAAAAACCATAACAACTAAGTTCTAGAAAGCATGGAAATGATTAAACTAATAAGCGTGTAAATTGTTGAAAAGGAAATACATTTAAAGAAACTATGAAACATCTTGCTAACAAGGGATGGAAAACTCAACAATTAAAAGAAAACAACTTAACAACTTGAACCTAACAGTGAAGGTAGGTGCTCTGAAACTTCAGTTAACATAATTAAAGATTACAGACTCACTACAACCCGCAAGATTAGCTGTAATGGAGCTCAACACATGAAAACAAACCTTACTCACACTTATCATCTACAAAACAAAAACAACAAAATCAAAAGTGGAATAATTATCTATCTACTCTATAGTCCCTCGAGTGGCCAGCTCTCAGGTGCTCCTACTCTTAGTTTAGATCACATAAACTTGTATCTCCAAGATTAATCCATTCAAAATGATTCCATTCACAATACTTAACAACTCAGAATGAGGTGGGAAAAAACTTGCAAGTTATTCATATTGAAATTATAATTCAGAAACGTATTTTTGAAACTCATTACGACAACATAACGATATCTCTCCATTGTATCATTGCTTCTGATAGTTACACACTTATACAAAAGCTGCTTAACAAAATCCTATAATTCAGTTGGTAAAAATTACCACTGAAAAAGTGTTTAACTGAATTTAACAAACTAATGGACTTAAGTCCATAACATTAAACATTAAAGAGGCTCAGAGTGAGCCGTAAAGTCTTTCAACAGAAAATAACAAGAAAGATACAAAAACTCAATCCACCATGCATTCCCTAGAATTTCGATGCCTATTCTTCTGGCGCTTGTCTTCAACCATATTGAAGTCTTCATTGAATTTTCAAATATACAGAAGTCTGGGTTGAACCTTCCTAGCTAAGCATGATGACAGATTATGCATGAAAACCTATACAATACTTTAGAAACTAAACCATTAAGTTAGCACGGGTTAGCTTATTTCAAGTAATTTTAGAAAATAAAGATTATACACCTTTTCACAAAAAGAAATCATTTATTAATCCTAAAGATAAATAATTGGCAAGGTAAAGGTGGCTGGAAAATATGAGGAAGGTTATTTAGTTTACTTATATTGATGAGGTTATTTTTACCTCATAACCAACCTTTATAAAACGGGTTCTATCTGCAACCCATGACTCCACTTCAAACTGATTAATCAAGACCTTCTCTAAAAATTATTTTTCAGTTGGGGGTTCAACTTCTTCAGCTAAGTATTCACATAGTCCTCTTCCCTTGATTACTTTTGCTGGTCAGACCTTGATATCATTCTTTAGAATTTTTGTGATCTAGAATTCTATTTTATCAGTGATTTCACCCTCCATGATGTATTACCTTACAGTAGAATGAGCCACATAAACCATTATTTTACTCCATGACACGAGGTGTCTAAAATTCTTGAGACCCTTCACAATGGTGAATTCCTATTTTTCAATGAAGTTATACTCAATCTCATACCCTTGCAAGGTCATTGAGTAGAAGGAAATCAGATGCTCTCCCTTTTCTTTCTCCTCTTTTTGGGTAAGCATCGTCATGATGCTATGCTCACCTCCATAGATGTACATGATGAAGTCCATGGAAATGTCAGGGTTAACCAACATTGGGGTGGAATAAATTTATTCTTTAATCTTTTCTAATGTGGCTCTACCCTTGGGGGTCCATTTGAAAACTAAGTCCTTCTTAAGCATAAGGGTGATAGGCCTGACCAACCCAACAAACTCAGAGATAAATCTACTGATAAATTTATTTTTTCCCAAGAAATATTGGACTCCTTTCTTATTCACTAGTAGGGGCAATTCGTTAATGGTTTTCACCCTTTTAGGTTCAATGGAAATCCCTTCTCTAGAGACCACATGTCTGAGCAGTTTTCTCTGTGGGACTCTAAAAGAACATTTCTTGGGGTTCAAGAACACCCTGAATTCTTGGAACTTCTGGAAAACCTTTTCTAAATGGTCAAAATGGTCCTCCTTAGACTCGGAGAATACTATCAGGTAATCCATATATAAGGATGATCAAATTGATCAAATCATTGCAAGTGATATCCATTTCCCACTGTAAAGTGGCTTCCACATTTGAAAGGTTGAAAAGAATATTTGCATATGCAAATGTCCCCCATTTAGTAGTAAAAGTAGTTTTGTGTTTATCCTCTTCTTTAACCCTTACTTTATTGTATATGGAGAAACAATCTAGCAAGGAAAACATTTTTGATCCTGCCATGGTTTGAAGATTTTGCTCCATAGAAGGAAGAGTATAGTGATCTTTTAGAGATTCTCTATTCAAATATCTAAAATCCACATAGAGCCTAATGCCACCATTCTTCTTTTGGATAGGGACCACATTAGATACCTAGGTATAATGCTTGATTGGATATATGATCTTGGGCTCCATAAGCTTCCTCAATTCCTTGGCCATGAGAGACTCTATTTTTAGGTTGATCGTCCTTTGCTTTTGTTGGGTTGGTTTAGCCCCTTCCATTAGGTCTATAGTGTGTTGGATCACACTAGGATAATAGCATTTTAGGTCATCATAAGTCCATGCCATGACTTTATCATATTCATTGAAAGAAGATATTAGACTTTCTTCATCCCTTTAAGGAACATCTTTTCTAGCTTTCAGCTTCCTACTACATCTGACATCTAGATCAGAGTGTAGACATGGAAAATGTACAATTCGATTTGGCACACTGGATCTTGATTTACTATCACCATTTCTTCCTGAATAATACTCCCGACTTGTCATCACTTTTCATCCCTTAATTAAATAAATCATTATTTATCTAATTGTCATTCTTCCCTGTTGATTAAATTAATCAATTTAATTTAATTAACCTTGTATCTTTGTTTAATTTAAATAATTCATTTTATTTAAATCAAATCTCTAAAGTCCTCCTATTAAATTAAACCTTATTTGATTTAATCTAACATTATCTCCTTTAGTTAAATAAATCAAATCATTTATTTAATTAATCACTTTCCTCTCAATTCTGATTTGAATCAACTCATAAATTTGAATCAAATTTGTCAAATCATCTAATCTCTCATTCAATTGATCAAATCTTGATTAATTTAATCTCAATCACTAAAATCCTCTATAGAATGCTACTTGCACATGTAAATAGATTTAATTCATTTATTAAATCTCTATTTTCTCTCAACATGGAATAAGGAAGGAATATTCCCTCAAGTTTGAATTCAAATTGATTTAATCTAACATTATCTCCTTTAATTAAATAAATCAAATCATTTACTTAATTAATCACTTTCCTCTCATTTTTTATTTGAATCAACTCATAATTTTGAATCAAAATTGTCAAATCATCTAATCTCTCATTAAATTGATCAAATCTTGATTAATTTAATCTCAATCACTAAAATCCTCTAGAGAATGCAACTTGCACATGTAAATAGATTTAATTCATTTATTAAATCTCTATTTTCTCTCAACATGGAATAAGGAAGGAATATTCCCTCAAGTTTGAATTCAAATTTCAAGTGGACTTGTACATCCAACAAGGCATTCAATGCCTCTTACATGTCCTTGTGCATTGAGCCAAGTGACATTAAATCCATTTCTTTCTCCCTCAATCATGTCACATTCAAATTTCAAATTTGAATCCAATGGCATTTATCATGCACATTGACCAAAATGTGCTCATTCCTCAACCATTCACATCTTGACAAGTGGCACTTGGCCATTGGATGTTGAATGATCCCACATTGCTAAAATCTTGATCTCTCTTCCATTTTGGAAATCTATAAATGAGAGGCTCTTCCTCTCATTCTATCATCCACAACTTGAGTAAACTTACTCTACTCAACTTCATCCTCAATGCAAGATCTTAGCTAGGTTATTGCAAGTTTTCTCAAGAACTCATCTTGTTCTTCATCAACAAAGTGGATCAATCACTCATCAAATTATAAAAGAGCTTACAAAGGAGTTGGGAAAGGGCTAATTTCGACACATCAATTGGCAGCAACTCCCCCATGGGATCAAGAGTTTGCATACTTAACTAGGATTTCACTTGTTTTTCATGTTTTATTTCTCGTTTTTCCTATTTTAGGATTATTTAAATGGATTTCATGGGGAATCTTGATTCTCACTTGCATTTGATCTAATCTTGTGATTGTTTGTTGTGTTTGTGCAGGTATGAAATGTACTACTTGGCATATTCCTAAGGTCAGTTTGTCCTGCCTTTATTGAAGTAGTTTATCGCTTGACACTGGGGGCACGTCCTTGAAGCTGGCATCGGATCAGATTTGTGTATATTTTTGTGCTTTTCCCAAGACATCAGAAAATCCAAAAACATTCAAAAAATCAATCTAAAAATCAAAACATTCAAAAAATTCAAAAACATGTCCAAAATTTTAGAAAATCTTCAAAAAAGTGTCATCATCAAGTCTTGTTAGTCTTTCACCTTGTCCGAACTACATCATCTCTGAGCTTGAACATAGGCAAGGTTAATCTTTGATCATCCCCAAAGACATCTTAGGTCAGTCCTTAGGCATCTGTCGCAATAAAATGGCAATCTATTTGCCCATCTATCTTATCAGTGAGTCAAGTTTGTCATAAGTCGAACTATGTTGTCTTTGCCTGTATAATGTAGGCAAGGCTAATCTATGGATCAACTCCCGAGACCCCTAGGATAGGTCTTTAGGTTATTCTCTTCGACATAAATCTCAAAAATACCAAAAACAATTTTAAAACATCTCAAAAATACCAAAAACAACCTCAAAATATCTGAAAAATCCAAAATGGTGCATCCATCTCATCTCGCTTTCACCCACGATAATCATCATTCCTAATAAATCATCGTCATCTTCATGCTTTGGTGAGGCAATCAGAAACAAGTCTAGCAAGTTCCAAAGTGAACACCTAATCGTGAGAAGTCTCAAGTCTCGATCAGTAAGCAAACAAGTTGATCAACTCAGAGTATCAATAGCTTATCACCCAATCAGTCCCATCAAAACCCTGATCACAACATGTCCTAGGATGAATCCTTCCCACGATGGACATAAGCATCAGGTATCTCACAATAGTTTAGCCTTGGCTAGTGGTACAAAAAACATTATCTTGTTTATTTACTTTATCTGGTCTTTTTGACTTATCTTATTTTGTTCCCATTCCAAGGACCTATCGATGATGCCTAAATAAAATAGGTTTAGAGAGAAAGGAATGGGGCAACAATCATTATCTTTTTTATCTAATATGCTTGTTGGATGTTCTTGTAAAATAACTTGGCAAATACTTTCCTTGTTAGGTCTATCCTGTTGATGGTGAAAATGACACAAACAATGTTAAAATAGAATATTTCTACTCTATTTCTCTTGAAAAAGAAAGACAACATATAGTAGCCTAACTCCCAAGGTCCTGGTAGTTGGTTCTCAACTATCCGGTGTCACCCAATTAGTCCATGCAACTATAATATTCAAGGGGCCTGTGCTGGTAACAAAGAATGCAAGCAATGACTCATTTTTACCGAACTAGTTTAGTAAATCAAGGGGGTTTCAAACAAAAGAAAAAGATAGATCAGAGGGTAAACCAGTAAACATGAAATTTTTTTATCTAGCATCCAGACATATACCTTCAACAATGAATGTTTTCCAATCAAATCAAGAAAACCAAAGCCTGATACAATTCACAGAATAATCTATACCATTGTATGCATCTAAGGTGCTTATTTTAATTCGCCTATCGCAACTATTTCAAAGATTTTAAAAAGAACACACATTCATTCATTGCCAAGGTCATAGATCAATAGACTTCAACAAATTTAATCCAATGATAATCTGACAAGATAATCCTTAAATCCGGCTTCTTCTAATGAATTTCATCACATAAGAAACAATCATGCTTCACCACAATCACTGGCATATAGATAGATTATAACTTATCAACCTTATCAAGTAAAATTCAATTCTAACACCATATTGTGTAAACCTGTAATTTTATTTAGCTGTAAAATATCAAATAACAATGTATCTTTGTAATCACTACAAAATTCTATCTCCTAATATCAGGTGGCCAATTCTATTCTCTATTAGTCGACCCTTATAATATGATACCCAAAGGCTATTTATAGATATACAAAATTCGAACTCCACTTCTATTTTAAGTCATCCACCCTTTTAGGAACTAAAACTCTCTTGGAAAATCAGATCAATTTGATCTCGAGTTCTTACATTAGACATTCAGTTAAATTGGAGAACAAAAAATTAAAGAGAAAATAAGAAAGTCATGTGTTCCAAAACTGTCAGTGCTGCATGCAACATGCAAAGAAGAAGAAAGCCATGCATGCAAGAGATTTATGCATGTGAAGTTGGGTCTACAATAAACTCATCATAACTAGCAAAGACTTGTTGTAATACATCTAATTCTGACCCATCAACCTAGTTGTCTTCAAATTTAATTCACTCCAATTCTGCTGCAGCAAACCCTCTCATATCCTTTATCTTTGTCAACTCTCTTTTAACAGCCTTTATCTCCTCTTTGACGGCCATCAGTTGATCTATGAGTAGATCTTCACCATCATCTCCTTTCTGCATGAGTCCTTTAAATCTTTCGCCCCATTTCACTTTTATCTGGCTCAAAGGTAGGCCTTCCTTTGTTAATATATTAACATCTACTATGATAGAAATGACTGCCTCCAACTCCTCAAATTGTTCGGTTAGATCCTTAACAACATCTTGGACTTCATTTCTATGTTTGCACAAGAAATTTGTTCTGAATCCGAGTACACGAGAGGTCTATTCCACAAAATATTAATTATCCTCCTCGAGTATTGACTGTTCAAGAAGAGTAGTCAAAGGCAATGTACTAACCTTCTCCAATTTTTGACTATACTCTTTATATTCCTCTTCCTGCTTCTCCAAAGCTTTAATATATTGATGCATTTCCTCTATCAACTCTTCTGTCCCTTTGTGAACCTCAAAACCTTCGACCAAAACTTCACCTACGTCTTGATTTAACTTGTCAACCCATCTATCTAGCATCTTTGCTTTGCCTCTTACTTGTACTAAATCATCTACCTCCTTTTTGCTCAGCAAAATTGGAGTCTCAATAGCAGCTACATGTTGTGATCTTGGAGAAGAGACACTTTTCAAAAAGGAATGCAATTGATCTAATTGAGCCTTAAGCTCATCTCTCTTCTGCTTATCCTTTAACATCCTTGACTTGGTTGTCGAAGCTACCACATCAATTAGATTCATCTATTGATTTTTGGTAGGCCTTCCCAAGTTATCAGTACTTAATTGATAATCCATTAACTGCATGTCTCCTACCTCCTTTTCTGTCATCGATATGACACACTCAGCAAAAATATCTCCCTTGTCCGTGAGCCTGGTGGAGTGTAGGATCTTGGCCTTCTTTTTAGTCATTTCTTGTTCAATCTCCTTCATCATATCCTCCCAATTGAGAGGTTGTGAAGGTGTTAATGTTCTTTTCTGTAGGTCCAATTTTAGCCAAGTGGGAGCACATGGAGGAGTAGTCATCATAGTGGAAGAAGAAGCAATAGTAGTGGTAGAAGGTGGTTGCACATTTACTTGGGGTTGAGAATCACCCCTTGGTTCCTCTTGTTGTTCTTGCACCACATGCATCCATACAATATTTTTAGCCTCTTCCCTATCCTTTTGTTCCTATATCTTCTTATCTTCTTCTTCCTTCTTCAACCTCTCTTCCTCCAATTGTTCTCTCTCTAGCTTTTCTTTCTCCAATCTTTCCTTTTCCAGTTTTTCCTTATCCAATTTTTCTTTCTCTAGAACTTCTTTTTCCAGTTTCTCTTTCTCTAAAGCCTCTAGTTTTTCTTTCTCTAGTCTTTCTACCTCTAAAGCGTTAAGTTTTTCTGCCTTTTCTTCTTCTTCTTGTTGCTTTCTAACCAGCTCTTCGGTGTCCTTTTCCTTTCTTATCGATCTTCTTCTTCTTCCTTTTGGTGAGCTTAGTCAACAAGTTTTAACTTGGCAACCAAGACTTATTTTTCCCTCTGGTGTCTTGCCTTCTCTTCCTCAAGGTCATGAATCTTTTGTATCAATTCTAACTTATCATTTTATTCTTTAACCTTGAGTTCATGTTCTTGTTGCCTTTGCTTCCTTTCTACTTCATCAGCTCTTGACTTAGCTTCAATTTGTTGTTGTTGTAGTATGGCATCAACTTGTGTCTTGGCATCCATTAACTTTTGCTTCTTTATTTCTTTAGCTTTCTCTTCAACAGCCTTCCTGACTTCTTCAAACAATGCCCATTGCTCCTCTTGTGTCATTACTTGTTCAACATCCTCCTCTAGAGGCATATTCTCATGCACATCCTTCTCTGACACAGTCTCATCTGAATCTGTTTCAACATCATGAATTTCCATCTCCACTTCTTTTCCCTTTGTAGTTTTAGCCATACTATGAAGAGCCCCCTTTTGAACTTCTTCACTCTACTATTTTGCAAGTGGGACCCGTGTGGAAGATTCACCTAATGTAGGTGTTGAAACAACCGATCCCATTTGAGCATCTCCTTATTGTTTTTTTGCTTCATCAACTGCTGCTTCAAGTTCTATTTTTTCAATGTTTGGAGGAAAGAACTCCAAAGGATCTTTGGGAGGTGTCTTTCTTTTGAGTCTTTTATACCCTGTCCCCTTTTTAGGAACTGGTCCTTAAGGAGCTTTGGTTCTTAGAACCAACCAGTGAACACTACTATCCAAGACTACTCTTCCTATCTGCTTAATATCAATAGTTTCCTCACTATCCATGTCAATTGGATCCAAAATTTTAGTTCCAATGTTCAAAGCTTCATAAGATGGATCCAATACAACTCCATCATCCACCAATGTGTCAGGAATGTCATTTTTAACTCCAAATTCTGACATGAGCCCAATAGGTAGTCTTTCATAATTATTTTTCTTCAAATCATACTCATCATGTCGGTCACTCCAGAAATCTTCTAATAAATTGAAATGCTTGTCAAACACAGAAGGCAACAAGGCATTCATCTTACCCTTCAGGTCAAAATACTTACGAGCTGTGTATAAACCTACCTTTAACTGTATTAGCTCAATGTAGACCACCTTAGCTCCTACCAAATGTTGATAGCCATACTCACCCAACTTCATGGGGAACTTGTGACATCTTGTCTTATGTTTTAATCCAAACTAAGCATTAACTCCAAGAGCCTGATATACAAACTCCATCAACACTATCTTGTTGTTGCAATACCTTGGCAGCAAATGTGGATGGCCCTCAAAACCAGCTAGCCTAAAATATGTAAACTTGGGGTATTGAATGTACCAATATCCCCATTCAACAATAAATGCCATGGCTTCTTGACTCAATCTGTACCCTGCATCTCCATTGAGTTGGTTAATGACTACATAAATGAATGCATCATTAACCCTCCTGAATTGAGTCTCAGCAACCTGTAGAGACAGCTGGTTATAATGTTCCCAAACCTTCTTCTATCCATCCAATACTCTCATTATCCCTACTCTGTTTAAAAATGGGAAGATACCCAACCTTCCTGCTGCATACACAATGTAAGAATTCATAAAGAAGCATTTAGTCTCCCTGATGCTGGTCAGTTGATCATGAATAACATTTGATACAATCATCGGCCAATCAAACTGATGGGTGCCATTTAAAATTGTCTGGATGAAGGGAAACATCCACTCCTTGAAATGGAAGGTATCTCTCTTCCCAAAGGCCCTAGACAGCATCAATATTAAATCTGATACCTCCTTATAGTAATCTGCCCTCTTTGGCTAGTCTGCAAGCTTGGTTAGAGACTTCTTCTCTGTCTTCAACCATTTTTTGTTCAAATGAGACTTATTGGATTCCTTATACTTACTATATTTCTCCAAGTCCTCTGCCTCATCCAACTGCACCAAGTTCTTAGGATCCGGGACATTAAATATACTTTGAAACATATGAGGAGTAGGATCGATGATTACATTATCCTAGGAATCCATGCATTGTCGGGTAGCTGGATTGTAAGCTCCTGCAGCTATCAAGATCAACTCTGGGTATTGGATTGATAAAGGAAACACACTGATATGGGCCAAGCCAGAATCAACAATTCTTTGTATCCTCCCTGTTACCTCTTCAGCAAAAGTTTATAGATACAGCTCTTCAAAATTATATTGGCCAAAATTTGTGTCGATGATGTCTGACCAATCTAATTCTACTTTGCTTAATTTCACAACAGGACTTTTGTAATTATACCTCAAGGTATAAGGCAACTGTTCTGGCTTGATCTTCTTTGGTTTAGGTACTACCTTTGATGTTCCTCTAGGCCGGTTTCTTTGGGAGGTTTCTCTTGATGTTCCCGACATCCTCTTGGCTTTCCTTCAACAAAACCTCTAGTTAGATCCTTGAATAAAATATCTTGAAATGTGTCTTTAAAATTATACCTTTCAAACATACATTGGAGGCGGAACCAGGTAGCAAACATCTTAAACAATCCTCTTTTAACATACTGTCGGGCTCAAAGCAAAAATTGTTACTGTCATCCTACTAACAAGAAGCGGGCTCAGAGTTGGAAGTGAAATAGTGATTGGAACCAGAACTGGAATGGAAACTGATTCGGTTTCCTTCAGATATTATGTTTTCATATTCTGTTTCGGTTCTGCTTTCGCTAAGGTTAACTCTTTATGAAGTAAAAACTTCTCACTATAAGCAGAGTTAGAGACGAGATGGAAAATGGAATTGACACTAAACATAAAAACATATCCAAAAATCTAAATGAATTTCGATCCCGCTTCCGGCTATGTTGACCATGACGTCATCAATGATTTTATTAATTTAATGTGTAACTCCATGATTAAAGAGTAAGGTCATATTAAATGAAATAAGGCTTAAAATATAGCATAAAAGACCATGCCCATACGACCATGGGGACGACTTTATTTTTTAGGGAGGGCATCATATTTAATCATTTTAAATGTGATCACCGAAAAGCATAAAACCCTAACCTAGAAAATGTGATATAAAACTAGGGCATGGATTTAACCCCTCTATTTTAACCAGACAAATGCGTAAATAAAAACCCTAAGTAAAAACAAGATCTTACAAAACCCTAACTCACTGTAAAACAGGTTTAATCTACATTATTGATGAACCCTAATTAAATCTACGTGTTAAAAACCTAACGCAGCACAATGTGATCACGAAAAAACGTGAAAGTGACCGTGCCCTAACTGACTATAAAACTAGAAACGTAAGCACAAAATGAAATGAAGAACAAAAAATAAACAAATGAAAACAAACACACCATCCTACTGAGATGGTGAACTTTCCCAAAGATCTAATCAAACAACATGAACAAAGAACACGAAAGTAAAAAAAAAACGAGAATAGGAACCCTACCTCAAACACAAAACCTAGCTAACATTTTGAATTGATTCGCAAGCAATTATCTCCTCCTCCTTCAATCGATTCACTAAGATGGACTCCGCAGCTGCTCTATTTCGCTCTTTGATTCTTTAACAATGATAATAATAACACATTTAATCCCTAATGAAGGTAAAAATCAGAGTTTCTACCTATGCATGGCAGCTGTCATTAACGCATTAAATGCAATTAAGTGGAGTCAGAACTGGAGAAGAACAAACACTTCACTACAGTTCGACTTCAGTAAAAATTCAATGACCAAGAAACGGCGAGAGAGGAATTGGAATGGAAACTGATTCGATTTCCTTAAGGAATTTCCCAACTTCATTCCCGTTCCGGGTCCAAGTCCGCTAACACAACACAAAACAAAACCAAACACAAAAATTAAAATAAAAAGTCTGACATAATAAAACATAACACAAGGACCTAGACTAAAACAAAACTTGAAAAAGCGGAGGTGGAGACGGGATGGATTTTGATTTTGCAATTTTGAATAAACACCAACTTAATGTCCACTTCGGCTCCGACTCTAATAAAGACAAAACAAAAAGGTCAAAAAGAAAGTCTGCCAGGATGGGGATCGAAACGAGTTTTGAAAGAAGTTTCAGAACCCAATTTGGTTCTGGCTCTGATTCCGACAGACTAAACCAAAATAAAACAAAGTGTTGGAAGCAAAAGACTCCAAACTTTGTTTAAAAAACAACAAAAGATGAAAACACAAAGGGGGACCCATTCTGACCAAGGCAAAAGATGGGGTGGTTATGCAAGGCATAACACGTCCTAGCAAGGTTTTCGTATGTCAAGTGTGAACAAGAATACTCCTATCTAATTGACGAGTCAAATTCCATCACTCTAGGTACAAGGACATCCTAGTCTTTGTTACCTTGATGCATCTTACCTATGTGTGTTATCAAACATAAAGTAATTGGCCGTTTGAAAATCCCAACTCCTGGTAAGCAAATCATCATCATCATTTATAATGTAGGCTTGTTGGATCCTCCTTCCATCCATCTTAATCTTCTTATTCTTCTATCTTTACTAACATTTCTATCTAAAATTAGTGTGTTTTATCAAAATATACGGGTATGTGCAGAATCATGATGGGCCAAAAAGTGGCGATATGTAAGTGATATGATGGCCCATGTGGCTGACGATTTTTTTTAACCCAAAATTGATGAAACGAAAAGGGTTTTTAAATGAGATTCTCAGCTTTCCACCAATATAAATTATGCTTTACTTTGAATTTAAAAAATAACTACTATTCATTTTCTATTTGAATTACAACTAAAGTCTCGATTGATAGGTTGATTAAAAAGCGTCTATAGCTTTCAAATGGTATCACTTTTTTGAATTCAAAACATGTGTCACATTCTATGCTTTGCATACTATAGGATTTAAAAAAATAAAATGGAATTTCATGAAGTTTTGACCAAGTTAAGGTGATTAGACATATGAGTTTTTATATTTTTTAGAAGTTGTAATAAAAAATTCATAATTAATTATTTACTTGGAAAAAAATTACAAAAAAATATGTATTACATTAGAACATGAGTCCTTTACTTATATCTAAAATACTATAAAAAAATATTATCATTTTATTATGGTTAGGGTGGTCAGACAAATACCTACTTCTTATTTTTTCCCTAAAATTTAAGTATACTGCATTGAAATTTTAAATTTTTACCAAATATATTTTTTGTTTTTTTAAATAAACCTAGTATTTTAGAAACTACATTCAATTTTCTACATATTCTATTCTTACACATTTTTGAAATAATATAGATAAATTATTCAAATTTTTACGTCAAGTTGCCTAACTCTAATTTTTCTGAATTTTATTGCCATTTAAGGGCCTATTTTTTCCATGATGATCCTGCACATACCCATACACGAGGCTACCCATGGCCGATGACTATCTATACATCATCATAATTGTCTACATCAAAGAATTATCTGTCATCCTTTGATCAATAGAACCACTCCTCTCGCATTTTATCGCGATCTTGACCGAAAAATCATACAATTCTGCTCGATCTCTCGAGGGGGTAGTATACTAGCATAATCCTTTCGCTGGGGCAATAGTGGGGCATCTGATAAAATCGAGAAATTTTTGAAGTTTTGATCACAATAGTTTATTTTTTGAATCAATGCAACAAGTACATTTTTTCAACGAGGGGCAAAATGTAAACATGGAAAATGTACAATTCGATTCAGCACACTGGATTCTAATTTACTAACACTATTTCTTCTTGAATAATACTCTCGTCTTGTCATCACTTTTCATCCCTTAATTGAATAAATCATTATTTATCTAATTGTCATTCTTCCCTATTGATTAAATTAATCAATTTAATTTAATTAACCTTGTATCTTTGTTTAATTTAAATAATTCATTTTATTTAAATCAAATATCTAAAGTCCTCCTATTAAATTGAATACATTAAACCTTATTTGATTTAATCTAATATTATCTCTTTTAGTTAAATAAATCAAATCATTTATTTAATTAATCACTTTCCTCTCAATTCTGATTTGAATCAACTCATAAATTTGAATCAAAATTGTCAAATCATCTAATCTCTCATTAAATTGATCAAATCTTGATTAATTTAATCTCAATCACCAAAATCCTCTAGAGAATGCAACTTGCACATGTAAATAGATTTAATTCATTTATTAAATCTCTATTTCTCTCAACATGGAATAAGAAAGGAATATTCCCTCAAGTTTGAATTCAAATTCCAAGTGGACTTGTACATCCAACAAGGCATTCAATGCCTCTTACATGTCCTTGTGCATTGAGCCAAGTGACATTAACTCCATTTATTTCTCCCTCCAACATGTCACATTCAAATTTCAAATTTGAATCCAATGGCATTTATCATGCACATTGACCAAAATGTGCTCATTCCTCAACCATTCACATCTTGACAAGTGGCACTTGGCCATTGGATGTTGAATGATCCCACATTGCTCAAATCTTTCTCTCTCTTCTATTTTGGAATGTATAAATGAAAGACTCTTCCTCTCATTCTATCATCCATAATTTGAGTAAACTTACTCTACTCAACTTCATCCTCAATGCAAGATCTTAGTTAGGTTATTGCAAGTTTTCTCAAGAACTCATCTTGTTCTTCATCAACAAAGTATATCAATCAGTCATCAAATTATCAAAGAGCTTACAAAGGAGTTGGGAAAGGGCTGATTTCGACACATCAATTAGCACCAACTCTCCCATGGGATCAAGAGTTTGCATACTTAATTAGGATTTCACTTATTTTTCATGTTTTATTTTTCATTTTTCCCATTTTAAGAATTTGAATGGATTTCATGGGGAATCTTGATTCTCACTTGCATTTGATCTAATCTTGTGATTATTTGTTGTGTTTGTGCAGGTATGAAATTGGGGTTCACACAGAGTAATCACCATTCTTGCAATGAAATTTCTTTTGTCATTTTTGGCATCATCAAAATCAAAAAGATTCTCTAGAGTGATTTAACCCTTCAGAAGCTTGTTGGTTCTAAGATGGATAATGTATGAACTTCATAAGCCTCTTCAATTTTAAGTTGTAATTGTTTCACAAATTCACCAGAATGTTGAATGAACATGGAGATTTAGGCATCATTCTCAAAGACTTGATAGTTTTGATTATTTTCAAAAATAGAAAGTCTTATGATCACTCACATTGCATGCTCATTTGATAGTAGATTTGTCACTGGGTCAAACTAAGAACCGATCATTGCCATTTTATCGACTGCAACATTCTAAGATCTTGAAATCACTTGGATATTGAAGGCTTCAAATCCTTTGATTAGGTCCCACACCCTCTATCGGTAGGATCACATCTACACATTTTTTGAAGCTGATGTCCCTCTAATCTATTTGATCACTAAATTTGAGTCTCTGAAGACCCTTAGCCTTTTGATTCCCATCCTCTTCATAAGACTCAAACCTGGGACTAGGCATTCATACTTGACTTCATTATTTGTGTAGGTGAATTGGAAATAGAAAGATTTGATAGTCTCCACCCCAATAGGGGATATGTTCAAGAAGATATTAGCTCCTAAACCAACTTTACATCTTGCACCATCAAAGTGTAGAGTCCAAATACCTGATTCATCACTCAGGCTTTGAGGTTGGATTCCCGGATTGTTAGTCACTTGAGGGATGACTTGATCCTCATCATAGATCACAGACGTTCTAAGGTCGATAGCATCATAATTTTTGAATGGATCACTCTTCATGAATTCATTTATCAATTAAAGATATCAAATTTCCACAATCCATAATGTTCTTTGCAATGATTTCTGGCTTGGATGCAAAAATTATCACACAATCAAAGCTAGAAATCTCAATCTAATATTTAGGTAAAAATGAATGTTAAAATCTCATGAAAAAATAGGCATAATGAATGTAGAAGTAAAATTATATTTGCATACGTTCATAAAATAAGATGTAATAAACAAAAAATATATGTAATTGAAAATAAAGGGAAAAAATCAACCCAAATTTAGATAAGAGAGATAATCAAATTATATTAAAATTTAACCCTATTAAGCACTTATTTTAAATGTTTTAATTTCATGATTATATAGATTAAGGGTAGAGTTATAATTAATAATTTTAGGGATATAATTGAAATAATTAATTACAATGTTAATTTTATAATTATTAATATTATTTTAATTTTAACATTGATTCTTGTTAAGTATTATAATTATAAAATCATTAGAGTTATAGTTAGGGATAGGGTGAAGGTTATGGTCAGGATTAGAAATTAGGGTAATAAGTAAAGCTAGACTTATAGTTATAACTATAGTTAATGTTAGAGGGAGAATTAGGTTTACAATTAGGGTTAGTGTCAAGGTCAAAAAAAATTTAAGATTATGGGTAGGGTTAGAATTAGAGTTATAATTAGGGTTAATAATAAGCTTGGTGTTACAATTGGGGTGACAATTAGTTAGGATTAGGGTTATGGTTCAATTAGGATTACAATTAGGTTTTGATTAGGGTTAGAGTTAGGGTCTAATTAGGGTGAAGGTTAGGATTAGGGGTAGGATTCAATTAGGATTATGGTCAAGGTTAGAGTTCAATTGGAGTAAGAGTTAGTGTTAGAGTTTTGATTAGGGCTCAATTATGGTTATATTTAGGGTTCATGTTCAATCATGGTAGAATTAGGGTTTGATTTGGGTTAGGGTTTAATAAGGGTTAAGACTAGGGTTAAGGTTTGAAATTAGGGCTAGGATTAAGGTTAGGGTCAGGGTTTGATTAAGATTAGTGTTCACTTAGGGTTATGATTAGAGTTATGAATCTACAATTAGGGTTGAATTAGAGTTAGGATTAAAATTTGACTCGGGTTAGTGTTCAATCAAATTTACTATTAGGGTTCAATTTGAGTTAAGGTTTAATAAGGGTTAGGGTTTGATTAGGGCCAATATTAGGTTTAGGGTTCACTTAAGGTTATGATTCAATTATAGACATGGTTCAATTAGGATAAAGGTTAGTATTAGGATAAAGGTTGGGGTTCAATTAGGGTTTAGAGTTAGGGTTAGAGTTTTATTAAGGTTAGGGTTCAATCAGGATTAGGATTAGGGTTAATATTAGAGTTCAATTTGGGTTGTGGTTTAGTAAATGTTAGGGTTCAATTACAATTATAATTCAATTAGGGTTACAATTCAATTATAATTCAGTTAGGGTTCAAGATAAGCTTAGGTTTGGGTTTCTAATAGAATCTTAACCCTAACCCTAATTGAATACTAACCCTAACCTTGAACCCTAATAGGATTAGGGTTATGGTTCACTTAGGGTTAAGACTAGGATTAATATTCAAATAAGGTTAGGGTCAGGGTCAGTGTCAGGTTTAAGGTAAAATTAGGCTCGGGTTTAGAGTTTAATTAGGGTTAGTGTTCAATTAGGGGTAGGGTTATAGTCAGGGTTAAATTAGGGTTAGACTTTAATTAGAGTGAGGGATATATTTTAATTAGGATCAATGTTCACATAGGGTTAGGGTTATGGTTAAGGTTTAATTAGGGTAGTGGTTAGGGTTTAGTAAGAGTTAAGATTAGGGTTAAGGTTCAATTAGGCTTAGCGTTAGAGTTCAATTAGGGTTACTATTCACTTAGAGTTAGGGTTAGGGTCGTATGATCAAGCTTGGGGTTAGAGTTAAGACTACAGATCAAATAGGGTTAGGGTGAGGGTTAGAATTAGGGTTCAATAAGGGTTGCATATAGGGTTCGATTATGGTTACATATATGATTAGGATTCAATTGGGGTGACATATATTTTCAATTATGGTTACTTTTAGGGTTAGGGTTACAAGTCTATTAGGGTTATAAATAAATCAGGTTTTAAATATAGTTAGGTTTACGGTTGTAGAATAAAACTTGGGGTTATTGTTAGGATTGGGTTTATTAATGTCTTATTATAATTAGGGTTATAAGATAAAGTTGAGGGTTATCACTAACCTAAAGCCAAATCCTAATTGTAACCCTAATATTAACTTTATTATAATGTTAACCATAATTATATCTCTAACTATAATCCAAACCCTAACCCTAAGTCTAATTATAATTTTAACTCTAATTATAATATTAATTATAATTATAATGTTAACCATAATTATATCTCTAACTATAATCTGAACCCTGACCCTAATTGGGATGATAACCCCAACCTAAATTTTAATTTTATCTCTAGTCATAATCATAATCCTAACCCTAACCGTAATCTTACTACTAAGGCTAACCCAACCCTAATCCCAATTTTAACTCTAACCCTAATCCTATTCTTGTCCCCAACCCTATTCATAATGATAACACTAATCCTAATCGTAACCCTAACCCTAACCCTAACCCTAACCCTAATGCTAACCCTAACCCTAACTCTAACACTAATAATTGTGTTTTCCATGTCACGTTGTGAATGTTACTAGCACATATATATTAATTTATAAATAATATAGATAAAACACCAAGAGATATCGACATCTATTGCACATTTATGTGACTAATTCATTATAAAATAGACGTCTCGAGAAGGATATCTCTCAACTTTTTTATATATATTATTTATAAATTAATATATATATATACTAATCATTTACGGTGAGAGTGTGCCCTTATAAAACAACTATACATTGACTACAACATATCAATTATTAAATAAAAAAGAATATTTGCATTTTTAACTGTTGCAAATAAAATAAAAATGAAAGGAACACGCTGTCTTTGTTGTTTTGTTCGTATTCAGGATATTTTGCTGTATTGAAAAGAAATTCTATCGTGAGATATGTGGATTTGAATGATCGGTTAACAAAACTCTCTTATCGGTGAAATTGTCAGCACACGGTGAATTTAGTAAACTGTGTCTCCATTAAGTTTTTTTTTTTTTTTTCCGCCACCTCTTCGTTGCCTAATTTGTTAGTAAACTTTACGAACCAGTTGTTTTTGTTCAATGCAAATGGAAAGAATTGACTGAACACATAAAAAACCCAAGACACCCAGAAAAATTTGGAAGAATAAAATAAGACGTAAGCCATTGTTTGAGACAGTTAAATCTCCACCTGACGCTTATCCAATAATAACTGGTCTAAAACACTTAGTTGAAACGTTCTAAAATTCTTCGGCTCGCTTTTACATATTGCAAGAATGGTAATGGCAATGCGACGCGTAAAGAGAGCAGTCATGAAGCTTCTAATTCAAAGGAAACCCTTCAATTTCGACATCATTCTATTGGGTCACTGTATAATTTTATCATGTATCCTGATGCCCGTGTTGAGTGAACTTGAACAGGATTGCCTGTATCGTGAAATGCAGTCTCTGTTGGCCTTTAAAAGTGTTTTAAACGATCCTGCTGGGCGTTTGGCTTCATGGAATACTTCGTCAAGTTGCTGTAAGTGGAGTGGGGAGTTATGCAGCACACAGACGGGCCATGTAGTAGCCGTTGATATACGCAATTCTGGCAGTACAGATAATAATCAGAGCTTAATTGGTTCGCTTCATCCTGCGCTTTTTGAGTTAAGAGACTTGGAATATTTGGATGTTAGTTCCAATAATTTTATAGGCCAACGAATTCCAGCGGAGTTGGGTATGTTGAAAAAATTAAGATATCTTAATTTGTCGACAGCAGGATTCGCAGGCAGCCTTCCATGGCAGCTGGGGAATCTGTCAAGCTTAAGAGTATTGGACCTCATTTCTTCTTCTTTCTCTGCCTTGTCAAGTAATGATATCTCGTGGATTTCAAATCTGACGCTTTTGCAAGACCTATCTTTGGACTACATTGATCTGTCAGCATTAGCAACAAGGAAAGACTCGTGGGCATTATCAGTAAGTCATCTTTCTCATCTCAAAAATCTCACGATGTCACACTGTGGGCTCACAGGCGCGGTTCCTGCTTCTCTGCAGAATCTGACATCCTTAGAAATTATGCATCTGGACGGCAACTTGTTTCATTCTCAGTTTCCCGGTTGGGTAACAAATATGACTAGCTTAGTCTCTCTGCAAATGACGAGTTCATATCTAAATGGTTCTCTTCCATTTGAGCTTTCAAATCTCCCTCACATCAGAAGGATCTATTTAGGATCTAATGAAATATCTGCCAACATTTCTCAGATTTTTGAAGGTCAGTGGAAAAGTCTTATGCTTTTCCAGATGCCAAGCAATGACTTGCAAGGCTCCATTCCATCCTCCATCGCGAACATTTCTTCCCTGGTTCTTCTAAATCTCAAAGATAACTCTTTGAAGGGAGAGATTCCATATTCGCTGGGGCTTCTTCCCCGGCTCAGCAGATTGGACCTCGGCTACAACAGCTTAACAGGGCCAATTCCAGTTTCTCTAGGGCAATTGTCTAAATTGACCTTTATCTCTCTCACCAACAACGAACTCAGTGGAGAAATGACAAAGTCTCACTTTAGCGGCATGGGCAGCCTCAAATATCTTGACCTGTCTAATAATAAATTATCCCTCAGTGCTGTAATCTCAAACTGGACTCCTCCATTCCAGTTACAGGTGATGAGATTGTCTCGGTGCAAGTTAGACGGCGCGTTTCCTCTCTCTCTGCAAGAACAACGTAGTATGCAGACACTGGATCTCTCCAACAATACCCTCAGGGGACACATCCCTTCATGGCTGTGGAACCTGTCGTTGCTAGAGGAGATGCTTTTGGCCCATAATGAACTGGACGGCCCAATACCTCCGGAACTTTATAACGTGTCTTCTCTGAAACATGTTGATCTACGGGACAATCGGTTGTGGGGCACGCTGACAGTTCCTCCATCTTCTGCTACAGCCTTTCCTCGGGCACTTGACCTCTCATTTAACAACATAATGGGTACAATCCCCACACAATTCTGCGCCATGCTGCGTGCTCCACGCTTCTTATCATTGGCATCCAATAAACTTGAAGGCCAAGTTCCTCCTTGCATTTGCGAGTCAGGGCAGTATTTGGAGGTGCTGGATCTTTCCGGCAATAAACTGAACGGCAATTTGCCGCCCTCCATTGGCAATTGCTCTTTCTTAAGAGTATTGAACGTGGTAAATAATGAACTGCAAGGAGAGATACCAGAGGAGCTGGGAAAATTGATGCAACTCCAGGTGCTGCATATGAATGATAATAGGCTGGGCGGTCATATTCCTTTGTCTCTACACAACTGCAGCAACATAGAAATTCTTGATTTGAGCGGCAACAGTATATCAGGATCAGTTCCCAGTGGATAGGAAACCTTCCTAAACTCCGCATACTTGTCCTGAGGTCAAATGATTTTCATGGCGAGATACCAATCCGAGTGTGCTACTTACAGAATCTACAAATTCTTGACTTGGCAATGAACAAGCTGCAGGGTACCATACCCGTCCATCTTTCAAATTTGACTGCAATGAAGAGTGACAATCTCAGTTCTTCTATATCTACCGTGCTCAGACACGGAGAATACTATAAAGAAGAGGTTTATCTCATGGTGAAGGGTGCAGAGAGGGTGTATAAGTACATTCTTTCCAGTGTTTCTTCCATAGATCTATCGGCAAACAGTTTGAGTGGTGAGATACCGAGAGATATAGGAGACCTCCAAAGTTTACAGAATCTAAATCTATCTCACAATCAATTCAGCGGAACTATTCCCGACGATATTGGGAATTCGGTGCACTTGGAAGCGTTGGATGTGTCATGTAATCGGCTGAGGGGAAGAATACCTGTAACGCTCGCACAACTTGGCTTCATGGGCTTTCTGAATCTCTCCAATAACAACTTGTTTGGGAGGATTCCTAATTTGCCTCATTTGGACACCTTTGAGGAGTCCTCGTTCCTAGGAAATCCAGAACTGTGCGGCAATCCACTGCCCACAAAATGTTCTGCTTCTCCTCCTCCTTCAGGAGAAAAAGATGTGCAGAGCAGTGTTGAGAGTTGGTGGAAATCATGGCAGTTGGGGATGGGTTTGGGGTGCGGATTAGGTTTTGGAGGCCTAATCGGAATACTCAGTATGTGCAGGAAATGGAGAAGAAAATATTTCGGTCTTCATGATGCTCTCGTCAAATTGCTGTTTGGAGATGGCAGCGCTGCCGGGTGAGAAGCTCATGTTTACATTTTAAACGTTTCAAGATTGTCTTAATTTTGTTTTCGTTCATGGGAACTCGTGTTATGTATATGAGAACTTTTGATGTTATTATAGAATGTCTATTGAATTATACTTTTTAATCTTATATAAGAACGATTTGTTTCTATTTTAAAATTTTATTTCTTTAATATGATGATTTGTTAGATAATATTTTTTATGTTATATAAAAATGATTTTTTTCTATTTTAAAATTTTATGTTTTTAATATGACGAGTTGTTTAAGAATTAGAATTAATGTAGAAAATTTTAAAGTTTAATTTTATCTATTATAGATTTGAGTTTTACATGTAGACTTAAACTAATGAAATGTAAATTTTTAAATTTTATTTATTCTAATCTTTGATGTTTGATAAGCTTGTAAGGATGATAATGTCTATAAACACATTAGGCAAATCTAATAGATCATAAGGGTCAAGTTCCTCTAGGTTAGACTCTTGGATGGGTTGTCTTTATGATTTGGAGCAAAGATTTGAAGACAACATTCACCAACACACAAGTTGCCTATAATGATTAGTCTTTACGGTATAGCTTTCTAACATCATATTTCTCATAATTTGAAAACTGGTTCTAATGGGGAGTCATTTAGAAGCAAGATTCAAAATCAATCATCCATTCATCCTAACATACATACATTGAAATCTATGAAGAAGGCATTTCCTATATCATCGTAAAAAGAATTATCATAATCATCATCAAATTCGATCTTTCTCTTCTTTTCCTCCTCATATTATCTTCTAAAGTGGACTATCTTTTTGCAATTCCAACATTGATCTATGGAATTTCTAGAAAACTTAGATCTCCCATGAGATTTAGATCTACTTTTATCCTTCTTCTTGCCTTTCTCTTTAGACTATCAATGAAAAACTTAAATAGATGTGATATCCTTTCACCTCGTCCCTTTTGATAGAAGAGAAACTATAATTTCAACACACTCTGATTTTGAGATATTGTTTTTGATAACCATTACCAAGTTGTTCCATGAGTTTAGAAAATAACATATAAGGGCCATGCATCAATCTTCATCTTCTATATTCACACATGTAGATTGTAACTTGATTATAACCATATTAAATTAATTTAAGTGCTCAATAATAGAATTACCATAACCCATCCTCAAAATATATAATTTCTTCTATAGAAAATACTCATTAACCAAGGATTTAGTCTAGTACAAGTTCCCCAACTTTTCATAAAAGATTTGTATATGAATTATTTACAAACATTAAATATTGTAGAATTTTTCAAAACATAAACACATCTAAAAATATAGCTTCAATTTGTATGTTAGAACAAACAAGAAAAAAAATGACTATACATTCATCATACTAACAAACAAACAAATCCAAAAATAAATAAAAAATCAAAATATCAATATGAATGAAATGCTAATTAAAAATCGGTAAATATTAAAAAAAAACCAACCAAATTCAATAATGTATGAAACCATTACTGAGATGTTTGTGTCACCCACCACAAATATAAAACTAACATCTTCGAAAAGCTCCACTCAATTAGAATAATGATATTTTGTGTGCACAATCCCTATCTAATAGCTAATAGGTTTCATTAATAATGATGATATAACTTTCTATAATAGATAGAACAATGGCGAGAGTTGACAATGATAGAGAGCCATATCATAAAACCATCGCCTATTAATACAACAATAATGTCACATATGACATGCAACACTCACCTTCAACTTAACAACTTTTTTGACATTACTTTGTCATTTATAAACTTACATAATAAACCTTATAAATTAATTTAATTTATAGTTTTCCCAATCAAATTACCTAATTTTATATAATTATAAATAGGACTTGTCTCTGAATTTAAAACAGTTGTTCTTGCATAATGGTAATGCGGTAACGCAATTTGAAACAGGATGAGTAATACCTGTACCCAATTTATTTTAACTAGTTTCTCTTTTATCTATGCAAGTTTTAAAAAATTAATGACTTTTTAATGTATATTTAAAACATTTATAATTATATAAAATGGCGACGTTTATCTACCCAACAGATTGTACATTTGACGGTATTTTAGTGTATGATATAAGTTGGACGGGACTTATATTTAAGACGAATCATAGAATCGCAGTTTAAATAGTTAATAAAAACGGGTTTAAATTCTTCACTTGACTTATACATTTTGTATTTATGATACAACGTCGTTAGAACGAAATGGCAAGGCAATGCACAAACAGAGTAGTCATGAAGGTTCTAATTCGAAGGATATCCTTAAGTTTCGACATCATGCTATGGGGTTACTGTATAATTTTATCATTTATCCTGATATTCTGTGTGAACTTGAACAACTTTGACTAAATGGTGAAATGCAGTCCCTGTTGGCCTTTAAAAGTGGTTTAGATGATCCTGCTGGGCGTTTGGCTTCATGGAATGCTTCGTCAGGTTGTTGTAAATGGACTGGGGTGTCATGCAGACCCAGACGGGCCATGTAGTTGCCGTTGATATACACAATTCTGGTAGTACCGATGATCCTAAGAACTTAACTGGTTTCTTTAATTCTGCGCTATTTGAGTTAAGGGACTTCGAATATTTGCATGTCAGTTCCAATAAAATTACAGGCTAATCAATTCCAGCAAAGTTGGGTATGTTGAATAAATTAAGATATCTTGTCGACAGAAGGATTCACAGGCAGCCTTCCATGGCAGCTGGGAAATCTTTCAAGGTTAAGAGAAATGGACCTCACTTCTTTTCTTCCTCTGCCTTGTCAAGTAATGATATCTCGTGGCTTTCAAATCTAACGGCTTTGCTAGATCTGTATTTGGACTACATTGATCTGTCACCAACAAGGAAAGACTCGTGGGCATTATCAGTAAGTCATCTTTCTCATCTCAAAAATCTCACAATGTCAGCCTGTGGGCTCACAGGTGCAGTTCCTGCTTCTCTGCAGAATCTTACATCCTTAGAAATTCTGCATCTGGACTTCAACTTGTTTTATTCTGAGTTTCCCCGTTGGGTAACGAATGTGACTAGCTTGCTCTCTCTGCAAATGACAAATTCATATCTCAATGGTTCTCTTCCATTTGAGCTCTCAAATCTCCCTCACATCAGAATGATCTATTTAGGATCTAATGAAATATCTGCCAACATTTCTCAGATTTATGGAGGCCAGTGGAAAAGCCTTAAACTTTTCCAGAAGCCAAAAAATCACTTACAGGGCTCCATTCCATCCTCCATCGGGAACATTTCTTCGCTGGTTCATCTAGACCTCAAAGAAAACTTTTTGAAGGGAGAGATTCCATATTCGCTGGGGCTTCTTCCCTGCCTTAGCAGATTGGACCTCGGCTACAACAGCTTAATAGGGCTAATTCCAGTTTCTCTAGGGTCCTTGTCTTAATCGACCTTTATCTCTCTCACCTACACCGACCTCAGTGGAGAAATGGCAGTCTCACTTTAGCGGCATGAGGAGCCTCAAATATCTTGACCTGTCTAATAATAGATTAGCCCTCAATGCTATAATCTCAAACTGGATTCCTCCATTCCAGTTACAGGTGATGAGATTATCTGACTGCAAGTTAGACGGCGCGTTTCCCCCCTTTCTGCAAGATCAACGTAGTATGCAGATACTGGATCTCTCCAACAATACCCTCAGGGGACACATCCCTTCTTGGCTATGGAACCTGCCGTTGCTGGAGGAGATACTTTTGGCGTGTAATGAATTGGAATGACCTGTAAAATTCCTATTGCAGTCACTGATTATTAATCTCCTATCTTAAAAGATTATTTAACTACTGAAAACTAATTCACAGCTAATATCGAAAAATAACACAACTGCAACTTCACTAATAAAAATACGGAAAGAAATGTGTAACACAATGAACACAATATTTTCGGACAAATTGTCCCTGGAAAAACCCCTAAGGGAAAACCAGTTCTACAGATGAGGAATTATATTAACTTCAGCAAATTAAGAGATACAAAGATTCCTTGCCTCTTACTGGCAGAACTCCGACAATCTCCCAACTTCCCACTGATATTCCCCCGCTGCTATCCCCAACGCTATCACTGGCGCCCTTGCTAACACTGCAAGACTGTTTGCTATCACTGCAAACTCACAAACTCATTTGCTAGCACTGCAAATGCTTCTACAAAACTTCTATATTCTCCATATGCCCAATGACCCCTTTTTATACTCCTCTCATTGGAAAACCAACGGCCAAGATCGATTCTCAATCGACGGCTGAGATAAATAACAACTTACCAACCACAACAATTTTGGTTGCAAGGTGTCACTAAAAGAAATCAATAATTAAATAATAATTATCACATCTCAACAATAAAATAACTATTATCTAATCCTAGCAAATGGACGAACAGCTGTCCAAGCTAACAAACTAACACTCCCTCTTAGCGAGGAAGTTGTTCTGCATGACACCCATCTTATCTCTGAAGAAGATAAATTTTTCCTTCCCCAATGCTTTAGTCAGAATGTCTGCTACTGCTCCTCTATAGGTATGTATTGTAGCTGAACAATACCTCGCTGTACACAATCCCTGATGAAGTGATACCTGATATCTATATGTTTAGACCTATCATGAAACACTGGATTCTCAGACAATTTGATGCAACTCTGATTGTCGCAGTGTAACACAGTAGTCTCAACCTTCTGACCAAACAAAGCCACTAGCAACTTCCGAAGCCATATAGCTTCACATGTTGCCATGCTAGCTGCAATGTATTCTGCTTCTGATGAACTCAGAGCCACAGACTTCTGCTTCCTGCTGAACCAAGAAACAACTCCTGATCCTAAACTGAAACAACACCCTGAAGTGCTCCTTTTGTCTATTGTACTGCCTGCCCAATCTGCATCAGTATAGCCTATCAACTTGATTCCTTCACCTCGAACATATCTGATCCCATACTCAACTGTACCACGCAAATAACGCAACACATGCTTGGCTACTGTCCAATGCACTCTCTTTGGTTCAACCATGAACTGACTAAGAGAGTTTACTGCAAATGCTATATCCGGCCTGGTGTTGACCAAATACATGAGCGAACCAATTAACTGCCTGTATAAGGTGGGATCTACATCTTTGTCGTTAGATGTATCTACCTTCCTCCAATTAGTGATCATAGGTGTAGACATGGCTTTGCAATCCTCCATCTCGAATCTCTTCAAGATTTCAATGCAATATTTCCCTTGACCAAGGAAAATCTCTCCATCTGTCTGCCACACCTCCATGCCTAGAAAATAGTGCATGAGTCCCAAATCCTTCATCTCGAACTCTTCTGCAAGGTCCTTCTTGCAATCCTCTATGAGCCCTAGTGCACCTGTAAGAAACAAGTCATCTACATATAGAACAAGAATGAGAACCTCACCCCCAACCACCAAGTAGTAGAGGTTAGCATCTGCCTCACTCTTCACAAAGCCCATTTCCTGCAAGTATGTATCAATGCGCTCATACCACGCTCTAGGAGCCTGTTTGAGTTTGTACAAGGCTTTCTTCAATCTGCACACGTGGGTCTCTTTGTTGTGTGCTAAAAAAGCCTTCTGGTTGTTCTATGTATACCTCTTCCTTTAATTCACCATTAAGGAATGCTGTCTTGACATCCATTTGATGGATCTGCCATCCTATCTACACTGCAAATGAGATTATAGCTCGTATAGAAGTATACCTGGCCACTGGAGAAAATGTCTCTTCATAGTCTATTCCCTCCTTCTGAGAGAACCCCTTGGCCACAAACCTTGCCTTGTATTTCTCAATGCTACCATCTGCACCGTGCTTTATCTTGAAGATTTAGCGTGATCCAACTACTGACCTATCTGTTGGTCTAGGCACTACCTCCCACACATCATTCTGCATTATTGAAGTATATTCCTCAACCATAGCATCTCGCCATACCTGATGTTGTGAAGCCTCTAGATAGTTGGATGGTTCACTATCTACCAACTGGCTGAATAATGCCACATAGTCATTGAACTTGGTTGGTTCTCTCCTTTGTCTCGTACTCTTCCTAGGAGCTCCCACAGACTCCTGAGTATCCCTTGGTGTGTCTTGAACCTCACGGTTCCTGCTACCAACTGTAGAGGATGAAATATCAACCTCTATATCTTCTAGATGCATATCCTGTTGCACCAGTTGCTCCATACTCTGTGAATCTTCACTACCTGAGTCTATGCTTGTACTAGTAACAGTACTTGAGCTTTGCTGCCCTTGACTTGGACTTGGAGCTTTTGTTGGCTGCTCACTCTGATCATCTACTGGCAAATCTCTGGACCTTCTAAACGCCTTGTCCTCCATGAACTTGACATCGCGTCTGACAATAATTCTTCTGGTCCCTGGAATAAAAATCCTAAATGCCTTTGAAGTTTCACTATACCCAACAAGGTACCCCTTCTCTGCAGTCTGATCTAACTTGGTACGTGTATCTCCCGGAACATGACAATATGCCAAACTCCCAAATATCCTGAAGTGACCAACATCTGGCTTTTTCCCTGTGAAAGCTTCCTCTGGTGTCATCTTCCCTAGTACCTTGTGTGGAACCCTGTTCTGAATGTAAAATGCAGTACTACACGCCTCTACCCATAGGTAACATGGCATGTCCTGGTCATGTAGCATAGACCTTGCTGCCTCCGATATAGAACGGTTCTTCCTCTCAGCAACTCCATTCTGCTGTGGATTGTAAGGAACAGTCCACTCTCTCTTGATTCCTTCTCTGGTACAGAAATCCTGGAAGACATTTCCTTTGTACTCGCCTCCATTGTCTGACCGAAGAACCTTTATCTTCCTTCCTGTTGAGTTCTCCACAAGAGCCTTGAACTCTTGGAAGCGATTGAAAACCTCATCCTTGGTCTTCAAGAAGTATATCCAGGTCTTCCTGGAAAAATCATCAATAAAAGTAACATAGTACTCATATCCTCTAAGAGACTTTGTTGACATTGGTCCACATACATCCGAATGTACTAGATCAAGAACACCCTTAGATCTATTGTCACTCCTTGGAAAAGATGCTTTCGCAAACTTCCCCAACACACATCATCATGCTCTGTGCTCACCTCTGGAACACCTATCACTGTCTCACGAAGCAATTTAAGTGCTCCATGATGAATATGTCCCATCCTCCTATGCCATAGCTCTCCAAGATCTTTAGGATTACTACTGCTCATGAGTGCCTTAGGAGTATCAAACTGTAACCTATAAAGGTGACCACTCCTAACTCCAATAGTTATGGGTGATTTCCAATCCTTCTGTTTAATCAACACATGTGTTCCTCTAAAAAGTACATTATACCCTTTATCCTGAAGAACAGATACAGAAATCAGATTCATACCTAAGCCTGGAACATGCAAGACATCATGAAGTGGAACTATCTTTCCATTCTCCCTCTGAAACTGAATAGTCCCTTTCCCAACTAGGTTGAGCTTGGACAAGTTCCCCATAGAAATCTGGATATTGGTTTCCTCCTCCTTGTAACTGGAGAAGTACTCTCTAACTCCTGTCATATGAAATGATGCTCCACTGTCTATATACCAAACACTCTGTGAGGTTGAGCTAATCATACAAGCTATGAGTGCAAACTCATCCTCCAATCTACTAGAGAGCTCCTTTGCACTTGTTGAAGCCGCCACTTGGTTCTTGCCCTTCTTATCTTTCTTCCTTTGTGGGCAATCGCTGACATAGTGGCCAAACTCGTGACAACCAAAGCACTTGACCTTAGATAGGTCCTTCTTCTTCTCACCTTGAGAATTTGATCCTTTTCTAAATCCCTTCTTTGCTTTCCCTTTTCCTGCTAGGGCAACTTTTCTTGTTCTCCCTCACTTTTCTGACTCTTGTTGTTGGCTCCATTGACAAGACTTAGTCTAAGCTCCTCCTGAGTGAAATCACTCCACAGTTCGATCCCAACTCGGTAGGGTGTCTCGTCCATTAATAACTTGAACAAAGACATCCCACTGCTTAGTAAACCCATTTAAGGCTATCCTTACTAGCTCATCATCTTCTGGCTTATCTCCAACAGCTGCTAACTCATCCTTGACAAGTCTAAGTCTAGTGAGGTAACTTGTAACATCTTCTCCCTTGTTCATTCAGGTATTCCTCAACTTTTCTCTGAGAATCAGCTTCCTATTAGTGGTAGCATTCTGGTACAGTTTCATAATGGCATCCCACATCTTATTCGTCGTATCTAACTCGGAGATATGCGGAACAATATGATCCTTGACACCATCAAGGATAATCCTCCTCGCCTTGGCATCCTCTTTCTTGTATGCTACAAGTTGTGTTGTGTCTGTAGGTACAGCTACAACAGTGGTAACATAATCCTTGATACCATTCTCTTCCAACAATAAAGAAAGTCTGGCCTTCCAGACACCAAAATTCGAGGCACCATCTAATCTGTCCTGATCTCTCAAACTAGCTGAAGCCATCTCAAAGGATAAAAGCAATAATAATTTAAAAGATCAAACTAGGTTATAGAAACCCTCAATTTCTTTCCTAGGGCAAACCTTTTCTACCCTTAACACAGCTCTAATACCATGTGAAAATTCCTATTGCAGTCAGTGATTATTAATCTCCTATCTTAAAAAATTATTTAACTGCTGAAAACTAATTCACAACTAATATCGAAAAATAACACAACTGCAACTTCACTAATAAAAATACGGAAAGAAATGTGTAACATAGTGAACACAATATTTTTGGACAAATTGTCCCTGGAAAAACCCCTAAGGGAAAACCAGTTCTACAGATGAGGAATTATATTTACTTCAGCAAATTAAGAGATACAAAGATTCCTTGCCTCTTACTGGTAGAACTCCGACAATCTCCCAACTTCCCACTGATATTCCCCCGCTGCTATCCCCAACGCTATCACTACGCCCTTGCTAACACTGCAAGACTATTTGCTATCACTGCAAACTCACAAACTCATTTGCTAGCACTGCAAATGCTTCTACAAAAACTTCTATATTCTCCATATGCCCAGTGACCCATTTTTATACTCCTCTCATTGGAAAACCAACGGCCAAGATCGATTCTCAATCGACGGCTGAGATAAATAACAACTTACCAACCACAACAAATTTGGTTGCAAGGTGTCACTAAAAGAAATCAATAATTAAATAATAATTATCACATCTCAACAATAAAATAACTATTATCTAATCCTAGCAAATGGACGAAGAGCTGTCCAAGCTAACAAACTAACGGACCCAAAGGCCTCGGGCTTTATAGCGTGTCTCGGCTGGAAACATATTGATCTGGGACAATCGGTTTAGAGAGGCCGCCAATTCGGTTGTTGAGTGGAATGGGGTTAGCGGGAACAGAGGTGATCTTTCGTTCTTCACGCTTCTTATCATTGCAATCAATAAACTTGAAGGCCAAATTCCTCCTTGCATTTGTGAGGCAGAGCAGTATTTGGGGTTGCTGGATCTTTCCGGCAATAAACTCTACGGCAATTTGCCGTCAGCCATCGGCAATTGCTCTTTGTTAAAGAGTATTGAACGTGGGAAATAATGAACTACAAGGAGAGATACCAGAGGAGCTGGGAAAATTGATGCACCTCCAGATGCTGCACATGAATGATAAGAGGCTTGGGGGTCATATTCCTTTGTCTCTACATAACTGCAGCAACATAGAAATTCTGGATTTGCGCAGCAACAATATATCCGGACCAGTTCCCCGGTGGATAGGAAACCTTTCGGAGCGCCGCATACTTGTCCTGAGGTCAAATGATTTCCAAGGCCAGATACCAATACCCGCCCATCTCTCAAACTTGACTGCAATGAAGGGTGACAACCTCATCTCTTCCGTCATCACCGTGCTCAGATACGTAGAGTACTACAAAGAAGAAGTTGATCTCATGGTGAAGGGTGCAGAGAGGGCGTATAAGTACATTCTTTCCTGTGTGTCTTCCATAGATCTATCGGAAAACAGTTTGAGTAGTGAGATACCCAGGGATATAGGAGACCTCCAAAGTTTACAGAATCTAAATCTGTCTCACAATTAATTCAGTGGAACCATTCCCGACGAAATTGGGAATTCGATGAACTTAGAAGCGTTAGATGTGTCATGTAATCGGCTGAGGGGAAGAATACCTGTAACGCTCGCACAACTTAGCTTCATGGGCTATTCGAATCTCTCCAATAACAACTTGTCGGGAAGGATTCCTGATTTGCCCCATTTGGACACCTTTGCGGAGTGTTCGTTCCTTGGAGATCCAGAGCTGTGCGGCAATCCTCTGCCCACAAAATGTTATGCTTCTCCTCCACCTCCTTCAGGAGAAAAAGTTGTGCAGAGCAGTGTTGAGCCATTGGTGGAAATCGTGGCAGGTGGGTATGGGTTTGGGATGAGGATTAAGTTTAGGAGGTGTAATAGAAATACTCGGTCGTGTGGAAATGAAGAAGAAAATATTTTGCGTTTCTTGATGCTCCCGTCAAATTGTCGTTTGGCTGGTGATAAGCTCATGTTTACATTTTAGACGTTTCAAGATTATCTTAAATTATCTCGACCGTCGGACGAACTCTGTTTTGGAGTTGTTAAATGAGCAAAGGGTGTGTGACAAATTTTTAGACGATATTGTTTTACAACTATCATATATATCTTTAATAAATCTTTGAGGTATTAATTAGTGGAAGACAAATATTAATAAATCTTTGAGGTATTTATTAGTGGAGGACAAATTGTTTGCAATTTGCATTGTAAATATTAAACAAGCAGAGAAATAGAAAAATAAAGAACAAGACATGAGACATGAATTTATAGTGGTTCGACAATTGCCTAGGTCCACTCTCAAGCAGTGAATCACTTTAGTATCAATCACCAATTATTAACAAATACATGATCTGCCACATATTTATACAAAGTTGGGAGAATATGAATGGTCATGTGACCGTTGGGCTTCACATCCCAATAATCTCCCTCGTGAAGTACAACCGACACAACCATGCACTATCATCACCTGCATTTCCACTTCGAACTCACATTACAACCAGGCCCATCAAAGATTTTAGTTTTGTCAGACTTTGTTCACAAACACTCTGAATTAACCTTCTCCATGTCAAATCAGAGTTAACAAAATCTCCTCTTACTAATTTCGTAGGCGCAAACTTGCCCATCAAAACATTACTTTTTGTTGGTTCATAAAACACTCCTTCATCATGCCAATTTATTGAATTTGCATTTTCATCTTCCAATAGCTTACAAATTTTGTATCTACAGACATTGTCTTATTGTCAGTCACAAAATGATAAAATTGCATTCCGACTTCAAGGGTTACTACACCCTTCCAACCAGATTTACTCATTGTCTCAGCTATCATGTTTCCTACTTCATGATTCGCTCCAGCTGCAATGAACTTTATGCCTTTGGGTAGCAAAGTAATTTCATCACCAACCAATTCATTTGTCTTTGTTTTAGCGTGCCTAACCAATTTGGCTTCAATGTTCTCTACAGAATTTTCCACCATGTTCTCCCATTTAGATTCATACTCAAATGCATCCTCCTTGGCATAAGCTTTTGAATTGTCTTCAATAGTCATTTGATCAACAAAATTTGCTTCATCCTACTTCGTCCACCAAGGATAATAAACCAACAACCCCACCGGAGAAGTTTGTGGGTTGTGCAAAGACGCTGACAAAACTTCACAGAGCGACTCCTCTTCCTCTAATGCCACAAAGAGCACATCTCCTGTGACCACGCAACAACCTCGCTCCATCCCCTTATTGTCCCAAACCCGCTTTTCTAATGCATTACGAGTGCACTCAACAACCATTCTATAGGCTGATATAATTGTCATTGGATGGTTCTTCATTGCTATCAATTTTTTTGCCTCCCTTAAAATTTCTCCGGCCGAAACAACCACAAAAGTGGTTCCATCCCCGACTTTATCATCTTACACTTTGGAGATGTTGACCATAACTTTGGCAACAAGATTATCTATATGAAGAGATTTCAAGATTGTAGCACGATCATTAGTTACAGTCACACTATGTCTCCTACCTGTTGATTACAAAATTTTATCGATTCCCGTAGGTCCTAATGTTGTCTTCACAAGATCAGCAACTACCATACCACAAATAAATGATGCCATTATTTCCTTAGACCAGTCTTGGATCTCCACACACCCATCTGAGTGGGCAACCGAAACGCCATAGAGTGGAAACCACCTACCTTCCACAGTGCTAATAGTGTCAAGCTTCTCCACCAAACCTTTGGCATCATTGCCTTCTTCATCCTCCTCGGCACTAGAAGAGCCCTTGTTGTGCCTACTTTCAACAACTCCTCTTCCATCTGGACCTTTCCCACCACTGCCAGCCTGCAGAGCTTCCTTCTTGGAGTCTTCCAAATCGGCCACCATTGCACTCTCAGGCTCTTTGGCTTCCCTTTTTTCCTTATCAATGCCTAGTTCGATAAGGAATATGTCCAACTCAACCAATTCCTTCTTTAATTCTTCATTTCTTTTCTTTGTAGAAAACTCCCACTCTTTCACAAATTTCTCTTTTTCCTTCTCCATATGATATATTCACTCTCTCAGCATCACAATCTCCTCTTTTAGAAATACAATTTCTTTATTTAGATGTTCCTCCTAGTTCTCGGCTTCTTCCTCAGGTTCATCTTCATTCGCTTGGTACCAGACTACATCCTCCTCTCCTAGGGAGGCATCCTTCTCATCCTGGAAGGCAACCTCCACAATCTCTCCTTCAACAACGAATGCTTCAAACCCTCTTTTGCAGCCGAATCCAAACTGCCAAGAAATTATTCAATGATAGAATCGGCCTCATCTAAAACTACAAAATTAGTTATACCCATTAAAATATACCGGAACTACGGAGAAGCGTGACAAGAAACCATTATCCATTTCCCAAATTTCACCTTCTTCTTCTTATGCTTCCATCTCTTCTCCTTGGTTCTAACCAATAGCTCAATGCTTCTCCATTGCTCTCATACCAATTGTAAATATTAAATAAGCAGAGAAACATAATAAAAGAAAAAAATAAAGAACAAGACATGAGACACAAATTTATAGTGGTTCGGCAATTGCCTACGTCTACTCTCAAGCAGAGAATCACTTTATTATCAATCACCAATTATTAACCAATACACAATCTTCCATATATTTATACAAAACTGAAAGAATATGAAAAATCATGTGACCATTAGGCTTCACATCCCAACATGCATGGCCGACAATATAAATGGTGGATCGGGAAAACGTTCAACAACCTTTACCATGCGTCTCCTCTGCTATCCAATTCACAGAGCTCCACTCTCCTTGTATAATAATTAATAACGCATATATCTACTTCACTCAGATATATTTCTGACCTGATTTGTTCAGGTTGATTTCCCAAGCTATTCTGATAGATTTAATAAAATGGTTTAGTTTTTTGTATAATATTGGAGGTCAATTTTTTGTATATTATTGAAGGTATTATAAATTTAACTTTTCTCCATTCAATACCACTCCATAGCCCTCTGCCATTCAACAAAATTTTAAGCTTGTAGTTCCATAAGATGAACCCATCACCTCTAAATTTTTCATTCCGACTTTTGTCAAGATTGAGGAATCACTCCTGCTATATTGTTTTCTTTAGGCAATGAATTCATATCCTATTAGGAGCTTCCAATGCCTCTTAAACTCGACAATGGATTCATATGTTGGAAAATTAATTTCTCCCATAGGTAACAAATCTTCCAGTGACTTCTATCAGTCAAGCATGTTCTGGAGATTTCCACCATCTACTGATATGTAATAGGTGAAAACATTAAATATTATGAGTGCTCATTATCTGGAATCTTCTCATGAACTCTAATCTGTAAATTTCTATAACTCCTCTATAAAAGAGGATCAATGTAATCAGTTTGGTATGCAAGTAATAAAAACTTGCTACAACAAGTGTTGAGTACATCCCAGTGACTCTTTTAGTGTTGCAGTTTCTCTGTTTTTTAATATGGTATCAGAGCCCTTCAAATCTTGGGTTGTGGGTGTGAGGAAAACTGTGAATTGCATAAAGAATCAATCAACAAAAGTGTTTGGTGTTGCAACACATTTAATCTGTGTCTATTTGATTTTTTCTTAACAGTATGGGTGGATAGTGTCACCTATGCGTCCAGGTTGAATCTATGTAATGAAAATTCTTCCTAAAAGTGTTTGTTGCAAATTTGATGTTGCAATTGTTTCAAAGCCATTATGGAGAGGTGGAGTCACTGAATGGAATTTTTCTGAATGCCAACCTGCAAGAGAGTTTAACTAGAATCCGAGGGAGCATTGATGTAGTTGTGAAAGGCAAGGGAGATTTGCAGGAGAAGAAGTTGTTGAAGAAATATTGTTGCCAAGCAGAAGAGACCACAACTCAGAGAGGAAAGATTGTTGGTTGGAGC